>JARYHS010011408.1:296771946-297254945 GCA_031002005.1 Vandiemenella viatica | reverse complement strand
TTATAAAAGTATCAGCAAAAAATATTTTGTCTTTAAAATAGTCTTGAAACATTGTTCTTAAAAAAAAAATTAAAAAACAGTTTTCCCTGATCTGAGATATGTTTTAGACAAACTGTACAGTACACACTCACAATACTTGAAATTAACGTGAGTTAAGTTGGGTACAAATGGTTGCAGTCAATTGAAGTACTAGCAATAATCTTCGTTACATTGTAGGTTTCGACTTGTGACAAAGAAGGACCTTTCACCGAGCGTGGTGATGTAACGACTAGCGTACTGGCCTCGCATTCGGGAAGACGGCGGTTCGAATCCCCGTCCGGGCAATCCAGATTTGGGTTTTCCATCGTTTCCCAAATCACTCCAGGCAAATGCTGGGATGCTTCCTTCAAAGGCCATGGCCGAATTCCTTCCCATTCCTTGCCCCCCCCCCCCACCCTTTCCCGTCTCTAAAGACCTCGCTGTTAGAGAGACGTTAAGCATATAAAAAAAGGAATTTTATTAATAAATATTATAAAATTAATGATTGCTTTTTTTGTTTTTGGTCGGCATATTTCTCTTACTATAATCATTATTGAAACTTCAGCAATAATAATTAAAGTGGCATTGCTTAGATTCAAACAGACGGCTCTTTACGGAATAACTATTATTCGAGGATAGAATGTGTGTTAAATTGCAAGATATCGATCATGCAGAGCAGGACTACTAATAATAAAGAGTTAAACTACCTACAGGGCGGGTATCCTGATGCCTCCCATATACTCAAGATATCTGAAGTTAAGTGAGATATAAAACATTATTTGAAGGAACTCAAATATCACAAATTCCGCCAGAAAGATTGGACGGCAGCCTGTACATTTCAGTCGTCGTTTCAAATAGTTATCACAAAACTATCTGTATACTTAGCCTGTTAAGATGAGACGGTATTCCTAATTTTATAGCTGGTATTGCACTAGAAAATATTGGAAGCCACGCAATGCGCATAGCAGAGATTTCAGGTAAAGATGGGTATTCATAACGACCATATATTCATAGTAATTCAACTTATCAGTCAGTTTCTTTGAGCTGACCGAGCCTTTGTTTTATTTATTATTAATGTTTAAAATATTGTCACAGTACATTATACTATATCTTCTAACGTAAGGGTTGCTAATGAGCGCAGTTATCTGTCTGTGAATCGTATCAGTTTTATGGAATGAGTTCTGTATTATTATGCTTGCGTAACGTGCAATGTTTGATGCAAGAAGCGACGACCATCCCAGCGTTCGTCTTGCTGAGTGCAGAAAACAAGCTTAAGACCGCTTAAGTGCGAGTCTTTACCAACTAGACACAAAATCGTATGTGATAGTACAAAAACTAATTCCTGATATTTTCAGGTAACGTAGCAGACTCTGTTTCACGACCTTCTAATGCCACGAAATATTTTCATTTGCACCGCTCATAATATCGTTTAGTTGCAATTAAATTTATTGAAGGTATTCAGTTCGCTGTGAATTAAGAGCACTTTCGACGGAGTAATATATGCTAAAGTAATCTAAAAATTAAAATTTACTTATTTTGCTCACAACTTTTTCTTTTATAATTCTTCAGATACCACGAGTAATTTAAAACATTGATGGATACTCATGCCTTTACTGTCCATTGAAAAAATTAAAAAGTTATCTTAGTTGAAGGGTAAGTGGCAGAAAAATTTTTTCGACCCTATTATTTTTTTGGAACTGGTTCAAATGTAATTTTATAAAACTGGATGATTCATAAGAAAATTCCGCAAATAAAATACTATGAACAACGAGGCTGGTGGTTTGTAGTAGGTTGAGAGATGAACTGTAGCGATATCTTTCTGATTTCACTAGACGTATGCTATCCTATAGCTCTCTACTTTGAGACACGCACCTGAAGTTATTTCTTCCAGGAAGGCTAATTGTCACAGACCTCACTGGAATACAACTAAGCTCAACAAAATACACACAGTATTTTGATATATCTATGATATGTGGTGCTGCTTTATTGCTGTAATGCGATCGTAGTCCGTGAGAAAATTTCGCGAGTAAAATGTTTACTTCGAAATTGTATAGCGAAACGCAAATATTTCCCTCACAGAACTAAATATCCAAAAGCTCCTAACTGTAGAAAATACACACAGCTTACCGATATCTCTATAAAATGTGGTGAGTCTATCTGGCAGTAACGCGGTCAATCCATATCGACGCCAGCGACGTCTAATCTCTTGACTTTGAACTATCTCATACGCTACATCGATAGTTAATACTTTTGCCCTTCCAGAGCCGAATTCCGAAAAAAATCCTTTCTCAGTTTATGAGGCCTCAGTTTCTAAACTGATACCTTATTTATCGATTTAGCCTAGGTATGAAAAAATAATATAAATAATTTTAATGTGCAAACACACAAAATCAAATTACTTTGTTCTGCTTCTCTCTCTTACCAGTTTGGGTCCTGCATGACAATGTTGTTAAATACATCTACAGAAACTAAGGCCTTCTGTATCTATACAAGACAAAACAAATTTTACGGAAGTATTTTAAGATCATATCTTGTATAATGAATTGGAAAGAAATTTATGGCCTCCACTATTTGCGATCATGTTGCCAGTTCCATTCCATTTTATTTAGTAGTGACTTTTGCATCGGGCTCATATAATTTTGGACACTGCAGTGGGGACAACACAACACAACAGTTAATTGAAACCACCCAGGTCGTAGGCCGGACTCGAACCGGTAACCACTACAATGCGAGTCTATCGTGCTACATCCTACACCGACAGGTGAAAGGCCGGCCAGCCGGTGTTTTGACCTGTCAGTGGTGAGGTGCAGGTCGTCGACTTCCTGCTCGAGGCAGGCTGGCTGGCAGGGGCAGTGAAGGAGGTGTGATGGGCCCCACGGCGGTCGCAGCTCAGACCACAGTGCCGAGTGCTGGCGTAAGCACCTGACGCCCTCCAGGCCACACTCAGGCCAGTCTGCGCACACAAAACACACATTCATCAAACCAATGGCAGTTCCCTGCAACCTGTTTGCAACCAATTTTTTTAAGTTTCTGAAACAAAGGGAACCGGAACTCTCATGTGGTATCTCTGTATTTTAAAGATATTTGTCTGGGATAGAACTCGTAAACGAAATAAGTTTCAGACATCAAATATCCACATGTTTTGTATTCCGTTGGCCAAAAATCGAACATAGATTTTAAAAATTACACTGAGGTGTGTAAGGTGACAAGGTACCTTACATATTTTTGTGAATAATTTTTGTTCAATAATTAATTAGATATTAGTCTTGCTTGTGTTGTGTAGACAAATGTGTTAAATTGGTATGAAAGAAAGAAAAAGATAAGCTTGTAGTAAAGTGCCAGAATATCTATGGACAATGGTCATCTATTATAATGTATATCTTTGGATAGCAGCAAAGAGAGACGGGAATATGGCGAGTTTTGGACGAGAATATAATATCTAGCTGGCACGTAGTTAAATAAAAAACAGAATGTAAAGAAGTGTATTTTGTACCAAATGATTATAAATAAAAAAAAATGCTTTCTAGTGTTTCTTAAAAGAATCCATTGTCGATATATATATTATTGATTTGTTTCTGAATTGAAATAATCTGCCGGCTTCTGCAGCTAATATTACGGCTTGAAGACGGGCAGATTAAACATTCAAGAGGATCTAAGGTAAATTACCTAAATCCAGGAAGAGGGGATCTTACAGGTGACAAAAGTAATAAAACAGAAACGTATAAATGTACCGTGCAGTATCGGAGCACTCTCGAGAGTAGTGTGAAAAGTATTCTGACGTGATTATAACCGCACGGCATGTGTTATCGGACTTTGAACGGGGAATGTTAGTTGGCGCTTGACGCATCGGGAATTCCATTTTGGAAATTGTTCGTGAATTCAACATTCCTCGATCCACAATGTAAAAAGGGTGCCATGAATATTTAATTTCCGTCATTAGTGGAAAACATAGCGGCCGACCACGTCTACAAAATGACCGGCGCACAGTGGTCTGAAATCCCGAAAAGCTGGCCAAAATAGAAATACTTGTTCAATCTACATGAAAATTTGTATACATGATCCGTCTAGGTGGCTGATAACGAATATCTACGTCAATTATAAAAAAATAAACAAAATGTCGGTTCCAAAATGGCAGAAAATATTTAAAATGGCAGATTATCTAAAAAAATAGTATAAATATTGGGTGATTTAATATCTGTTATAAAAAATCTGGACATTTTGAAAAAAAAACAAAATGGCGGCTTCAAAATGGCGGATGCTAGTACAAAAAATTATGTTGAATGCATAAAATATCCTATAAGTATATGTAATCGGTGATAATGAAAAAAATTAAAACAATATGTCATACGATATTGAATATATCATGACTTTTGTTAATACTGATTAAAATTAGCTCTTATAATATAAAAGTGGCAAAGCCATTGTGGTGGACATTTTTACAAACAGAAAAATAGTATCTTTTTCAAAAAAAAAAAAAAAAAAAAAAATATTATGAAACGGGACTTATGAGGGCGTAAATCTATATTTCATATTTTAAAAAATATTTTATTAAAAATGTCTAAAATTGTATTGTTGAAGAAAAAAGAAAAATAGTTTTATGCAATTTTACTTATAAAACATTTTTTATTTGTACAAAAATTCGATTGCTTGATAAGAAACAAGGTACATTTTATTCGCTATCGGAATCAAAACAATCTGTCATTGATTCATCCGTCACAGAGTCAGTTACATCAGAGCAATGTGTTGCGATATCTGGCGGATGGAGTAGCTCTAATGCCTCTATTGACAGCGATCTCAACTTTTTTGTGGCAATTTCCTGAGGCTCGTAATAAAGGGGTTTGAGGAAACCAAAAGTCGCAAAAATACATCCTCCATCGTTTTTTGGTGGCTGCATTTTCGCGAGAAATCTTCCCGAAACCTTTTTATATATTTATTGCACGATTCTTGCGCACTTTTAAACGAGTCTATGCCCTTCTGCATGAGTCACAAAGCGAAACCGACACGTGATTTACATCAAAGAAATGCCGCTCTATGGCACTAGTAAAGTTAACGTTCCTAAATTGTTACTTTTGCTTCATCAGATTTATGAATTTCAATTGTTGCAACAATGTCTGCAACATCATTGTTTAGTTTTCCTTTTAGTAGTAAAATAATTTCTTTTCTAGAAATCTCTATACGTGTAGTAGCTGTACATTCTGAAACATTTAAAATCCATTAAAAATGTATTTAAAAAATACTGTAATTTATTATAATCTTTAAATTTTTTAATCGATTTATTAATGATTCTGTTAAATTTCATTCTGATAAATCAGTCCTCAAATACACTGGAACCTGAAAGTATTACCGAAATACGACGAAAAGTCAAGGCCGTATTCAAACCTTAAATTATTTACCTGATCAACAATTTTGTCGTTGTGCATGTTAACACAAAAAATTATATTATTAACAGAATAGCAGCTAGTAGCAGCCAATTTTTTAAAATAAATATCAAATACAATATAGGTTATAAGGTGGCATAAGAGATACGACCGAACACGACAGAACACACAAACTTTTTCAACTTTAAAGTTAAATAATTTGTTTAATGTAGATTATTATTTTTCTTACATTGTGGGGGTGAATCCATTTTGCGAATTCAAATGTTCGCAACACCACGTCGTTCTGTACACAATCACTTATTACATTTAAAAGAATTGTGAATTTTCGCAGGTTACTTTCCAACTAATCGCTTATTTTCGGTATGAGCTACAACTCGCCAGATGTTCTCGCCACGTCACGTCGGCACTTTCAAACGAGTCTATGCCCTTCTGCATGAGTCACAAAGCGAAACCGACACGTGATTTACATCAAAGAAATACCGCTCTATGGAACTAGTAAAGTCAAAGTTCCTAAATAGTAACTTTTTTTTTTACTTTTGGCCAGCTTTTCGGGATTTCAGACCACTGTGCGGTGATGTCTGCATCGAGGTGTCAGTATTGACAAACAGGCAGCACATTGTCAAAGATCAGCAACACTCAATGTGGTGAATCTGAAATTAATTTGTACGGCTGGCAGCGAGAGAGAATAGTGATGTATTTGGAAGTTGTGAGAAGTTAAATATTAATACTGTGCAAAGTCGTGTAAAGTTTGTTATAATACAAGAAGAATTCTAAAAAGAGTTTTTAGTGTTATTGATTATTTGAAAAGGAGAAATGGAGACATAGTATAAGAGTTATTTTCAGGTGAAGAAAAAGATGAATAGGAATTAAAACCGGAAAGGCAAACATAAAAATACATCTTGGTATAAAAAGATGTCAAAACACGTATTTTCTCGCTGGCAGAAGATGTAAAGGACCACTCTAAGGTAAAGAAAATGTAGAATTATTTATAATCGTCGTTGACTAACCGAAAAGTAGGATTTGCGTATTGAGTGATTAAGACAAGAAAGATAAAAACCGTTAATATAAGTAAATAACTTCCTTAAGCAAGTGGGTAGGTTATAAGTGTACATGCATCTAACTTCGGTCGTAAGTAGGCCTAATTCTAGGCTGTGATTGATAAGCCAAATTTTTAAGAATTTTAACGCTTATACTAAGGAGATAGGGTACAAATATCTCGTGGTCCAAATTTGACTGTTGCCGTATAGTTTTCGATCTGTTTCGTAATAGATTGATTGAAACTATAGAGAAAGTACAAAGAAAGTCACTCGATTCGTGACTGCTTGCAACAGTCCTTCCAAAAGCAACACAGATTGGGCTGGGATTATCTGGCAGACAGAAGAAGTAGGTTTCATTTGAATTTATTGACAAATATGCGAATAACATATTTCATTACTTCTTCTATCAAGCTACTTGGGTCGCAATAACAGGAGAAATCTTAGTAGAGAAAGTAGGTGTCGTGCGGATGTTAGTAAGAATTTTTTCTTCCCTCGTGCTATTCTCGACTGGAATGCACAGAATTAGTTTTGGTACAAAGCATCCTCTGCCACTCACAATTCTGCGAATTTCGGAGTATAGATGTAGATCTAATATTGTTTGCGAGAAAACCTTTTTATTTTGCCATCTATTGATACTATCTCATTGAAAGCGCTATTAACAGATGTAATAGATATGATAGGAACTCTCTTCAACAAATATGATTGGAAATGAACTTCTGACTAGCGGCGCGAACGGAAACGTAGGTGCGGTTGTAGAGCCATGAAGCAGAGTCCCTTACATAATCTGAAAATATATAAACCATTAATTTTTGCGCCAAACTAAGGGCCTCTGATATTCCATATAAGAAGCATTTGTTAAGATCATTAGGGTACTGAATCCAAATTGCGTGAGGCTCGAATCGCATTTGCTTTTTTTTCTTATTTGTGGGCAATTAATGCTTGTAACCTTTATTACAAAAGGATTTTCACAGCTCCAATAAATCAGTAATTTCATTACTGATATTTAATTCTCAATTGGAGCCTTTTTTAAATTTCATTTTTACACTCTGGCAACATCCGGTGATCCATGAATGTATCTGACCTATGGCAGGGTGGTAACAGTTGCTAGGTATCTGCTAACTTTGTGTGTTTATGTTTGTATAGCGTGTAGCTTGTGCGGCACTAAATGAAAACCATCCCATCATTTTCATAGTTGACTGTTGAAATTCGACTTCAAATAGGGTATCCGGTATAGCGTGTTCGAAATTTGAACCCACCTTTTGTGTACCTCCTCGTACATTTGGCATTTCTTTAAACTATCTGATGATTGTATGGAACAACGCTGTACTAAAAAATCTTACTGCAGTCTGTAGTATTAAAAACTTTTATGCCCATGGCATTTCGCCTCGTCGGCGCCTACTTTATTCGAGGCGGGAAAGGACTGGTGGAAAGGAACGGGAGGGATTCATCCATGGCCTTTTTAAGGAACCATCCCGGCATTTTTGAATGATTTTGAGAAACCTTGCAAAACAGAAATCTGGATTGCCAGAGGGGATTCGAACTCGGGTTCTCCCGAATCCAAGCAAGATCGTTACCGCTCACCTATCGCACTCGGTTAAAATTGTACAAATTATATTTAACCTTTAATCATATCTACACCGTTAGCAGCAATTTAACAGCTGTGAACATTTTTAATTTTACGGGTAGGAAGTGATGAAGTTAACAATTAAACAGGTATTAAGAAATTGTACAATGAATGTTTTATGATCATCCATCAACATCAGTTTCATTTTCTTTTACCAAATATGATCAGTTCTGAAGCCTATTACGTGGTGTAGAATACTGCACGTTAATAAACTGTTGTGATGTTTCTTTTTCTATTAAATTTTTGTATTACTTTCTTCAATATCTGTCTGTGTCAAGAACTGTGTATTTTGATTCAGGAGGAAGAAATATAACATTAAGGAAAAAAACGTTTATATTTTAATTAAGTAATACATGCTATAAAAATCATTTTGTTTCAGTCGTTTATTTTCGAGAGATTATGGTTACAAATGTAACCCTATCGGTTTCATGGGCTGTCTAATGAAAGAATACAAAAGCATATTAGCCTTCGATTCCAATGTCAGTTCCTCTTCTCGTTCTATCATTTCACATGGTTGATACTCTTCTTGTTTTCCACATCTTTTTCTTCGGCTTTAATGTAAACAGAACCACTTTACTACGACATAAAAATATTTTAGAGGGAATGTTCGAATTACAGTGACAGTAGTTAATTCCATGTTAAAAATCTTAAGAAACAATGCAACGAATATATTTTGATAATATTGTTTCTATATTTTAAATTTCCATTGTAACAGTTGATTAATTATTGAACTAATAATTTTAAATATTCATTCTATAAGATTGTATCTTTAGCAAATATACTCCGCTAATAAACGTAAGTACTATAAATTTTCTACTCCTTTTTAAATTACATCTGTTTTTATTACTTTTCACCATTTCCTTTTGGGTACATTAAGCCATTTCTCGGCACTGATACTGAAAAGGGCTTCGCATGTCATCTTCGTAGTTGTTTTAAACGGATACATATATACATCTGGGAAGCCGACACCTGATAACAGCGTCAACATACCTGGTAGCCTCGGAGACAGCGGTGGAGTGCAATTACAAAGTACCAACTGTTGTAGCGCACGGCAGGCTACCACGCAGGAGCCCCGCGAGTAACGTGGGTACACAGCGTGCAGGGGTTTCTCGGCAGGTAAGCGACAGCCACGCCGCTTAGCGGACAACAGTGATACCTCCGGTTCCTGCCGTGTCTCTCGTACACGCACTAGGTGGCGCGAAGCCTGACCTGATCCCAGCACCACAGCGCGCAACATGGCAGAGCCCAGGTGTGGAACTTCCTCCGAAGAATGAACAAACACCTGCCGAAGCAGAATCAGTACAGTAGTCAGTTTAAGCTGCTAGGGAATGATCAACTTTTCTTCATCGGTATAATATAAATTTATGTGATAGATTACTTGAGATGTTTATTTATTTGATTTAGCAATGGTAATGATTTCAACTACCAGAATGAAGGTTGAACTTTTAAGGAATAACAAAGAAAAGAAGTGGGATTTAACAAATATGAAATCAGCAAAGACTATTGTAACCATGAGTATTTCCCAAGAAAAAAAGAGATATTTTGTTTCTGGAGAAAGTTGGTAAATGGTTCCAAAAAAGAAGTAATAAAACAGTGCTCGGTATTGTGGCGTCAGTTGCTTTTGCTAAATATAAAGAAGCTGGAATGGAATTCATTGCAAGACAGGAGGAGGATGAGGAGGGTCATGGGAGTGTACAGGGCGTATACTGGCGATGAGGCATGGAAAGATATTGGAGTAGTGCATTGAAGGGAAAAGATGACCAAGACCACAAGCTGGCACTTGATTTCAGGTACAAGGGTAAGGGAGTCAGGGATTGGAATGAGTTACCAAGAGAAACGATGAATAATTTACCGAAAACGTTGAAAGAATTTAAAGATAAAATTTGTAGAGGGCAAATGTAGCTGGGTGCAGGATAGGGGGAAGATGGGGGTATAGGGATATTGCCACTGGAGCCTGTGCTCCATTGCAATTAAATTAATTATTATTATTATAATATAAAACAAATACTTTTAGATAAATATATCCCAGTCAGAAAGAAAAATAACTTCAAATAGTAAATACCGTAAAGGAATGAAGCTATTTGGTGTAGTTTATGAACTTAATATTATTTGAAAGAATTTTCATAGCGTGTTTTTCCCAACAAGACAAGCATTTATAAAGTGCCTGCACAAGTTACAACTAGTCATATTATTTCAAACGAATAAATCAGTAAGTTGCCTATGAGAATAGGCTGCTTAATGTAAATCAAGATACAATTGTCAGAACTAGAGTAGAGGTACTAAGCTATTACAATAAGTAGTGTACTACACACCTTAACGTCCACTTTAACTTCGATCTTGAGAACGCCAGGTCCTGTCGTTGTGTTCGAAGTCAGTTTCAGGTAGCTGGATCTATTCCTGTGGACAGAAACAGCCCAATTAAGGCGGCAGACTACAATTTGGACACCCCTTGTTACCTCTGATGAGATTACGGAGGTGAGGGTGTAGGGGCGGGCAGTGTTCGCTCTGAGCTACGCCTCCATTACATGAGCAGGCCACTTCGTTTGTCTCGGCTCTGAGAGGGTGAGCCAGCAAAAACACGTGAGGGAGGGGGACAAAACTTTCTCAGTTTAAGCCACCTTAGGAAACTCATTAATGGTACTCTGTAGTCTGAGAAGTGTATGAAAGCACAGATATCCCAAAGGCAAAATTATTTGCTCTTGGTAAACTGGAATGCTATAGTTACATTAGGGCCATCCTGTTTATTTGCATTAATTGTTACTCGGGAAATATTTTCTTCAGTTTGTGAAATTCGAAACGATGTAGTCCACGGCGACTTTGTAAATTGATTTTAACACTATCCGTGTATAAAACACAGAGGGACTGTTACAGAAAACTAAATATAGATTTTGGTTGGTGTTTACTGTAATACATTATGAATGTTTCTGACTTGATATAGATGCCCGTCGCTAACAAGATTTTATGAGTATGTTAACTCGATAATCAGTGAATAGAAATACACTAGATTTTGTTGTCAACTTCGTCTTGTGGGATGTAGAGCTGAATAGATTCTAGTGTTTATATTATTCTGTACACCGCTGCCATTTTGCTTTAAACGTTAATACAAGACCAGTAAAATGAAATAAAATCAGTAAGCTTCATGATAACCTGACATAAAAAAATGATGCGATGTTATATTAAGACGCAAAGAAATGAGTGGAGCTTCGAGAATTTACAATTTTTATGATAATAAGTTTTCAACATACCTATTAACCCCAAACTGAAATTAAATTACTGTTTATGAAAATTGAAGAACCCACAAGGAAAGGTCTAAATTGTTCTAAAATCAGAGAATCTGTAGAACAGTAGAACCATAATAAGTGACGCAGATTTCAGAGAGATGGTTTACACGTAGGCCTATCAGTTCCCTCTTCTGTGTGACCCGAAAAAGGCATCTTTACAACTCAATTGGTACAGAGCCTGCAAATGACATGGGAACATTAAAGCACGTGCAGGTATGTTTGATAAGGTGCAATATCGACATGAGAGTGAGTTAGAACGTGGAAGAATGATTAGTCTCCGGGAAATGGATTCGTCATACCATAACATTGCGGCCCGTTCGGACACGCTGTTACGGCATTGATGCCTGTGTGGAACCAGTGGATGGAAGGCAGTCGTACATAGCAACGAGCGGGTGCTGAACCACTGAATATGACCACAGCTCGGTGTGATTGGAACTCCATCTTGTACACTTTGTCGCAGCAGTCAGAACAGGTTCCTCCACAATGATGGCTCGACATTGGAGCACTGCAGCAAGTATGGACATCTTGACTTCTGTTCGAAGCCGTCTGCTGAGCTCTGTATGGTGGCACGAATGCAATTGCGTTGATTTCCATTAACCAGAAACTACTATTGCCTCAGACTGGAATTGCCACGTGAAAGACGTCATTGGCGTGCTAAATGGTAAAATGTAGTGTTTTCGGACGAGTCCCGCTTCAACCTGGCCGCGTACATGTTAGACGTAGCCGTGGTGAACAAAATCGGGCAGATTGCATTGTTAAGCACCATACCTGACAAACACCAAGTGTGATTGTTTGGAGCGCTATTGGCTATAACTTGTGATCTCGGTTGTTACGTATTGAGGGCTATCTGAACAGCAACCTCTGTATCAGGGAGGTTTTATAGACCAAGACATTGTCCCTCCTGCAGGCAGCTCCACATGGCCATATTTCAGCGGAACAATGTCCTGCCACATATGGCGAGGAATGCTCAAGCCTTTATCACTGCTTCCCTGGCCTGCACATTAGCCTGACATGTCGCCCATCGAACAAGTCTGGGATGTGGTTGATCGGTAAGTAGTTCGTTTTCGTTCTCTTGAAACCGGTATACCCAGGCTCTTTATGATTTCCTGCCCCGGCGTCTAGAGGCTCTGATTACAGCATGTGACGGCTTTACACCGTGCTGAATCTTCACGGTCAAAGCGCATGTACAGTTCTGTAATTCTGAACATTTGTGTATTGTTACGTTCCTAATATGTGAGAGAAAATTTATTGTAAACACATGTATCCTTCTAGATATTGTAATTTTCAGAAACAATGGTGTATTAATTCTTTTATCTAATGACCCCATTTATTATTAAAAGGCGCGTTGTTAATACTAATTGTCATGTGTGATTTCGGTAAATATGTTTCAAAATTCAAATGTTCCCTCCGATACTAATGAAATGGTAGATTGACCACGGGCGTGAGGGGATAGTGAAGCTTCGTGGGTATTCCCTTTCACTGTCACAAGCAGTGAACCTGTGGGAAAGGGAATGTAGTAAAAATCGGCAACGTTTTCCTATCTCTCGAGTCATGCACTGTTTCCTTCAGAATCAGAGTTTATTTCGAAACATATTTACTTTGTTTTAGCGGTACTTATACCATTAAAAAAGTTCAAATCACTAGTTTGAATTTCGATTGTTAAAGTTTTTTGTATTGTCTTATATTAAGGATTTATTAGGCTTAAAATAACACAGTTTAGAATTAATTAGTTGGAGAATAAAATCAACTGGAAATAATAAATAATAAACATAAGTGTTCATATATAGCATTTAGTTGTTCACATTAGGTTAATACAATATCGTTCCACTATAGATATCGAAATCAAGTTTACGAAAACAAAAACGTACGTTCTAATAAAAAACCTGTCTGCCTGAAATTTAATTGCGTTTAATTGCCATCCAATAAATAAAAATGAAATACTTCCTACCTTTCTTTTTTAGTTACTTTCATAAGTAACTAATTAGTTGTTATCCACATTAGCACTAAATAGTATAGATCTTCCATTAGTTTGTTTCGAAATTCATTAGCTTAAGTTTTATTCATTGGTTCTTAAGTAGTTTAGTTACATAGTCATTATTCATAAAACTTCAATCAAATTATATATATATGAAAATTTAACGGTTAGTCGAGTATAGTGCCTATCATATTTAGTAAAAAACGTTAAAAAATATAGTATAAACTTTATAAGACTACTTTATCAAATAAATTTAAGGTTTGTTTAGAAGATGGTTGAAGTATTTGGGAAAATCATGACTGGAAACTGTGGCGCCTGTCGTAGGTACGTTGAGAAGGGGATGGGTTGTAGTTGCTGTAAGAAGTGATTTCACTGGGCGTGTGGGGAAGAGGAAACTTTGTCTTGTAGGATGTGGGAGATGGGCGAAATGATTAGGGAGTTGCGTGAAAGGATCAGGGTTCTTGAGGCTCGTCCTGTGGAGGCTCAGCCTCTGCAGGCGTGGTCTGTGGTGGCCTCGCCTGTGGAGGTTCAGCCTGTGGTGGCTCAGCCTGTAGAGGCTCAACCTGTGGAGGTCCAGCCTGTGGAGGCTTAGACTGCACAGGCACAGCCTTTGGGGGCTGAGCTTGTCGAGGCTCAAGCTGTAAAGGCAGAAAGTAGAGATAGTGGGTTGGAGGAAGTTGAAAAGGATGGGTGGGAGCTGGTAACAGGTCGTAGGAGAAACATGGTTAACATGAGGTTAACATGATGAACAAGCCAGACACTTCAGTAATTGTGGGAAAAAATAGGTTTGATCTGTTGCCAGAGTCAGGAGGAGAAGAGCCTCATGTAGATGTAGGAGTAGGTAAGATGCAGCAGACCTTTAGGAATAAGGGCGTGCAGGGCAAGAATAGGAAAAAAAGGGTTCTGCTGCTATGTAGTAGCCATGGGAGAGGTGTAGGCCCTCTTCTGCAGGATCAGTTAGGTACAGGATACCAGGTCACAAATTTTTTCAAACCTAGTACAACTTTAGGTCAGGTAATAGAGGATATAGGTTCACTTTGTAGGAGTTTCACTAAGCACGATAGAGTGGTGATAGTGGGAGGTGCGGGAAATAGTATTGATATAAACGCGAGTTATAGTATATAGAGTGACCAGGGGAAGGTGGAGAAGGAGGCACAGCATACCAGGGTGGAGCTCATGCAGGTCCTAAGTCGCCATGACCGGCCACAATTGAACTATGTGAGGCGGGTTAATGTGGAAACGGAAGTGCTACTTAGGAAATGCATTAGTTCTGTGTTGGGGGTTGTGCCTGAGAACACCATTGGTAGGTGGGGTTTCACTAGGTATGGCCTACACCTAGATAGAAGGGGGAAGGGAGTACTTTCTGAGTTGTTAGCTAAAACAGTGAGGGAGACCATTTCCAGTGATGATGGGGTCAGGACTGTGCCTTTTTTAGGTTAGGTGCTGCTGGTGAAGGGACAAAAATAGATTATCAAAGCGATACTGATTGTTGATTCATGATGTGTCCCAGATGTTAAAGAAATGAATGAAGTGGCTGAAACAATAACTGAGTGGGATAAACTGGGAAAGAGGAGATAAATGCTGAAAATGTGAAGCCAGTAGTAAGGGTGTTAATGGTAAACTGTAGAAGTATAATGAACAAAGTAATCGAATTTGCAAACTTAATAGAGATACACGAACTGCAAGTAATAGTTGGGGTAGAGAGTTGGTTAAAATAAAAAGTATTAGACAGTGAGGTTTTTCCTGATGGTTACAGAGTGTACGGCAGAGACAGAGGAGCAATTGGTGGAGGAGCTTTCATACTAGTTAACAAAAACTACCACAGTTCACTGGCGTTCATAGAACAAGACCATGAGTTACTTGGGGTATTTCTGGGGTAATAAAAAAGAAAAAATCAGAGTGTTGGCTGCTTACCGCAGTGGAAGAATGACAGCTGAAGATGAGGCTCTTGGGGAGAAATTAAATTCATACTCCGATTTCAGAGGTGAGAATAGAATGATTATTATTGGTGGGGATTTAAATTTACAAGGTGTAACCTGGGAAAGAAATAAGAATAACAACACACGGGAAGAAAGATTTGCAAATACGTTAAAAGGGAAGAAGGATTTACACAAGTAGTAGAGCAAAACACTAAGGGAGAAAATATTTTGGATATATTCCTAATAATTCCCGATGAAAACCTTGTGGGGTGTCAAGTAACTGAAGGAATAATGGATATTAGAGGATTCTGTAAACCAGCGGCAAAAATTGAAGGGGGAAATTGCTACAATTATAAAAAGGCATAGGTTTCAAGTTTTGAGAGATATTTCAGAGAACAATTCAGCAAACGGAAGGAAGGAACAAGTACAGTAGAGTCAAGGTGGGAAGAGTTCAAGGAGGTAATAACAAAAAGGGGGAAGAAAAATTTATTCCAAGGCAGAAAATAAAGAGAAGTAGGGAACCTATATACTATAAGAGGGAAGTGAGGAGGTTAAAGAGGTTGGTAAGAAGAGAACATAACAGAGGTAAGAAACAGCAGGGTAGTAGGGAATATGTAAAACAACTAAACAAAGACTTAATAACAGCAAAGAAAGTGGCTAAAGATGGGTTTATGAAGAGTATTGTCAGTGCAGGAGGACAATTGACTAATGCATCTAGAAATTTCTATGGCTGTATCAGGAAATTGAGGGGAAGGGAGGGAGTAGAGATGCTTATAGATAAGGTTGGAGAAGAAGTTACTGAGGATTTGAAAAAGGCAGAGATTTTAAGTAACTGGTTAGGTGAAAGCATTAGGGGCAATGAATCATAAACGGGAGGGTCTAATTTGGAGAACGAGCTTAACAACACAATTACAAATGAAATAATAAAAAAACTGAAATTCATCTGGAGGAAATCATGAAGGTAATCAGAAAGCTGAAAAAACATAAAGGGCCTGGTGTAGATAATATTACTACAGATATCTTAAATATAGCCGGATGTGACATCGTACCTTATCTTGAAGTATTATTTAAATTGAGTCTGGATAGTTGCTGCTTGCCACAGGACTGGAAAAGTGCAATAGTAGTACCGATACATAAAGAAGGAGTGAGAAATAGAGTTGAGAATTACAGGCCAATCAGTTTGACGTCAGTGGTAGGTAAATGAATGGAAAGACTGGTAAGGAACCACATCAGAAATATATGTGAGGAACGTAAGTGTTTTCAAGCAGGCAACATGGGTTCAGGCAAGGATATTCATGCGAATCTAAGTTGGTGGGAAATGTGCAAGATATTTCAGATGAAATGGACAAGGGAGGCCAAATTGATTGTGTAGCACTAGATCTGTCAAAGGCGTTTGACGGAGTGAGCTAAAATGGTAGTAAATTAGGTAAAAACCATTGGAGTGGACGAGAAAGTGATTTACTGGGTAGAAGAATTTTTAAAAGGTAGAAAAGAGAAAGTTAGGGTAGGAAATGTAGTATCAAAAGAAGTGGAAGTAAAAATGGGAGTGCCGCAGGCTAGTGTATTCGGATCATTGCTATTCATTATTCTAATGAATAATTGTGTTGATTGTTTACTATCTGAAATTAAATTGTTTGCATATGACATAATGCTATATAAAAGAATCAAAACGATAGAGGAATTGTAAACAGTTGCAGGGTGATCTGGACAGGATATCTAGTTGGGTTGGTAAACTTGGGATGAAGATAAATGCAAAGAAGAGTCGGCTTATTAGATACACAAATAAAAAACAAAAGGTTAATTATGAATATAAGGTGGGGAAACAATTGCTTGCCGCCGAAGACTTGAAGTGTAAATATCTTTGCATTACATTTGATAACAAGCTTAACTGGGCAGGACACATTGAACAGGTGGTAGGAAAAGGTTTCAAAATTCTGCACTTGTTGGAGAGGGTGATGAGAGGATGTATGAGACAAGTAAAGGAATTGGGTTACAAAACTTTGGCCAGACCATTGCTCGAATACGTTAGTGTAGTATGGGACCGTCATTTTGCATATCAAATACAGAAATTGGAGAGGGTGTAAAAAAGGGATGCTAGATTTGTTTCTGGAAATTATCGCAGAATGCAATCAGTGACAGATATGATAAAGTAGCTGAAATGGGAATCATTGCAAGACAGGAAGAGACTGAGGAGGGTCAGGGGAGTGTACAGGACGTATACTAGCGATGAGGCATGGAAAGCTATTGGAGTAGGTATGAAAAGTAGTGCATGGAAGGGAAAAGATGACCATGACCACAAGCTGGCACTCAATTTCAGGCACCAGGGTGTGGGAAGATTCTCTTTTTTAGGTAAGGGTGTCAGCGATTGGAATGAGTTACCAAGACAAACGATGAATAATTTACCGAAAACGTTGAAAGAATTAAAGATAAAATTTGTAGAGGGCAAATGTAGGTAGGTGCAGTATAGGGGGAAGATGTGGGTGTAGGGAATTTGCCACCGGAGTCTGTACTCCATTACAATTAAATTAAATTAAATTAAATTAAATCTTTCGACAAAGCTACTTCCGGAAAAGCCATTATGCAGACTGCGATTACGCTTCCATGCTCAAGTGCCGCGGAGGCCTTACTTTTACATCTACAACAAAAATGGAACTGTTAGAACGAATACCTGCCTTCCTCTGGTAAGTAAGCATAAGTCAAATTATTTGTGAACAGACGTCTTAGATGAAATGACGTGGAAAGAAATTTATAAATTTAATGTTACATGGCAACCAAAGGGTGAAATTTACTTAGAACAGAAAAATCCTTTTTCCATGTGTCAGCATGTTTCTCATTCTCAAAAGGATCATAACAAGAAGCTTAATTGTTTTAACACTTTAAGTACAGAGCTGATGACATGGAGTGTTAAGAACGTTACGTCAGGGGTCGAAAATAGATCAGTTCCCGTCGTTCTGGATGCTGCTGTTGATTCAACAACGCTAGTTCATGTGCAAAGTGTGTTCGTTAGACCTTCACCAGTGTACAATGCATCAAATCTATCATTCAGCCTGTTTGTGAACGCATCTGCACGAGAAATTGTATTTTCTCTCTGGTAGTCAATCTACTCATAGTACGCTTTAATTACAGCATGATCTTCTCTAACTTCATAATTGGTAGAGTTTTTGCGAACTGCAGATTTGTGGTATCATGCAGTCTACAGAGTATCCAGGACCATGCACCGAAGAGAAATATTCTTCAGTTATAGCACCAATCCAAATGGACACGTCATAAAGTTCTATATTTTCATTATTGTATGAAGACTAACCTTATACGAGATACTCGGCAGGATAAGTATGTGGAAACAACATGCGAAATTATTAATAAAGTTACTTTTAAGTAGACATCGAAATTATAGATTGATTTGGAACAGGGGCGGATCCAGGATTTTGAAAAAAAAAGGTCTCCACAATTACAATGTCGGGTGTGGACCAAGATACTTTTGGGGGGAGTTTGAGCCCCCTTAGCCCCCCCCCCCCTAGATCCGCCCCTGAAATTTGGAACTCACATACCCAGAAGTCTGGATGCTGTTAATAGTGTGACAGGGTCCTACTTCTGTCCGCAGTGGTAGGAACTGGTCGCAGCATTGGAACTGCTTTTCATTCCACCAGCAAGTCCCCAGCATCTGGTTACAGCTCCTGTGGAGCTATAAAAGGTAAGAGATCAATTCACTTCTTCCATACTAAATAACAAATTTCAAAATCTGATTTATAGTAACTCAATGAGAAATTTAGTACTATTTTCAAATACCTTTCTTATATACCAGCTGTGATATATATATTGTTAATTGTTTAACAAAGAAGTTGAAGAACGACTATAATAAAGGAAATTTAATTTCTATTTATTAATTGCCTTGTAGATATGACTCGTATTCCAAACGGTAAATATCATTTCGATCCTACCCACCCAATTCATATTATCCATTTCACATTGCTCTCAATTTCAATACTCGTTTGTGGAGCATTTAATTCATCCATTATTCTCAGATATATTTTGCGAGGTGTAAGAAATCTTCAAAAAATTTGTTTCGCAAATCTGTCAAACTTCAAGATAGATGATATAATATTTGACATACTGGGTCCACAGTTTCATATTGTTAATAGGAACTAATGATAGTTATCGGCATAACACTGATCCCATTTTAAACAACCATACTGAACATGTCCCGCAATACCTCTCACTTTGTTCACAGATCCTAGTAGACTCTTAAATTAGTCAAAATCAATTTCATTGCCTGGAACAGAATAAAGTTTTTAGGATAAAATGAAACCACCATGACACAGAAAACTTCAAATGTCTGATTTAGATCAGTTTTCTTTTTAAAATATATTTTAATGTATGTTTTTTACACATTTCTAAGTTATCTGAGAAAAGTTACAAGACATCTTGCCGCTAATGCAATAGTTTAGTGTACTTAAAATTATAGTTTTCCATGGTTTGAAATCATACTCCCATAATGAAAGAAGAGAAGAAAGCAGAAAAACAACAATAGAAAAATAAAAATGTTATATATTTTGACAAACTGTATCTAACATGAAAATGTGAACTGACTTGTATAGTGTTAATCGTTCTCAGTTGTATGGTGTCACTTTATTCCTTAAGTCAGTGTTTTATTACATCGAATGGAGGCTATTACTGTATCCTGTTAAGAGATTACAGAAAACCTCATAAAACGGTAGTCAAGGTTACGTCGGCAAGACCGAGGTTATTATGGGAAGTTTTAACATAGTGACCCTATTAGCTCTCTTTTTGTTTACACTTTTTTTTACTAAAGAAGTATGAGGGCATGTAATATCGATAACAAAAATGTTGTTGAAGATTACGCTGATGTTACTGACTATTGTAGTGGACGCTTGGACTGGGGCATCCGGAATGAAAGATTACAGTCAACAAGTGGTACCTGTGCGATCAGGAAGGAGTAGTTCTCGGTCGGACATTGAGCTCTACGGCATATGCTGAGTGGAAGCTCGCCGGGAGAGTCGTAGGCGAGTATCTTGAGAAGCAGGTCGACGTGCCGGTGATGTTTGGGCCCGAACTCCCTGCAAGCAGACACGTCGCAGCACATTAGGGCTATACGCTTGCAGTGTTTAGAGCGCTGCATAAGCGACAGGCGCAGCTGCCTACAAACACATACCCACACACGCTAACACAGGCATCAGTGTGGAAGCAGTTGCTACTAATTGCGCAACGCTTATCCGACGTAATCTGTGTGGCCAACTACGTGTTGACGGTTTCAAATTTGCGCAATTGAGGCCATTAATGTTTTGTTGTATTTACCTTCTACTACATACGTTCGCTTGTTTTCATATCATTTAGAACTTGTAACAGTGCATATGTAATTTTAATTAGTCGCCACCATTAAAGTACTTTAGTTTAATTTTGGTATCACAAGACTTAAATGCATTCATGTTGTCTCCAAAACAGAAATTCAACATCATAATTAAATCACGCAGCGCTGTCCAGAATTTCAGTTGGATGAATTCCTGTTTGTTTGAGTATCATCGTAACTTTCTCCCAGGATGTCAGGCAGAGAATTTCGGTACCTTTAATATATGATCTAAAGCGTTGCTCGGCCAGCAACATCAAAGTTTAGGAGTTACTTCTTAAACGACCGTATCAACTATTAAATTTTCCGGTAGTTGAACGATAAGCCACCAAAAAAAACCAAAAAAAACAAAACAAAAAACAAAGAAGTAAAATGATTATAACAAGGTATTCATGAATCCAGAAACCAAGGTACGTGATTACATATTTCTGTATAAAGTTACTTATTATTTATAGTCACCATTATCTAGTATCATCTGAAAGACTTCAAATATCTGAAAGGCTTCAAGCAGAAAAAATGTTGTGGGTGGCAGAGGGTGCTAAGCACCAATCCTAAACCCGCCCATTCCAATCCCGAATAGTGCGAGGAAAGAAGGAATACATAAAAGCATCAGTACGGCATCATATTTCTCTAATCTTATCCCTCCGGTCATTGCGACCTAAATAGGTTGGTGGAAGAAGTATTTCATTGCACTCGAAATTTAAATTTTTTCGCATATTCTCCAATAAATTCGAACGCAAACTACGTCGTCTGTCTTCCAAAATATCCCAGCCCAATCTATGTATCAATTCTGTGACGCTTTCATAAGGGCTGTAACAACAAGTCACGAATTGAGCTGCTCTCCTCTGCACCCTCTCCACTGATTCAATCAGAACCTTGCGATACGGATCCCAAACCCCACAACAGTAATCCAGATGCGGACGCACTAGTGTTTTACACGCTATCTCCTTTGTATGAGCATTACAATTCCTCAAAATACGACCTATGAATCGTAATTTAGAATTAGCCTTGCCTACGATGGAAGTTATGTGCATTTCCCATTTCATGTTGCTTTGGATGAGAAAGAACTGAGAGAAAGTAACGGAATTATGTCTTGTCCTTTTGAAGGAACCATACCGGCATTCCGCTGCAGTGGTTTCGGGAAACCATTTAAAACTGAGATATGGATGGCCTAATGGGGATTCGAACCCTCATTCTCCTGAACGCCCGGAAAAGCTTTATCAGTAACCCAGCAGGCTCGGTAGTTATAAATAAAGAAAATATACCAAAAATTAGTCATTCATATACAATATGAGCATCGTCATAGAAGTTGAATGACGTTGTTTTCTTGGAAATATACATGATTTCCTCTAAACATTTTTTAACAGTATAAAAAGTGTTTTAAAATTAGGACAAACAAATGTAATTTCTATTTACATTTCGGGCTTCTAAATATAAATATGTTGTTGTTATGAGAAATTAGCCCGAGAGATCCAAACGCTTGGTCATCAGTAGGGAAATTAGCAGATCAAATAATGAGATATTACTAAAATGGATATCAGTACTTCATCACTTAAAAAAATTACTTCTAATCGCTAACAACAAATTCACAATTAATTCAACATCTGTTGGAGTCTATTTTAACAGCTAGTTCTTAAGGATCTCTGAACATTCAAAGAAGGCGGTCAATACTGATAGAGATGTCTGAACATTGTTTTGATCATTGAAATAATGATAGTTATGTGAAGATTACGCATCCCCATTCATATGGGTTCACAGTAAACGCACTGAGTGTAATACATTGGAAAGTTGCTCATAGTCGATATAAATGTTGAAAAAAATTATCAGCAGTCGATTTTTCTGTGTTCGAAAGTTGGTGGCCCTTCGGATGGAACTTTAGGATTGCATTTTGTTTGCCGTGTCCACTACTTAATGGATTGGTTGTCATAATATCCTGTTTTTTTTTTTTTAAATTATTTGGTCCATGAATTTTACTTGATAACTTACGATTGACCATTCACTTTACTTTGCGTAACAGACTCTTTTTCCAAATTGTGTCAGTTCGTGAAATAATATGCCAAATTAATGGGAAAATTAGTTGACAATATATGGAGAACATATTCTCATTCACATTTATTCTTCTAGGATGAAAGTTTGGTTCTTTTCCCACGATATTATGAATAGTTTTTTGTATGCCAGCATCTGCTTTTATTATATTCTGGCTTGATAGTCCAGGTTTCTGAGGAATAAAGAACAAAAGAAACACGACGGTCTTCTGGAGACTCTATTTAGTGTATATTTTTATGTCGTGATACTTCCAGATTTTGAAACAGCATTTTTTACGAGTAGTAACCTTGTCTTTATTTTCTTCCTTTATAGATCCTATACAATAACGTAACACTCTTTTTTATATATTACTGGTAGACTGGTATCGCAGACTTGGCATTTCTTTTGTACACACAGGCTAGCCGAGTTTCAAGCTTCTGCTCTGTATAATATGTTTCTCATTTAAGAAAAACTAAAATCATTGATCTTTGTTCCCTAATTTTTTTCTTCACAGTGTTTTCCACACTTTTATTAAACAAAGCTTGAGATTTATTATTTCGTATCAAAGAGATGCTGATATCATAGCTAGAAACATAAGCAGTTGTTGCGTCTCCTAGTGCACAGTAATTTCTGTACTGAAATAATAGCTATGACATTATCTTCTTTCATATCTGATTCCTATCATTGGGGATGAACCACAGTTACGTTGTAGAGAGTAGCAAATGTGATGTGATTCTGTGGTTGCGTTTTAATTAGAAAGACGTCCTCCAGTGCATCTGCAGATTACTTGCATAGCTTTAAGGACACGGTATACTTTTCATGAAAATCTAATTAATCTTAAAAGAATTATGGTGGGTGCCGATTACTCGCGAACAGTAATCAGCATCTGCGGCCACAGAGCCACAGAATCAGCTTAGTTCAAAATATGATTAGCAATTTCAACGGTTACCAAGAAATGAGTGTCATGTAGCAACTATTTCTCATTATTAACTACAAGAATTTTATCGCTGCTCTTCATTTCTACGGGCATCTTCCAACTATGCAGCTATTTCCCTTCAAGATTCATGGAGGTAGAGAGCTCCACATTCTCAATTTGATCTAATGAACTGAAGAAAGGTGGAGACCGGGTCGTCGTCACGATTCGACTATTTTTCAGCCGGACTTTCATCCACGATACTCAATAAATAACGGGCAGAGTGGATCTGGTAGCCGTTCCGGACGTACAGCTTCCATGAAAATCCATGCCCTCAATGGGGACCGAACGGACCCAGGCAGGCGCACGTAGGCGCTCTACAAACGAAGCTACTCGTCCGCCCTCTCATTGTTCTTAATATTCTTATTACCTGTAAAATAGGTAATGTAAAGTATGGAAAAAGTGTGAATAAGAGTAAGATATATGGCTGAAGTATTTGGACATGGTGTTGATATGGCTTTTAGAAATGGAAGAAAGAGTATAGAAATAGAATTATTGATAAAGTTGCGGAGAGAATAATGTGGTTGAAAGTTACTTGCATTACGCTAAGTATGCTACCTGTTTGTGAACTGCCTGACCCAGTGGGAGTTCATCTCCTCGCAGACCGACACGGCGGGGAAGTGCGTGTCCCAGTGCAGGTAGGCGGTGTCCACGCTGTACTTGACGGCCTGCTCGCAGTACGCGGTGTACGACGAGCTCATCAGCAGACCCGCCCCAGTCCAAGACAGGATTACCAGGCACGCCCACAGCAGTCTGCAGACAACAGCTGGCTTTGTTCTGACTGAATTACTGCAAGCAACTTGTGATCACAAATCTCTGTAATTACACTTATTAGTTTTGATAATAATAATACGGTGTCAGGCAGGGAGATTGGCTTTCCCCAATTCTCTTCAGTTGCGTTTTGGAGAAGGTAAATAAGAGTATGGGAAGAGAAACTCAAGGAAAGGGTAATTCACCATGGGATAAGATTAGGTTCAAAGCACAAAGGAGTTGGGATAAACTGTTTGGCCTTCGCTGATGTCATAGCGGTTCTTTCTGAAAGTATGGAAACCGCACTCGAACAAATCAACCTTCTGAAAGATATAGCAGGAAAAGTTGGACTTCAGATCTCTTTTGAGAATACTAAATTCATGACCAATATTAAGGATTCACCCACAGTACTAAACACAGAGTACGGAAAAATTAACAAGGTCAATAACTTTAAATATCTAGGTGAAGTAATTCAGATTAATGGGCTTGATAAGGAAGCAAATATATCAAGAGCAAGAAAACTAGAACTAGCATACCAATTGACTAAAGATATATACAATAAGAAGAATCTATCAGGAAAACTAAAATCAAACACTACAACACAGTAATCAAACCAGAAGGACTGTATGCCTCAGAATGCTTGTACTCTATGAAAACTGGAGAAACAGAAGTGATAGAGAAAAAGGAAAGGAAAATATTGAGAAAAATTTGGGGACCACTAAAAATTAAAAATGGTGAGTTTAGACACCGGAGGAATAAAGACCAAAGAAGAAGAAATTGAAAGGATGTCAGACACGATCAGAAAGAGGAGAATCAGTTTTGTGGTCACATAATGAGAATGGATAACAATAGACTTACAAAAGAATTTTCAATCATGTTTACAAGAGTAAGAAGGCCAACCAGTGGATCGAAGGAGTAAAGATATGATTGAGATCGGAATAACAGAAGATTTAATACAAGATAGAGCAACTTTTAGGAGATTGATCCAAAATTTCAAGGGTTTCCAGGAGAAGAGGAAATATAGTAACATATGGACAGAAGAAAGGAGGAAACAGCAAAGTAAGAGGATGAAGAACTATTGGAAGTCAAGAAAAGAAGCATCGAAATGAATCCACGGGATTACTTTTCGTGGTCCTTAGATGACCGATATCGAAGAGAAGAAGAACACAGTGTGGTCTTAATGACCTGGTGACAGAGATTTTTTGTGTGTTTATTTTTGTTCTGTTTTGTTTTGGCTCTTCAACAGCAGCTTTATTACAGCTGGGGAGGGAAAGGGGGTGTTTCAGTGAACGCGAAGGAATTCCGCCATGGCAGTTTGAAGAAACAATCCCGGTATTCGTCTGAAGTGATTTCGGGAAACCAAGGAAAATCGAAATCTGGATGGCCAGATGTGGATATGAACTCACGTCCTCACGCATGAAAACCCAAACGTTATTGCTATCCCTGTAGGTCCAAGTTTCTTATGCGCTGTTCCCAACCAGCTAGTCTTACCGTGAAAAGCGGACCTACAATTCGAGCTACAATACGAATTACCAAGCGTACTTCACATCACCAACATAAAGCTTCTCAAGAAAGGAAGAAAATTTTTAAGGCCTATAAAAAAAATCTTACCAACATTGCCAATCGAACCAGGGACATTTTAATCCCA
Organism: Vandiemenella viatica; assembly: GCA_031002005.1. Classification (NCBI taxonomy): domain Eukaryota; kingdom Metazoa; phylum Arthropoda; class Insecta; order Orthoptera; family Morabidae; genus Vandiemenella; species Vandiemenella viatica. The sequence goes on along the minus strand of JARYHS010011408.1, from coordinate 297,228,955 downwards.
GCCAAGCTCTTTATGTAACTGATCCATGAGACCACTCAGTTTCAGTTAAAAAGTGGAATAATTGAAGAGACTGATCCTAGTTACCACTACTAACAAAAAGAATTACGAAAGCTGCACAAATTAACCATCTAGACATTAAAGACCCAACATGCGGTTTACCAGGACATTTTAAAAATGTTTAATGAATAAAGAGTGGACTTACAAGATGAAATGCCACGATGTATGAATGTGGACTTAGCAACTCCGCCGCTTGCGACCGTGTAGCCTCTGAACAGTCAGCGGAACACGTTACAAGGAAATATTCGTGCAGTTAATTAATTTTATTGATGTTACACATTCAGTACTTAAATGGCTACAAAAATTAAATATAGAACTATGACTGACGGACTAACCCTGTGTTAATTGCTTTACATTTACTTTTAATTGTTTCATTTAACTGTTATCTCTGTTAAAATTGCACTTTCATGATATAAATAAATTCCTAAAATTGTTTAGTTTGTTAGCAAGAAAGGTGACAAGCCAAACAGTGTGATCACAGGTATTTTTAGTGATTTATTCGCATGGACAAAAGGTACAGAAAATATCTAAATGGGTTATGAGATGGGCTGGAGGCGGAGGCAGAGGAAACAAAAAACGTGAAGTATTAGTATCTAATGTTTTTATGTCTTGAGAAGTTTCTTTTTCATGATAATAATTAGAGGAGGGAACAAAAAGTTACCTACCTGTATACAATATGAAAACTATTGTCTATATATAACAAGAACCTGTAACAGCTACATCTACTACATCTACATTCATACTCTGCAAATTGGGTGGCAGAGGGTGCTAAGCACCAATCCTAAACCCGCCCATTCCAATCCCGAATAGTGCGAGGAAAGAAGTAATACATATAAGTATCAGTACGGCATCTTATTTCTCTAATCTTATCCCTCCGGTCATTGCGGCCTAAATAGGTTGGCGGAAGAAGTATTTCATTGCACTCGAAATTTAAATTTTTTCGCATATTCTCCAATAAATTCGAACGCAAGCTACGTCGTCTGTCTTCCAAACTATCCCAGCCCAATCTATGTATCAATTCTGTGACGCTTTCATAAGTGCTGTAACAACAAGTCACGAATCTAGCGGCTCTCCTCTGCACCCTCTCAACTGAGTCAATCAGAACCTTGCGATACGGGTCGCAAACCCCACAACAGTATCCAGATGTGGACGCATAGTGTTTTATACGTTATCTCCTTTGTTTGAGCATTACAATTCCTCAAAATACGACCTATGAATCGTAATTTAGTAGAGTTATGGAGCATATTATATGCTCGAACATTATGAATTTTCTAGATTATAATAATTTGCTTACAACAAATCAACATGGATTTCGGAAGAAAAGATCATGTGAAACACAGCTGGCCCTATTTACACACGACGTAATGAAAGTTATCGATACAGGTTCACAAGTAGATGCAATTTTTTTAGATTTCCAGAAAGCCTTTGACTCTGTGCCACACAACCGCCTTTTAGCGAAGCTTCGAGCGTACGGTATATCGGATCAGCTTTGTGAATGGATAAAGGATTTTCTAACTGGTCGGTCGCAGTATGTTGTCGTTGAAGGAGAAAGTTCTTCTAATCTAGATGTTACATCGGGTGTACCTCAAGGAAGTGTAATAGACCACTTCTTTTCTTAATTTTTATAAAAGATCTCGGAGACAAAGTGAAAAGCCTTTTTAGATTGTTTGCCGATGATGCGGTATTTATAGGGAAGTAAGAAATTTGGCCGATTGCTTAGAAATTCAGCGTGATCTGGATTTATTTTGGCTTGGTGCGCTGAGTGGCAACTTACTCTAAATTGTAAAAGTGCAAGACAATGAGCATAACTAACAAAAAGAATCCGATTGTTCAGAAATACAAGGTAAACAGTTTCAGTTATTGATATGGTCGATTCTATGAAATATTTGGGCGTAACAGTACAAAGGAACATGAAATGGGACATACACATTAATTCCGTGACGTAGGTAGAGCAAATTCTAGGCTGCGATTCTTAGGTAGAATCTTGAAAAATTGTAATGAACAAGACAAAGGAGATAGCATACAAATCTCTCGTGCGTCCACATTTGGACTATTGTTGTGCCATTTGGGACCGTTTCGTAAGGGATTGATCGAAAGTATAGAGAAAGTACAGAGAAGAGCCGCTCGATTCGTGACCGCTTGCTACAGTCCTTATGAAAGCGTCACAGAACTGATTAGTAGATTAGGTTGGGAGTCTCTGGTAGATAGACGACACACGTTTCGTTTAAACTTATTGGAAAACATGCGTACTCCAACTTTCACTCATGAGTGTAGTGAAATACTTCTTCCACCAACCTATTTGAGTCGGAAGGACAGGAAAGATAAAATTAGAGAAATAAGGTGCCGGACTGATTCTTATATGAATTCTTTTTTCCCTCGTACCATTAGGGATTGGAATGCACAGCAAAGAGATTAGCTTTGGTGCTGAGCACCCTCTGCCACCCACAATTTTGTGAATTGCAGAGTATATATGTAGATGTAGATGTAGATGTAATTTAGAATTAGCCTTGCCTACGACGGAAGTTATGTGCATGTCCCATTTCATCCCCAGATACTTCACGGAATCAACCGTGTCAACAGTGAATTGTTTATTTTGTACTCGTGAACAACCTGATTCTTCTTGTTACTTATCCGCATTGCCTTGCACTTTTTGCAATTAAGTGTAAGCTGCCATTTACGGCACCAATCGAAAATAGCATCCAAATCACGTTGAATTTCTAAGCAATTGTCGGAGCACCTTATTTCCCTATAGATAACCGCATCGTCGGCAAACAATCGCAACCAGCATTTGACGTAGTCACCTAGATCGTTTATAAATATTAAGAAAAGAAGTGGACCTATTACACTTCCTTGAGGAACGCCCGAAGTAACATTTATCTTAGAAGAGGCTTCCCCGTCAACAACGACATACTGTGATCGACCCGTTAGAAAATCACGTATCCACTCGCAAATCTGAGCCGAAATACCGTAAACTCGAATCTTCGCTAAAAGTCGGTTGTGTGGCACAGAATCAAAAGCTTTCTGAAAATCCAAAAAAACTGCATCAACTTGCGAACCTGCATCTATAACTTTCATTATGTCGTGGGAAAATAGGGCCAATTGTGTTTCACACGATCTCTTCTTCCGAAATCCGTGTTGACATGGTGTAAGTAACTCGTTCTTATCTAGAAACTTCATTATGTTCGAGCATATGACATGTTCCAGAATTCTACTGCAGACCGATGTTAGAGATATGGGTCGATAATTCCTAGGATCACTCCGATCTCCTTTCTTAAAAACGGGAATTACCAGGGTTATCTTCCAGCTAGAAGGTACTTTTCTCTCTTCTAGTGATTTACGGAATATATCTGACAGAAATGGTTCAATATCCTCCGCGTATTCAGAAAATACTCTTACCGGTATACCATCGGGACCCGGCGCTTTACCCCACTTCAGGAGTTTTAATTGCTTTACAATTCCTACGCTATCAATTTCTATCGGATCCATCTCTAATTCCACACGATGCGGTAAAGTGTGGATGTTTTCCATGTTTTCTCGCGTGAATGAATTTTTGAATTCGGTGTTAAATACGGTAGCCTTGTCGCGGCTGTCTTCAACTTCCCGTCCTTCTTTATTAGAACTGGCTTATTGTTCGCACTACAACTAACTTTTTTTACATACGACCAAAATTTCTTAGGGTTTTCAGTGAGGCTCTGAGAGAATTTTCACGAAAGTTATTAAAGGCCTCACGCATCGTATTCTTAACACGTCCCCTTATCTCCTCTAGCTTATCCAAATCAGTCCGATGCATCGTCCTTTTTGATCGTGCATGTATCTTCCTTTGCTTCTTGAGTAACCTTTTAACCTCCCGTGTGTGCCATGGGGGATCGTTCTCTTCCCTGATTGTCCGTTGGGGTATATGCAAGTTCATACCTTCCCCGACTATATGTAGGAATCGATGCCACCTCTCTTCAACGATGCCTCCTGCTACTAAGAGCTCAAATACGCTCTAAAACACTCTTTTGAAGCCTTTTCGAATCTGTAAACGACCCTCTCTTTTCTCTTTCTGCGCGTGGTTGTTAGTTTTACTGTAGCAATTACAGCTTTGTGATCACTTATTCCTGCGGTGGTAGAAATATTCGTGAATAGTTCAGGCCTATTTGTAACAACTATATCTAAAATGTATGTGATAAGAAACCTAGGAGAATTAATTACTAAATACTAGAGAGAAAGGGTTTGAAATCAAATAATTTTTTTTAAGGGAAGCTAAAAGTGGAATTTCAGAAAGATCGATATGAAACGGTCCTAAAGTGGAAGAAAGAAAGAGTGACGACAAAAGGCAGAATTAGAAAAGAGACAATAACAACGATTTTAAAACTCTCTTGCATTTCATGACTATGAGGTCGGTCTATAAACTTCGCTAATCTACCCATAAAAACTGCTGCATATCTCATTACTGACCCCTTCGAGGTACTCATATTGGAATACTACGTTGTGATGGCAGATCCTAGTTCATCATCCAAAGCCAGTTTGTAATTCTTTTTCTGAACATGCCATCTATGATGTAGTTCTACAATACATGATATGTTGAATATGATCAAAATATTTTGTATTCACTATTTAATTATCCGGGATAAGTTAACATGTTAGAAGTTTCAGGTTAAGTGAACATGGAAAGTGTTCCGGTTACTGTTTTCGGTTTGTCTAACAACTCCATCTCAGACAGTGCAATGTGAGCTGGCGCATTAACGTGATGGAGAAATCATGAGTCGTTGGCAGAAAGTTCAATTCCTTTTTTTACTCAGCACTCAAAAGTGGTAATTTCGGTTAACTTTTTGTACAAGTTCATAATGAACAATCCATTTATATAATAGAGTAACGAGTGTTCGACTATTTTCATTGTATGATTTGAACTTCTGCCTCATAGTTGAATCTGGACACCCACGATTCATCAATAGAGATAACACTACCCAAATTATAATACTCTCTCTTCGAAAGGAAAAACTTCCACTCTACTTTTATTTTGTTCATCAGCATCATTCTAATGCTAAAAATTAAGATATTGGTATTTCTCTATCAACGGTTACTTCGTCTGTCATGCTAAAATCAACTAGCGCTTGAAATATAATTCATTGTGCTTGTTAATTTATACACACACAATCCATTTTCATTGGCTCTCTTGTTTACTCAAAAAAATTTATACTACCTATTTATTCATAAAATTGTCTCCATAAACTTAGACTAGGATGTCCCTCATTTCACTTCCACTCTTTACAAAGTTAATGTTCTTTCGTTACTCTAATTAACACACATGCCACTGCGTGTAGGCAATTATACAATGATGAACTTCACTCAGGCAAGACACCGTTTCATGATGAAAAGAGACTCTAGCTTACAAAACACTATCCAGTTGATTTTCGATGTTGCAAACGTAGATGCTCGATGACTAGTCGCGAACTTATTTGTCAGACCTCATATATCACAATAGTTTGGCTTGTCATTATGATAGTTTAACATGAGGTCCAAAGGTCCTGAAAAGTTTCACAATTGGCGGTTTAAAATGCTGTCTGAACAATTCCGATGTATCACACAGAGGTACACTTATAAAAAGCGACACCACATCAAAACTGACCAGATGTCATTTTGTGCCAACAAATTTTGTCAAATGCTGCACGTGATGAGTGCCTCCTCCCATTAGTGGGCTCCGGTCTGCGGAGAACTGTTTAACTTTCAATTACGTCGATAACCACATGGTATTTACTTTAGGTCGCAATGGGACCCCGTCATTGTGTTTCTTTGACAGCCCATATAGCCTGCGATGTACTGGTGCCTGGGGCTGAAGTGGTTTTATGGTGTTCTGTATAAGACCTAAAACATTAACTCCGTTAGATCACGTTTCAGCATAAGCATCGTCTTCCAGAATGACGGTGATTTTTCGCTTACAGTCTTCCACCGTAAGGAGAATAGTACAATTCCCATTATTTGCGGGAAGAAAGATAACGTTCGCGCGTTAGTTTCGTATTTAAGAATGAGGTTGATTTTTTGCCTACAATCCTCCGTCGTCAGGAGAATAGTTCAGTTCCCGTTATGTGTGGGAAGAATGATGTCACTCCCCAGGTTTTTATACAGTTAATACACCGGGAAAGCCTCAATTTATTCAACACATTTAGTGCACATTGAAATTTGTATCTGACTCAATGTGCAGAGCATACGTAAAAATGTCTTTGATTTTTCGGCATACATAAAAATAATTGAGTCCCACTAAACCGTAATCGCTTTACCACTTTGGTGAGTCAAACAATAAGCTGTAAACGAGAAAAGAATTTTTTTGTTTTGATTATGTGTGTTTTATTATACATCGAAACTACGTGTTTACGCTCAATTGCATTTCAGTGCAAATTATGTTTTTTGCGTACATGAAAGGAATATCCACATTTATTTATATACCTAACCGTAAATTTTTATTATTCGTGGAGGGAATACCGTATGAAAAATTTACTTTCAGTGACATTGATATCGTGTGCTCCTACAAGTATTATTTGCCAGTGCTACAGAGTAAATGGAGCTAATTTAAGAGAAGAGGTTCTTAACACCTTGACAGAGCGTGATGAATGTGGTTCAGCTTAGCCGAACTAATTTCGCGCTGTTTTGTGGGTAACTGCAAAGTTGCGACAGAAGAAAAAATGTTGAAAGTACGTTAGGTTAACTTTTCCGGAAATTTGTCTTAAAGGGGTCGAAGAAATCAGTTTAGAGTTTCATTCCAGCACATTCCTCTTTGTTTACTTAATATTAGTCTGCGTTGTACACGTCTATGAAAAAAGAAATGTGATACGTGTGGTTAAGCATGTTCTGAAATCCTTCCATCAAATTTGAGATCTAATTGAGAAGTTTTAGATGTAGAAGCCGTGCAGTCCAAACTTTATTTGGATATCATGAAGTTCAAAAATGGTTTACTTTTCGTGAATTCCATGTAAAAGTCACCCAATAGTTGAATCCATAGCCGAATTCCTTCCAATTCCTTGTCCAAATTCCCATACCACCTCTAATGACCTCGACGTCGACGAGGCGTAAAGCAATAAGAATAAATAAATAAATAAAGTCATTAGACTGATGTTTCTGATTATCAACCCATACCTCGAGACTTCTATTCATATCGAGGCGGGAAAGGACTAGAGGCATGTTCAAGTAAGGAATTCGGCCACGACATTTTGAAGGAAGCATTCGCCAGGACAGATTTTGTGAAACCACGGAAAGCCGAAATCTGGATGGGTGAACGGGGATTTGACCCTGCGTCCACCTGTATAGGAGGCCAAAGAGTTATGCCTCATGCACCATGCTCGTTTTAAATCCTTTAGAATAAGCACAACACCATTTGAAACATTAGTATTTTATTTTTACCGTGAGGGTTTATGAAGTCAGGATGACCGTGCTGAAGTCGCAAACCAAGTAATGAGAGCATGTCGATTATGAATGACGAACAGTCTGCGCTTACTGGGACTCGGCAGGTTACGCAAAACCACCAGTGGCTCATTTTGACTACTATCGGTTTATTTTTACCGAGACATACTTGAAGCCCGATACGAGTTGTAGGCAGGGATTTTAGGTCTTTTCTAAACAAAAGCGATAGCACGGATCGCAACCCTGGCCAAATCTTCTTCGTTAAAAGCTTCGTCAAAGTACCTCATCTCAAAGTCTTGTACCAAGCATGGTGAGTGTGGGCTTTAGTTCGGGTATGGCGTGTGGGAAGACGTGTGTGCAAATCTTCATCCAGCAATCTAGATTTCGGTTTTCTCCAGTTACAAAAAATCACTTTAGGTGAATGCTGGGATAGTTCTTCAAAAAGTGATGCGCGAAAGAAGTCTTTCTGCGCCTGCAAAAGGAAATTTCTGTTAAGTTCGCCATTTCATTATAGCTCGCACTTACGAAACAATCTATTGTCTGGACTTATCGTGAATGCAGCTGTGCTGTACATTGCGTAATATTTTTCGCTACCTTATACCATGGTTCTTCTAGCTTCGGAGGAGTGGCAACTTTCTGGATTCATAACGACTCATTTGCAGTTATATTTTATCAACGAATACGGACATATTTCGGAATTTGGTCTGATTGTTTTGCACGATAATAAAACAACTGGCACAAATATAATATTTTGTGTAACTTTTCAAGGTAAATAGGTAATGTGAGAGAATTTTTGCGACTGAAATCTCGATTAATTGGGTTACACATTTCTGAACTGTGATTTCTCAGGTTTCAGATCCCACTAACAGTGCTCTGTAGAGCCGGTGTCATCGACCAGCAGTGTTACAAACTTTCATCTTAACTCATCTTAACTTTCGATGAGAAGAGGAACATTTTTCTAAACAAGTTGGTTCTATTTTGTGACACTCTAGTTTTCCAAAATGCGTTGTAGCATGTAGAAACCTTTAAGATATACTGATAATAACTCATTTTTGCACTCAGGAGCGGCAGGCAAAATGGTCGTATAGGTTTCATACTCGTATCACAAGAAACGAATGATCCGATTTTCAAATCCTGCTTGCCGCTATATATATAGAGCGTACGGCATGTTTATTTATCTAGAAACTCGTTTTTCGGTGTCTACAAGAGATCGCGATTCCGTTGCACCAGCATTGATACTCGCTGACTAATGACGTTATAATACTGCGGTAGTCAACCCAAATACTTATTTATTTTCAAGCAATAATTAGGTTGTAACACTCCCTGAATCATTATTTTCAAGCAATAATTAGATTTTAATACGTCTTGAACCAGCATGACACTGCTAAAAGTTCTTAGCAAAGTATGTCTGGCTGTTTCTGCTTTGACGAATGCATTGTTATTATAATTATTTAATTGCAATGGAGCACTGGCTCCGGTGCCAATTTCCCTACACACCTATCTTCCCCCTATCCTGCACACACCTACATTTTCCCTCTACAAATTTTATCTTTAAATTCTTTCAAAGTTTTCGGTAAATTATTCATCATTTCTCTTGGTAACTCCTTCCAATCCCTGACACCCTTACCTAAAAAAGAGAATCTTCCCACACCCTTGTGCCTGAAATCGAGTGCCAGCTTGTGGTCATGGTCATCTTTCCCCTTCCATGCACTACTTTTCATACCTATTGCAATATCTTTCCATGCCTCATCGCCGGTATATGCCCTGTACACTCCCATGACCCTCCTCATCATCCTCCTGTCTTGCAATGAATTCCATTCTAGCTTCTTTATCATATCCGTCACTGATTGCATTCTGCGATAATTTCCAGAAACAAATCTAGCAGCCCTTTTTTGCACCCTCTCCAACTCCTGTATTTGATACGTAAAATCAGGGCATTATTATATCACCAACTTCTCGCTGAATCGCGATCGGATAGATTAATAGAATTGAAACATGTATTAAGAGGAGCGACTCAAAGTTGCAAGTCCATTTCTATTCCATGCCTGAATAGGTGAATTTCGTTGTGCACTTGGTGTGTTGTACCTGTCTGCGAGGGGCAGGTCCTGGTCTGCGACGTACTGCAGACCGTGCACGGTGGACTGGCGGCAGTACTCGCTGGCGACGCCCATGTCGGAGTGGAGCCTGGCGCGGCACGAACCTGCAGCCATTACCCGTCCACATTACGGTGGTGGCAGCACTGAATAATTTAACGCCGTCCACAATAGGTGAGGCCACTCGCTCCGGCCAGTCCTTAGGAACACCAAACTACCGTGCAGCAGGTGTAACAACACTCGAAGCGATGCTATCGCCGAGATTGATGACGGAACGTGCTCTTAACTGTTTTGGAAGCAGCCTCGATTTTGTTAAACGTAAAGAAAAATTTTAAAAAGGTATGAAGATTCTCTATGATAAGTCACGAAGTACTCCTCTTTGCTGACGGTGATATGTATCCTCCACTCGCTTGCTTTTGACTTCTAATCAATGGAATGTTCAAAAAAAGTGTTTGGTTCCGTTGACGTGGACGCTGAAATAAGGTCGTTTCTAAAAGAGTGTAAAATTGAAATGCCCGCTGTTTCGATACGAGACATATACAAATTAGTAAACATGAAGCGCTACAGTCTACACGAAACAAAAACACTTCCCTTAATAACTAAATGGTGAAAATTTGAGTGCCGCGATTCGTAAAGCGCGTTCAATTTTTATATTTCCGGATTCAACTGTAAAATATAATCGAAAAATTCTAAATTACTTGTGGAATGAAAACATAATGGCACACGAGAGTGTGGCCGAGCGTACAGTGACTACGATACGTCATTGTGCACAAGGAAAGAACATTTCACCGTCTTCTCATTGAATATTTGCATCTCCACGCATTTTTTTTTTTTGCTGGCATCAGTCTCTCGACTGGTTTGATGCAATCCTCGATCCCTTCCTATCTTGTGCTAACCTTTTCATCTCTATAAATCCCTTACGACTCACGTCCTCTATTATCTGCTTCATATATTCTAATCTTTGTCTTCCTCTATAGTTAGTCATAAATTAACCAATCCAGCATGTCTCAAAATATAACCTAACAGCCTGTCTCTTCTTTCTGTAAGTTTCTTCTACAAACTTCTTTCCTCACCCATCATTTCGTATTTCGGTCCACTTAATTTTCAGCATTCTTCTGTAGCACCACATTTCAAATGCTTCACTTTTCTTCCTTTCTGGTAATCCTAAAATCCATGATTCGCTACCATAAAGTGCTGTGTTCCACACATAGAGTTTTAAAAAGTTATTTCTAAATCTTAGATCTATATTTGAAACTAAAAGATTACTCTTTTTCATGAATGCTCTTTTTGCTAGTGCTATTCTGTTTTCAACATCATTCTAGCTTCGGTAGTAATTTTGCTTCCCTAGTAGCAGAATTCACTTACTTCTCCTATTCCATCCTTTTTTTTATGTTTAATCTACTGCGATAGTTATCATTTCTGCAACATTTCTTCACTTTAGTCTTGCTTTGATTTATATTAAGTCCAAAACTCTCCTTCAGTAATTTGTTCATGCCATTCAGTAACTTCTCAATATCCTCAGCCTGTTCTGCTATCAAGACAATGTCATCAGCAAAATGTAGCTTACTGATTTTTTCTCCGCGAACACTTATGCCACATGAAATTTTTTATTTTCGTTCCTTTATTGCTTCTTCTACATATTATATATAGAATATTATCGGGGATAGACTACAACCTTGTCTCACACCCTTTATAACTGATGCATCTCTCTTATGGTTCTTATATAGTTATAAAGAATTCTTCTATCTCGATATTTTAGACCTGACTTCTTTAAAATTTTGAACATCTTGTCTCACCTATCATTATCAAAAGCTTTTTCTAAATCAACAAACGTCAAAAAAGTATCTTTGTTTTTCTTGATCCACCCTTCAAATATTAATCTTAAAGGCAGAATTGCTTCCCTTGAACCGCTATTTTTTCTAAACCCAAACTGATCTTCATCTACTATCTCTTCTACTACCCTTTCCATCCTTCTGTATATTATTCTGGTCAGTAATTTTCATGCATGTGATGTTAGACTAATGGTGCGAAAATTCTTACATTTGTCAGCTTGCGCTTTCTTTGGAAGTGTGAAGATGATATTTATATCAAAATCAGTCGGAATTTCTCCTGTTTCATAACTTTTTGATATCAGCTTGAATAATCTCTCGATTCCTTCTTCTCTTAAGGATTTAAAAAGTTCTGCAGGGATCTCATCAATTCCAACTGCCTTATTTGCTTTCAAGTCATTCAGAGCTCTATTAAATTCTGTCCTCAAAACAGGATCTTCTAAGTCATCAATGTCGATATCGCCTTCCCTTTCCATTACGCTATTGTTCAAGTTGTTCCATCATACTATTACTATTACAATTACTCCGCGATTCACTAAAAGTGTTTGGCGGAGGGTGCATTGCACCTATCAGGAAATTTAATGGAATACAGTTCTCAATGTATTCCTTCCAACGGTTAGCTCTATCGTCGGAGCTTAAAAGAGGTTTCCCATCGGCAGCTTTAATGTTTACACCTTTCTTCTTCTTTTCTCTTAAATTCTGTTTGATCTTTCTATATGTAACAACTACTTTACCTATGTCCATTTCCTTTTCTACTTCTTCACACTTTTCTTGTAGCCATTTTTCTTTTGCTTTTTGAATTTCATGTTTATTTGATTTCTAAATTGTCTGTATTGCACTCATCCTGAGCATTTTTGTGCCTCCACCTCTGATCCATCAGCTCCAAAATTTCTTCTGTGATCCGAGGTTTTCGGGCAGCTTGTTCCCTAAAGCCTATTGTTTCTTTACCAGCTTTCATTATTTCGATCCTTAATGTATTCCATTCATCCTCGGATGAACTCCTTTCAGAGTTACTTCTTAGACCTAAGTCTACCATTTCTGCAAATTTTCTTCTGGTGCTAGATTGTTTCAATTTATTCATATCCAGTCTGTTCTGCTTATGCTGCTTCCTTATTTGCTTGAATTTCAGCCTGCACTTCATTACTATCAAATTATGGTCAGAGTCTATGTCTAGTCCTGGGTATGCTTTACAATCTAGAACTTGATTCCTGAATCTCTGTTTGACCATGATATAATCTACCTGATATCTGCCTGTATCTCTTGGACGTTTCGAGGTGTATAGCCTTCTTGCTTGGTTCTTAAACAGTGTGTTTGCCACAACTAGCTTACATCTTTCACAAATTTCTAACAACCTGCTTCCTAGCTCCTTTCTTTCTCCTAGACCAAAACTTCCTGCAGTATTACCCTCTTTTTTTCTCCCACTATTGCAATCCAGTCACCCATGATTATTAGATTTTCCTCCCCCTTCACATATTGGATTAATTCTTCAATTTCAGCGTATATTTTCTCTATTTCTTCGTGATCCTCCTGTGACGTTAGCAAATACATTTGTACTAACGTGGTTAGGGTGGGCTTAGTTTCCAACCCCGTCAAAATAATCCTGTCACTAAACTGTTCATGATAACTCACCCGTTTCCCTACTCTCTTATTTATTACAAATCGTACACCAGTGACTCCACCGACAGCTTGTGTGCTAATTATCCTTTGTTCCTCAGACCAGAAATTCTATGCGTCCTTCCATTTAATCTCACTAATACCAACAACATCTAACTGAAGTGGTTCCATCTCCCTTTTTAAGTTTTCTAACCTACCCGCCCTATTCAGACTTCTAACATTCCACGCTCCGACTCGTAGAATGTTTCTATCCATTTGATGACTCCTTCCTGAGCAGTCCCCACCTGGAGATCCGATTGGGGGACTATTTTACCTCCGGAATATTTTACCCAGGAAAAAGCCACCCATACAAAATCCAATTGACTCAACTATAGCCAACAGACCCTGCGCTGTGAAGAGAATTGACCAACTGGAACGTTGAACAATAAGAATTGAATATCGATTTAGTGGACAAAATTATTTTCAGTGACTAGACCCATTTTCATCTCGTTGGATTTGTTAATAGACTCAATTATCGCATTTTGGGCTCAGAAATTCCACAAGTGTTTCATAAGAAACAAATACATCAGCAATGTGTACCTGTTTGGTATTCATTGTGACTGTAGAAATCACTGGGAGATTTTTCTTTTAAAACGAGGCAGGTAATGTATTAAAGGGAAATGCCGAATGTTACAGTAACATGATAATATAGTTCTTTGTGCCACAATTGGAAGATATTGTTTTTGAAGACACGTGGTTTCAGCAGGACGGTGCCTCTTGCCACACTGCCCGTGCAACATTGACGGTCTTCCAAGAGTCTTTTCCTGGTCATGTTATCTCTAGTTTTGATGACACCACGATCTTCCCATTTAACAACTATGGACTTTTTTCTGTGGTGTTTTCTGAAGTCTCTAGTTTATGTCAAGAAGCCATAGATTACCTAAGCATTAAAAGCCGAAATTGAGCGCTGTATCAATGAAATAGCGCTACATTTATTCAAATCGTTATTGAAAATACATGGCTGTCATTTAGTAGGTTTCTTTATAAATCAATGAATTACTAGAAAGCTTCCCATTTTTCACAAAATTGGCCAAATATTTAGAAGAAAAGCTATTTAAATCCTCATTGACAACTGGAAAAGTCATCCAAAATAGGATACAGAATGAAAGAATACATGAAAAATGGGAGTACATGCAAATAATTGTACGTTGACAGCGAAATTGCAATGAAGGAAAGATACAATTTTTTACAAAGAACTATAGTTTTGCTGCGACCAACACAAGTTACACACACGTAGTTACTAATCCGAAAAATTTCCGATCTTGACTATAACTGATGATGATACTGACTGTAATTCGTAATGACAAATAAAATTTACAAAAAGTTCCGGGAAACATATATTTATATGTACTAGACCGTATTTTTGTGAACATTCAACGATTCATAGTGTTCCACTGGCGTTGCAGTTTCTGGTCTAAGAACAAGGTAGTTATAAAAAGATGCTGTTTACAGACACAAGTGCGATGTAGTAAAACACAAACGAGCATTTTGGAATACTGTAGTGCAGAGATTCCACGTACATTTAGGAAACATTGTCTTAATATACCTAGAACGAAAATTACTAGAATGTGATATTCTCAAAACGATACTCCGAAAAAAAAATATTAACATTTATTAAGAATTAAGCAGGTGCAAGTTAAGCCGCAATGCAATGAGGTTTTAATAGATATCTCATATGTGGTAGGTCAGAAGGTAGTCTCATGGTACAAAAACCAATGCTTGACATGTTTTCATATAAAACACCGAAGGTTGGTCCACTGATCCCGAATCCGTGGCACATTTCCGCTAGCTCCACTAGTATCATAGTTCGGCAAAATGTTTGTATGCACAGTAATTACTACCGGTAATAAATGATATATTTCTGGCCATGATGTCCGACTTCTTTTGGATCAAGTCTAGATGCACTGTAATGCACACAAAAAAGAAATAGCTGGGTACATAAAAGAAATATTCATGAAAACAGAATAAAATGTTTCATAGATTGAAAACAAGTAAGTCACGATGTATTAATAAAAAAAAAGATTCCTCTGTAAATATATCTCTAACACCTTCTGATGAATGTTTTAAGAAAGGCTATTAGCAAACCAAACAATGAATTGTGTAAGGTGTTAGTTACAGAAGGTATTAGAGTTTCTAGTGGGACGGAATGGGACCTTAAGAGAATCAGACAGCTATGAGCGTAAAGGTCGCTATAAAATTTATTGTAAAATACTAAGAACTGTAATCAGGAAAGGCAAGAACACATAGGTATCATAAAAAATAAATAATTGCAGGAATAAAATGAAAACTGTATAAAATCTTTAATCCCCTAGAAAACATATAAACAAACCAAAATTAATTTGTGCTTAGTGCGGTAGTGGACCTTTTTGAAAAAGGTTGGAAACATTTTATTACAGTTGTAGAGAAATCAGACTAAGAAAAATAATATCCAGATAATGCACTACGGCTTCTTACACTACTTTCCCAAGTAGATTTTTGAGGATGCAGTTGTCACTCGTAAGAATCTCAGAAATAAATAAATTCATGAAACAATTAAAACGTAAAATATCTTATAGTTAATACAACATTTCAAGTACATTACTGTTCGATTGTATAATTTAATTTTATTTAATTCAATTGCAATGGAGCATACGCTTCGGTGGCAATTTCCCTACACACTCTTCTTTCCCCTTTCCTGCACCCACCCACATTTGCCATCTGCAATTTTTCACTTTAAATTCTTTCAACGTTCTCGGCAAACCGTTCATCATTTCCCTTGGTAACTTATTCCAATCCCCGATACCCTTACCTAAAAAAGAGAATCTTCCCACACCATTGTGCCTGAAATCGATTGCAGCTTGTGGTCATGGTCATCTTTTCCCTTCCATGCACTACTTTTCATACTTACACCAGTATCTTTCCACGCCTCATCACCAGTATACCCCTTGTACACTCCCATGACCCTCTTCATCTTCCTCCTGTCTTTCAATGATTCCCATTCCAGCTCCTTTATGATATCTGTTACTGATTACATTGTGCGATACTTTGTATAAGTCACTTACTTGTAATGAATCCTTAATGTAAGGTGTATATTCAAATAGACTAAAACATGCAGTTTTAAAACCAATATTAAAAAAAAAAGGAGAAGCGGCATGTATAGATAACTACTGTCCTATTTCTTTACTTCCAGGATTGTTAAAGATTCTTGAAAAGGTCATGCATGGCAGAAAAATAGATGTTGTCACACACTGTAAAATTCTACCAGTTTTTTTTTTCGAAAAGTGTCTTATACAGAGACGTCTATACAACTTTTCAAAAATAACACATTTGAAGAACTGAATAATTAATTGCAGTTAAATGGTTTAATTCATATATAGAAATCAGTGAAAATTCTTTCTTAGAATTGGGGAGGGGGAGAAATACGACATGACAGTGTAAAAGCCTATATCCAACGACCCATCCTATTTGTTTTATAGTTTTCTAAGAAACTTACTGGACAAGTCTAAGAGCATTTTATTTACAGATGACACTAATGATATTAAATTATATAAAAAATACTATGTTGGAAACAAAGAGTTATAAAATTCCTCAGAATTAAAATAGATGATAAACTCAATTGGCAAGAACATATCAGAAATACTGCTGGAGAAGTAAAGAAGTGCAATCTTTCCAACAAGAATTTTTCTAACAGCAGACCTGGAATTAAAGGAAACATGTGTACTTTTCTTAATTTATGTGGTGTGGTACACATTCTTCATAAAGTTAAAAAGATTTCATATCTAAGAAAAGAGCTATAAGGATACTGTCTATGGTAAAACCAAGAACGTCTTACAACAACTCTTTAAAAACCTCAATACAATGACTTATCAGCATATATATTCTGTCATGTGCTTTGTCAGAACGTTTTAAACTTATTTACATGAAGTTCACAGGTACCCAATTTGAATACAAGAAATGAATATAACTTGTACAAAACAAACTGTCACTGGCCTCTTCTTGACAAACTTCCTAAAAGTTTTTAGATACTAAAAATGTATTTCAAAAAACTGAGAGATGGCCTTAATGACGCCAAAAGATTAATTGAATCAAAAATGCCTTTTTGAAAGTCAGCTGTAAATATTAATGTTTAATTTTTATCTTTTTTTCTCGTTTCTTTGTAACATGCAATACTTTTTCATTATGTATTACATGTACCGTACATTAGCCATGACATATTCCACATACCAGAGGTCCTTTCCGAACAGGTATCTATGTAGCAGCAGTAACAAATAAATAAATAGGATGCAATATATTATGAATTAAGAGCACTTACTATGAAGCAGTGTTAGTACATAGAAAATAGATTCAAAATAAAAAGTTCTGCTTGTTTTGTAGAAACTTAAAATTATTGCAAATGTAAGAATGTAAGTGTATTTGTCGTTAAATGCAGGATATGGTAAATATTGTGAACAAATTTCAAGTTTTTAAGATTTTCCGGGTTACAAGAATGATGCAAAGTAGACAACTTCGACGGATTCTCCATTTTAATTTTCAGTTTAAAAAAAAAAAGAAATCTTGGTTCTTTACTTAACGATCCTTAAACGTCTAATCCACACAAGGTGGGGTGGAGAATAAATATGTTTTCGAGCTCTTTTAGTTCTAAAAACTCCCAAGGGGATACATTTAAGAAATTTAACACGCAATATTCGGATACATGAGAGCGCTCGTGACCAGCACGTGGGGGACTGGAGCTGTAGAATGATAATGATTATGACTCGGATACATAACGTGGGCGAATGAGAAGCCACCAACTTATTCAGTTTAACTGCTGGAAGTCCATTATATACAGTGGAACGCCTGTAATAGGGCTGCGTTGTTCATAGGGTACGTAACCTTAATATTCATAAGTGCAAACTATAATCAGCTGGTGCGAGAGAAATGTACGGCACAAAACATGAAGGTATGTATGTGCGTGGTGAGGGAAGGGGGCGTAATAGCTGTATTGCAGGGAGAGGCAATAACTAACTGCTCACAGAACGAGAACCACAGCTAACCAAACACATCCCACAAAGCAGCAAAATAAACTACTAGCCTAGGAAAACACACGAACAGCAGCATTTAAAAATAACAACTGATACACAGTGTTAGCGTTTACATTACAAGTGGATAAAATCAGGCGGATTTACGGGAATAAAACATTGTAACTACCCTCAGCGGCAGCCAACAAGATACGCGCGGAGCATATAAATAGATGGAAATTGAGCAGGATTGGCAGAGCACGCCAGCCAACATTTCTCCGTTAAAAGCGCTGGCAACGCTGGCCGCTGGCCAGTGGGCGTTGAATTATGGGTCACGGAGTGGTCGGACGCAATTTCCAAACTTCCCATCCCCCTGTACCCTCCCTCCCCCGTCCTCCCTGCCACAGCACACGTAGCTGCCCGACTCACTGTTTCGCAACTGCATTTACTGCGGCTGCTGTGTTGACTGCTGTTCAATCATTTACCTGCTGTTCAAACAGGTAAATGGGGTGTTTGGTCGAGTTAAATTCGTATTTCGCTGGCAGTGTGCCTCCCGATGCATGAGGAAGTTAGTTTTTCCGCCAGTTTTCCAGTGGTGGCGTCTAGTAAATCGGATTCCTATCACACAATGCCGTAGTTACTGACTACAATCCGCAATCACTACTACAAGTTGAATGATACTGCGACGGTATTGTTTTACCTTTCACACGTCTATTGAATCTGGGTAAAACCAGGCTACAAGAAGCTGTTGCCTGAGGAAGTATGTAGTCTCTTGCTCAACATTATGATGATTATCGTCGTCTTTATAGAGCTATTCGTGTTTTTAATAAGCTCTTGTTGTGTTAGCAACTTACTTAATATCAAAAGCTTGTTATATTAGGAACTTATTTCCTGTAATGATCCCTGTCGCCTGCATGTATACTAAGAAGGGAGGGCAACGCAAGTTATTTAATGACTAAGAATTTTTTTAACGAATATATTAGACAGCATGGTCACTAGAACAAATTAGGGTACTTGGAAATGAATCGGGAGAAAATCGGCCATGATTTTCGTGAAGAAATCATCTCGGTATTGGAATGAATGATTTAAGAAAACAATGGAAAACCGAAATCTGGATGGTCGAGCAGTAAATGTGTTCCCGATTTGCCTAGTATAAGTATAAAGTTTTACACAATATGTTCCATGCTTGCCGTCTTAATCTGTTTGTGAAATGTTTTTAGATAGAAAGTGGGAACTGTCACATTAACAGTTACGGAAAACTGCATGAAACGAAATAAGAACGTCCATTTTTATTAATTGTATCGTCAAAGAACTATATTTTTTT
Source organism: Vandiemenella viatica (assembly GCA_031002005.1). NCBI lineage: Eukaryota > Metazoa > Arthropoda > Insecta > Orthoptera > Morabidae > Vandiemenella > Vandiemenella viatica. The sequence goes on along the minus strand of JARYHS010011408.1, from coordinate 297,209,646 downwards.
TCGAAATTTTTAACAATTTCAAATTCTCACCTATGTAAACAATTATTAGCTAATGCACCATTGTTGATGGTAATATTGTCCACGTTCTGCTCCTTATACCAGAATAATTTAAAATATAAATCTGGTTCGAAACTTATCTGAATCTTACGCCAAGTTTTTGCTATCAAACTATAGCCAGTATAATTTTCCCATTCTCTGAATTTTTGATATGATAGATTGTGTACAACTCAAGACAAGCAAATTAAGTTGAGAACTGTTAGCATAGTTATGTGGCTAGAAAGTTTGATGTGTAAATGTATTAGGAAAGGCTCTCCGAAAATCTATTTTCTAAATGTTTTCGTACGTTACATTTTTAATATTCCAGAGAACCCGAACAAGTGAAAGGGCTATCGAAAAATAAAGGCGTGAACAAAATATAGTAAATTTATTCAATGTTTATTAACAGGTCTAAATAAAAAACTATATCGCCTAGGATCTTACAATAAGTATTCAGAATTTACCAAATATTTATTACATCTAAACAATAAATACTAAAAATAGTTCCAAATGTTACAGTTTGTAAGTTGTGAACAAAACACTAAAAAGTTTTTTTTATTTTGTAGTTACTTTTCCATATATACTATAGGCCTAGTCCAAGACACCGAATTAGTCCATCCAAGGTCACGCAGTCTTGCCTCCACCCCCTGCCAGCATTATCCCCTTTGCCCTCAGTTGAGCCGGGGGTGTTGCCAAATGTTATTCCACAGCCAGTCGGTTCGTAGTTTTCGCTACGGGCGGTTTTTTTTCTCTACTTTGAAGGTTATTATTTTGTCTTTATGATGAGTGACGTTGTAGAACAGAATCCTACATGCAGTGCGTTACCTAAATGTAGTAAAATCGGTGTTCGTGCAGGCCGTCCAGATATTAGAAAGCAAAGTAAAGTTGCCGTGCCAAATGTTTTCAAGTATTTTAGCAACCTTTCCCACAACGAAGAAGCCAGGAGAAACATTAACTTTGATCAAGTACAAGCACTGACAGCGGAGGCTTGTGGTATTTCAAAGAAGTCGGTACAAAGTATCGTCGGTATTTTAAATTCGGCAGAAACCGAAGATATGAGCCCTGTTTTTGAATTACCAAGAAAAAAATGTAGACGGGAACACAAATGCAATGAACTGGGTGATTTTAATAAAGAAGTAGTGCGCAGGACTGTTTTAGAATACTACGAGAGAGGAGAACACCCAACGGCTATGAAAATACGGTCCGATGTCTGCCGTAAAATCAGCTATTCAGGCTCAAAAAGATCTGTTCTTCGTCTTCTGAGAAGATTGGGTTTTAAATTTAGGAAATTCAACGACGGAGGAAATTTTTTATTGGAACGCAGTGATATTGCGGCTTCAAGAGCGAAGTTATTGCAAACATTGAACTCATTGCGTACAAAAGACGCTAGGCCAATTGTTTATTTAGACGAGATACATTAACCAAAATCATACCAACAAATATATTCGGCATGATTCGAGAGGTAACGGAGGTCTTAAAGTTCCTACTGGCCGAGGAAGCCGACTTGTTATAGTACATGCTGGTTCTGCACATAAAGGTTTCATACCAGGAGCCAAACTTGTGTTTCGTGGCGGAAAAAAAGTTCGTCTATATCCGATTACCATACAGAAATGACCGGTGAGGTTTTTAAGAGGTGGTTTTGTGATATGTGTCACTCGCTGGAAGAAGGGTGCATTATCATCATGGACAATGCCAGTCATCATTCCATTCAAACAGACAAACTACCATGTTCAAACTGGTGTAAGGGAGATATTATTAAATGGCTACGTAAGAATGGTGTTCAATTTTTTCCGCATGGAACTAGGGATGAGCTTTTATGTAAAGAACAAATTCTAAATGGAAGAAGGTTTTCGAATTCGATCAATTGGCAAATGAAATTGGACATCAAATAGTTCGTCTGCCACCCTATCATTGCCAGTATAAACCAATCGAACTCATCTGGGCACAAGTAAAACGGGATGTCGCTAAGAGGAACACGACCTTCAAACTTATTTATGTCGAGTGACTTACACGCGAGGCTTTAGACAGCGTTACTCAGGAAGATTGGGCAAATTATGTAAGACATTCGGAAAGATTGCAAGAAACTGATTATGTTAAACAATGCGTGAGAAACACAGAAGTGAATCAGTTTGTGAAAGCAGCGACAGTGATCTTCAGTCCAATGAATCCGAAGATGAATAATTTATGGAGAGGATAATGGCTCACAGCTCTGAAAATAAGCCAGTTTGTAAGTTTTTCAATAATTTCATTAGTAATTTTATTGAAAGTGGACATTGCGTTACTTTTATTTTTATTAAGGCGACAAGATTTTACAGGAAACCATTGTTATGTGTATTTTGCCATGTAATTCTCTGTCACGATAATAATTCTTACATGAGCCTGAATTTGAATATTTTGAGAAGGTATGGTTAGTACAAGTATCTCGCTGTTCGTAATTGACGGAGGCCGTTGGCCAGTGTTGGATGCGAGCGCAGCGCGATAACATTCGTGCAGATAAATTATTAAACAAACCAGAAGGATTCGTCTAAAGATACTGTTGTGTTTTCTAAAATTAATTTGAATACTTTCTCACAAACTTTCTCGCTGGAAGTTATTACGTAAAAAAACAGAACTGAAGTTAGTCAGCGACAACTTTTTACATTACACAATAGGGACAAACAAGCGATTCGTTTAACTTTTTAATTTTTTATAACATTCTTCGCTATATAATGAATATAATATATTCTGTACTAATCTGTTAGCTTTTACTGGAGATGGTTGAGTGGTCGTAAGGAACAAAGACCACTAAAAAAAATCCTATTCCTTTCAGCATTGAAACAAAAGATTTTCTGAGTTTTAGTAATTTTAAAGTATTATCCATTTCAGAACCATTAAGAATAATTATAATCTGTGTCTTGTTGCTACCAAAAATCTTAAAGAATGATTATACTTCAGAATAAATTACATTAGGGCGCTCCGATGGCTCGGCTGTTAAGGCGTATGCCTAGAATTTGAACGATTGGTTCCCGGTTCGAATCCCTGTCCCACCGGCGATTTTTCAAAGGCCCTTCACCCGTCGTACACCTCTGTCACATCTTGCTGCGTAATATGAAGTACGGCAGAACGCTTCCTTGGTCCGAACTCCACTTTCTACTGTAGGTTAGCCACGAAAGAGGTGCACAGGCGGCAAATAGAAACTCAGTCAATCGGCGACTGAACCCTTCGGGCATATCCCGGACAATAATGCCATACGAATGTATTTTTATTTATAAATTAGATTTTACGGGAAAAGCATTAATCTCACTGCACTGCTATCCTGAAAGTTCATCCAGCATTTTCAATAAATGCTTAGCTTCGTGACTGGAGATTGACTATCTTTATTTCTTCTCACAGTGGCCATATTTTAAGAATGACACTAGAAAGCTTGTACTTCATGGTCTATTGTTTTCTGTTTCACTGTGTTTGTAGATGTGTGTGATATAGGTAGAAAGCACTAGTACGTCTATATTGGTGTGCTAATCAGTACTTAATGTGGCATTAAGCATAAGCAGGTGTTCATCGTTGTGGTCACATTGTTAGTACTAACGAACAAACAACTGCTTGCGATTGGAAGCCGGCGGTTGATGCGTGGTTTGACGTTACCTGCGGCTTTTCCGGCGAACCACGCGGGACCGAGTTGTGTGGTTCTGGGCTGGCCGCTCCCGCAAGCACTTCGTTAGCCGCCCGAGCATTACACCAATAACTATGTGACGTCATTTGTAGAGGTATTAAACTGTGTGGTCTATCATACGCATGAGTATACCACATTTGTGCCCCGCGAAATAATCATCTCGGATCAGCAACGCGAATAGCAACGGCACAGGCATATAATGTTACTCGTAGGAGTTAGCTCATAACTCGTCCGTCTAAACAGGCTGGTCATTAGACGTTTTATTTACAGTTTTACTTACATCTCCGCTGCATTACTTTATCATCCATTCGATGAGATAGTTTCGTTGCTGAGCACACAATATGTTCTGTAGGGCCCATAAATATTTGTCTGTTTTTCTTTGTGTGACGTACTAGTAATTACCAGCTACTTCGTCCCCTTGGAAGTGTGTTATAGTATAAGAGTTTTCCTTACTAACAGTAATATTAATATTAATAAATATGTCATGTAAAAATAAAAATTTATTTACGTCCTATAATGGAAACACAATTACCATGGTATTTAACTTCTTTTATAACAATCAGTTGTGCTTTAGAAAAGAAATTTACATCTTAAAGTACGAATTCTTCGTTGTGATATTTGATTAATTTCATAGTCTTAGCTTTACTCGTACTACATGTCACTGAAAGATTTGACGTACGTTTACTAATCACGTATTAAAGTGCATTTTTTTAAAATTTTTTAAATTTTTTAAAGGAGTTAATTTCCTCTTTGGATATTGATTTTGTTTTGTCAATATTTCAGTTCGATTAATTAATTCTGGTTTTAAATGGAAATTTGAATATTAAAGTACAATTTTTTTCTTTTTGATCTTTAGTAATATTATTATAGGTTTCTTCTAGTTTATACTTCTGTCAAAGGAAATGAATGTCTGTGGGCCAATTACCACACTTGCTTAGACTGAGGTTGATAAAATATATGACAACATATTAATCATTTGGACAGGAAATGAACCCTCAGTGTTTCTACGAACCAAAAAAATTCCTTGCAAAACAAAGCAGTAATTAAATTACAGTTTATTTAAAAACAACAACAAATGTCTATTTAAATTTAAAATTATTGTCTTATCCATAGTTTTAGTACTGCGGCCAACAGACGGTGTTAGATTTTTTTGTTTCAGTAGGAATAGGAGGAAACGTAAATACATTTTTTTGTGTGTCTATGTACAAATCACTAGAAACTAAGTATACTCCTATATGGCTTTTTTTTTTTTTTTTTTTTTTTTTTTTTTTTTTTTTTAAGACATTTGTATTTCCTACTTCGGAATTATTAGTTTATCAATTTCCGCCCTTTTAAACTTAACACACCGTTGAATATGTCATAATGTCTTGCTTTGATATATGGAAAGCATTCCATGCTATTTATGTAAGGAGCATACCGTGGCAGTGTCGTCTATAAATACTATATAATAACTCCATTACCAATTTCGTTCAAATCTGTTAAGAAATTAAGGCAAGGGTGAGGCAAATAATCCATCTATCCATTCAAATTTTCTCATTTATAATATTACCAAAATAATACTGACAATATATAATTATTTTTGGAATACTCACTGCTATATTTGATATAAAACTTACCCATTTGTGGGAGTTTTTCTCATGTTAACGCTGATAGGTTAGTTATTAATTAATATGGATTTACAGGTACACTGCATATAGTAACACTAATAAAAAATATATTTGAGAAACGAGACAAGCGTAAAAAATATCAGTGTTAAACATATAAGTCATCGAATTTTATTTTGTTATATTTTTACAGCTCTTCTTCATCGAAGTTATTAGGATGACAGATGGTTGGGTGTAAGCAACATGTAATTCAGACATGGTCTCTTAATGAAAACAATTTAGCATATATCTGTGACGATTTCGGAAAACCTTAGAAAATAAAAATCAAGTTTGCCGGACAGGAACTCCAACCCGCATCTTCATGAGGTTTAACTGGTTATACCAACCAGACTTGGTAAAGATCGAACAGCATAAAGGTATCTGTTTTACAGAATCAATTATTGGACTCTGGTACGAATCTGATGGACATTAGTGTTTGATTTGCTCCATAAATTCACTCTCTGCACCACAGCTACAATTATTTCCTGTTAAAAAACTGAGTTGTTGCATATTCCTTGTCCTCTTAAGTTTAGTTTATTATATTTGTGCTAACTGGAAACTGTTAGTAGTAGCTGTTGGACACCTGATTGTGGTCCTATACTTTGTGTTAAGATTTTTAAATATGATACAAGCAATTATTGAACACGATACGTATTTATTATGTATTAGAAATACATATAACCGCACAACAGAAATGTAGCCGAGAGCAGCTTAGCACGGAATAACAACTGAAACTGTTTATACATTGGTCAGAGTATAAACTAAGCTACAGATATAACAGAGATATTATTGAAGTATAGAAGGCAGTAATTCAAATTAAATAAGTATAAACAAACGATACTCTAACACTCCCACCGAATTACAGCCTTCTTGAAACAATTATAAACCAATGTTTATTATCACTGTTGTTCAAGTAACAGCTGCTGTATTTTTAAGAAATAAAATGTCGCTGGCAAAGACATCACTGTACCCAACTAAGTCTGTAGTGTTTGTGTTAGGTAAGTAGCACAATCCATAATTCTTGCTTTCTTTCAAATATTTTAGTATTTTCTTGACAACAGTCCAGTGAGAATCATCATAAGAATGTAGAAGTCGATTCACCTGACTTACAGCAAATATAACATCTGATCTGCTTACTATTGCTGCATTGATAAGTGATCCCACTGCTTCTGTGTATGGGTGATTTTTCTCATGTACTCCCTTTAAACCTTTGAAAGTCTCACATGTAGATCAGCAGGAATACTGTTAGGATTGGCACCAATCATATGAAATTTCCTCAATAATTGTTCTTCATACTTAGTTTGGTGTATAAAGATACAGTCTTTAGTTACTTCATTCATAACAGTCTTATCTCTACAAATCAAAAGTCCATCATCAACATACAGACAAAGATAACAGTTGATGTCAATGATTTGTTCAGTATAAACACACTGATCTGCTTTGGTTTTCACAAAACCAAATTTATTTAAAATTGGATTGAATTTTGTATTCCAGCACCTAGGAACTTGTTTTAAGGCATATAAAGATTTGGTTTTACATACCATATTTGGTTTGCAGTCTAGTTCCTCTGGTGGTGTCATAATAATTTTCTCTTTCAATTCACTTACTGTTGTTGAGAAAGTCTCATCATAATCAATTCCTTCAGTTTGAGTATATATCTTTGTACAACATCTGAATTTGTAACCTGGACCAGTTGGTTCATCCTTAATGCAGAACACACATTTCCATCCTGTTACTTTTGCATCCTGAGGCTTTCCTACCAATGTCCATGTTCCATTTTGATGATGAGATTTTAATTCCTTGTTATAGACATCTTACACTTTTCTGAATCAGATAATGTTATTACTTCATTGTAGTTATGTGGAATAGGAATTATTGTATCTACACAGTAGCACAGGTAATCCTTCTCAACTTTATCTTTTTCTTTAGAGAGCATTTGTTTATTTCTAGGTCTCAGAGTCATATTTGAGGGTAAAGATGTCTCAATAGTCTCTTCTGATTTATGCTCACTGCTAGTATTGGTATCAGAAAAGTATTCAGCAGTAGTAATTGTGGAATCTGATTTGTCACTGGAGCTCTCTGATGTATGATTGTCATTTAATTCAGATGATGTATCACACATTGATTCTGTCAAATCAACAGGGAGATAATTTCTTTTGACAGTAGATTCCAGAAAAACAGCATCTCTGCTTTTAATTACTAACTGAGAAGGCGGTATTACAAACCTGTAACTTTTGAATTCTCACAGTATCCAACAAGTTTGGCTTTATGTGCTTTAGGATCCCATTTCCTTTGTTTTTCTTTAGGGAGATGTATCATTGCATCACAGCCAAATATTCTTAAATTACTCACATCTGGTTTTCTTCCTGACCACATTTCCTCTGGTGTTTTAAATGTCAGTGATCGAGTTGGAGCTCTGTTGATGAGGTAAGCAGCAGTATGTACAGCTTCAGCCCAGTATAGCTTAGGAAGATTAGCATTGATCAACATACATTTTGCTCTTTCCACTAATGTCCGGTTCATTCGTTCAGCAACGCCATTTTGTTCAGGAGTATATGGTGTGGTTGTTTGATGGATTATTCCAGCACCTTGTAAGAACTCAGAAAAGTTGATGTTAACATATTCAAGGCCATTGTCTGAACGTAAACATTTTATGTTACATTCTAATTGTTTTTCAACTTGCATTTTAAAATGTTTGAACTTTTCAAAAGCTTCTGACTTTTTATGGAGAAAATAAACAAATACCTTTCTTGAATAGTCATCAATGAATGTCATGAAATATTTAGCACCTCCTAGTGACATGGTTTCCATTGGACCACAAATGTCAGAGTGTACTAGTTCAAGTAACCTTGTAGCTTTGGATCCATTGTATTTTAAAGGTAACCTGTTTTGTTTTCCTTCTAAGCAAGTTGTACAAACTAATTTGTCTGGTTTCTTGGACATTTTACACCTTCTGCATTCTCCCACTATTTTCTGCAGATCATTAAAGTTCAAATGACCCATTCTTTGGTGCCATAAGAAAATGTCTTGCTCATCAACATCAGATATATATGCTTGATGATTATATACATTTAATCTATACATATTGTTGATTAAACTGGCTGTCCCAACTATTTCATTATTCCTGTTTATTATTATACAGCCCTTACTGTTGAACTTTACTTGACCACCATTTCTAATTATCTGACTGACAGATAGTAGATTTGTTGACAACTCTGGCACATACAGAACATTTTGAAACAAAATTTTCTTACATTGGCCATTAGCGTCACACACATTTAAACTCAGCTTACCTGAGCCTTTTACTGATAAGCATTTGTCATTTGCAACCTTAATTGAGTTGATGAATGGTACTGTTTCTTCTTGTAATATATTTCTGTTCATGGTCATGTGCATAGAAGCACCGGAGTCTATATACCAGGAATCACTGTTACTCACTGGAGCTATGAAAGCAGCGGCAAAGCTTGAGCTTTCCTGATTTTCAACTTTATGTTTCTTCTTTGCTTTAGACTTGCACTGTGCACTCAAGTGGCCATGCTTATTACAAGTGTAGCAACGAGGTCCTTTTTGAAACTGTTTCTTGAAGCTTTTGTTGTTCTTATAATTTACGGCAAAAGCTGATGTTTCACCATCATTTATTTTTACATCTTGTAAAATTTTAGCCTTTACGGAGTCAGCACTTATTTTCATACCGGAACTTTCGATGGCAATTATCATCGGTTTGTATGAATCTGGTAGACCGGAGAGAAGCAGAGTTCCAAGCCACTCGTTGTCTACTTTAAATCCAATATTTCTCAACTTGTGTGCTGTTGTCATGATTTTGCTAACATACTCTTCTACATTTCGACATCCGACTAGCGTTGTTGTGCACAGATCACGAAGTAAGCCCACTCGACGCGTTAATCTAGAATCATCGAAAGCGTTTGCTAAGTTGTTCCAAACTTCTTTCGCTGTCTTTGCTTCCTGAATGTGGACGTAGTTGATTGAATCCACTAGCAGAATAATTTTTGACTTGGCTTTCAAATCGCGTTTGGGATCAACGTGATCATCACTCGCATTTTCAATGCAATTCCACAGTCCTTCGTGTTCCAGATAGGTTTTGACGGCAAATCTCCATGTCGAGTAGTTTTTCCGACCAGTGAGTTTTTCTATCAAAGTTAATTGATTGCTTGAGCTCATATTTTCGCACTTTTAAATGCCGCGTGTTGCCTAGGTTGTAACTTTTACTTTCGTCAGATATTTATCATCTTTACATATACCTGGCTACTGGGCCCATAACCTGTTAAGATTTTTAAATATGGTACAAGCAATTATTGAACACGATACGTATTTATTATGTGTTAGAAATACATATAACCGCACAACAGAAATGTAGCCGAGAGCAGCTTAGCACGGAATAACAACTGAACTGTTTATACATTGGTCAGAGTATAAACTAAGCTAGAGATATAACAGAGATATTATTGAAGTATAGAAGGCAGTAATTCAGATTAAATAAGTATAAACAAACGATACTCTAACACTTTGTTTCCTTTCCAAGGTCCATTATAGTAAAATTAAAATAATGACTTGAGCTCAACTGCTTGTTCAGTGTTCGCGAATGAATTCCAACACAATAGAGTTGGTAATTCGCCACGGTAGTATGTCAGTGTCAAAGAATTGTATAGACTGTTGGGAAAACGAATTGGCGACGCGAGAGATACTAGGAATTAGAGGGACACAGAATAAAGAACAGTTACCAGTGAAGACTCTATATTCAGTACCCTCTATGTGCTGACTCCGAATAGAGAGCTGAAAAAATGCTCTATGTGAAAGTGCGGTTTAGAAAGTAATGTGGTATTTAAATGGTTAAGTAAGGCACACGGAGAAGTAAGATATTTTCCTTGAGAAAGGAATGAAAACTTTCGCTCTCCCTTCGGAGAAGGTTTTTTTTTTTTTTTTTTTTTTTTTTTTTTTTTTTTTTTTTTTTTTTTTTAAAAACTGCTTAACGTCTCCTATAACAACTAGGTCTTTAGAGACGGGAAAGGATGGGGGCAAGGAATGGGAAGGAATTCGGCCATGGCCTTTTGAAGGAAGCATCCCGGCATTCACCTGGAGTGATTTTGGGAAACCATGGAAAACCCAAATCTGGATGCCCGGACGGGGATTCGAACCGCCGTCCTCCCGAATGCGAGGCCAGAACGCTAGCCGTTACACCACCACGCTCGGTGCGAATGTTTGAGGTACCGACAATAGGCTGTAGCACAGAGAACAAGGAATGTAGTAACAAAACAGTAAACTGATCGTCGAATAAATGGTACAAACTGTCTCCACATTTGCTGACTGACTGAGCAGTGAGTTGAAAGCAAAATGCATCATTAAAAATAGTTATGAGTGCTGTGGTGGATCTAGCAATTTTCCTAGCCGGGGCAAAAACTGTCAAATTGCTGCGCCTTCGAACATTATTTTGCCGCCGCCACTCTCGCCATCCCATTATTGTCACTCCATTGTCGCCACTCGGGGCACTAGGGGAGTTGAGAAAACAAAAAAGTTCTCCACGACAGCAACACAAATTGCCGCCCTTCAATCACGATTTTGCTGTCCGGTTTGCCCCTCCCCCTTTTTTCCCCAGATCAGGCTCTGTATGAGTGGTAGGTAAAGACCAAACAACATCAGAAACAAATATACTGTCATATTTCTTCTTGTGTTGTGGATGTTAGCCGACGTTCTGTACGGGACGTCCATCAGCGGCTCTGCTGCAGACGCGAAAAGAGAGTAATCCGATAAACGTCAGGTAAACTCCAGTGAGCGTGAGCGGTGGCGATGTTAACGCTTTTAAGCCAGAGAGAGTTCCATAAACGTGGTCGTAATCGGATTGCAACCTACAAAGCAGGAAGTATTTTAATCCTTACCTGTTTCATGTGAAATTTATGTAGCCACTATAATTTTCACTGTGCAGAATATGCGTGAGTATGAAAGACATTATAAGAAACTGTTGACGTACAGAAACATCAAAATCAGAAATATTCAAATAAGTGATTTTTATATTTTAACATCCACCATCTTCTTTGCCGTCTTTCTCGTTATATTTTCATTTTAGTTTAAATGTTTATTATAAATATAGTTTAAGCAAAAAGTTATGGCCGTCTTGACATCTTATTCAAAAATACAAGCGCACTTGCAAGCGCGTGACTGTCAATGTTCGGCTCCCCAAAATTAACGAAACGTTTGTAGAGGTTTGGAGTTTTCGGCAAGTGCCAAGCGTATCAATGCGGGGTAACACTAACTACACTTTCTAGTTTGTTACTTAACCTGTTGGGTGATTCAGTGGAACCGCATATTTATGACATGAATAATATGGAGAAATTAGGAGGGTAGTGGCTATGGAAAATTGTGCTCCTCAGGATATACCATTTCAGTTGCCATGTTAAAATCAATACCGTGAAATGTGAACATTGTGAGTTTGTTTGACAGTTTTATTTAAAATGAAAATCTGCTAGAAAAACAGTGTATCTCTTATCACTGTTTTAAAAATGGTTGTAGTAGGACGATTCCGAATCATATTTTAATTAATGAATTGTTCAAACATTCAGATCGGTGGAAAGAAAACCACCAGGTACCATTCCTAGCCCACTTACATCAGTTGGGAGAACTAGATTGGGGGCTGTTTTGCTTGGAGACGTAACCTACTGCTACGTGAAGGATGTGGAATTCAGAGAAGCACATTTTACGTCTAGCACGCGCCATTTCCCACACAGCATAGGCCTCAAATGAGGTTCTTCGAAGTGTTTTACATCAATGAGCCCTGCCTTCATCGTTGTTCCAAACTGCTACCATCCAGTTTTTTCCTGAGGGGATGAGTGCAGTGCCACTATAACAAATCCATAAACATTAAAAGAGTCAGATACGCCATTTGCCATGAAGTACTGGTCAGGGAATCAATCTTTAAATGAGGGCAGCAATGAAGAGATTTCGACAGTGGTTTGAAACTTGGAGTCAAGAAACAGATTTTGAATTTTATGAAGTTATTTGCGGTACTTATCAAACGTATATTAAGTCTTAATCTCTTATGTTCTGTAAATAAGTAAGCCTTCGGTGAAAAATCATCCGAGACCCTTTATTTCAAAAATATCTATTTAAGGTTTTGACAAGCTACAATATGCTTTCTAATCAATTCGGAAATTAAAATTCGGAAATTAAAGTTTTTCCATGGTTCAATGAAACCACCCTAGGTGATTGCCGGGATTGGTTCTCGGTAATTCCTTTCTGGTTCCTTGCTCGATAAATAGCTCAGAAGAAAATAAATTAATCCAAAATTCGTAAACCTGCAAATGATAATAAAAATCAAAGAGATTATGTAAGAAAATGAATTCGGCGAGGTGAAATCTAATTGAATTAAAATTGCGATTTTTGCTATTCCGATTTTTTTATTTTAAATAAATTTTTGTTAAAAAAGCAGAATGTCAGTCATACTGAAGGAAGTCTGTGACACTGACTTTTAACACTCGAATAACATTCACCAAAGGTGTTAATAATATGATACTAAAGATATACGTCTATTTTAAGGAACCTCCAGAATATCAATTGCGATGCTATGAAATTAGTTCGTTACTTATTAGACCAGTAATGGAATGTGGAGTAGGTTTTTTGGCAAAAAGAAGCAGTTAGTGTCAAAACTTAGCAACGAAAAAAAGGAAAGATTTTTTTCCATTCGAGGTCGGAATAAACCGTAGAAATCATACCAGTGTTGACTTAATTGGACAGTATCACAAGTAGATTAGAGAAACATGGATACTAGGAGAGGGAGATCTCGTAATATCAATGTTTCTCTAATCTACTTGAGATATCGAGTGTGGTGGGGTAGCGGTAACGCTTTAACCTCACATTCGGGAGGACGCGGGTTAGAATCACCTTCTGTTCATTCATACTTGGGTTATCCATTGTTTCCGCAAATCACTCCAGGGGAATACCGGGATAGTTGTTTGAAAAGACCATAAGCGAATTCCTCATATTTTCCTAACCCGGTCCTTTCCGACCTCTAATGACAATGACGTCGATGAAGCGTAAAACCAGAAGTAAAATAATAAAGGCAGATACTGAATTTAATGTTATCACGGAAAATTTGTTTATTCAACTTTTTTTCGAACAGAATAATGATTTGTTAGAATCGATAAGCCAGGTAGCCTTTACTGTCTTCTCGAAACACGGTTAAAACATTAAGAGGCATGGAACGTAGGGTATGATCCGTGTCAATAGCATTTTTTTTAAAACATCTATAATAGTGTATACCTATAAACAACTATAATAGTGTATACCTACGCATCAACAACTGCATCTCCGTTAACAATCGCTTTACCGTTTTCGCTTGCTCAATTCAGTTTGAGGAGATGCAGTTTTATGCTATGTGGAGGAGACAGTGAGTGAGGGGGCTGGAGTGTGTGGCTACCGCGTGGTCCGTGGCAGGCCGAGGCTTGCAGAGTGATGGCGGTGCTTAGGGCTGCAGCGCGCGGCCGGCGTGCGATTTATGAGGTACAGCGCGGACGCCACCGCGCATCCGTTCATATCAAGACGGCCGCCGACAGCACACCTAAATTAGAGGGGCTGACGGGTGGCCACTGTCTGCAGGGGACGACTACATCGTCGGCTGAATGTGGACATCACTGGCTGCTTCAAACAATCCTATCAAATCCGAAAAAAACTGATTTAGTCCTAACGTTTAGCCTTTTTGTTATGGGTGTTAACCGTTCTTCCAGTGTTACTATTGGGATAGTAGCTATGACTTCAGCTGCTGTGGGTCGCTGGTTCTAATCCGGACACGATTTTAATGTTTGTCTCTTGTTTTTCCTCACATTGGTAGAGATAAACATTTTTGTGAGATACACGTGGTGATAATGTGAACTGAAAATCATTTACGCGGGCTGTATGGCTAAAACCAGCCAAATACCATTTACTAGAGAAATGTTGAAAACTTGAAAAAGTAAGCCTGCTGATTCGAATAGACTTTGACTGTATACCTGGAGTTCACCGGTTTTGATTATGGCTGCACCGAGACTTCTCATCTTTCTTCATTTCTAGTAGGGCACACTTTACCTACGTGAACTATGCCATCAATACTTTTGTGGCTCGAACTGCAGATTAAGTGCAAGATCACTTTATCTGGTTCAGTTTTTTGTAATAGCATTAAGTTATTTGCATCACACAGCAAACTCTACTGTCGTAACATTCTCATTATATTAATGGATTTTCATATTATATTGCTTCAAGTATCTACACACAGCTCGGAAAGGACACAAGACTTAAAAAAACCAGCCAGATCCGAGGTAAAACTCAATTCGGCGACCTATGCAATGCAAGGTCAGTGAACTAGTTCCTACACTGAAATGACTGGTCACTAGATGCGGTTTAAGCCATAACAAATGTGACAACGTTAGACGCTTGTTTACCGCTGCGGCATACATACCTTAATTGGTCCCCCGGCCCGTAATAACATAGTATAAATTATTATAGTAAGCATTTGGGTGTTTGGGCGATGGTGGTAAGCTATCACCGTATTTAATAATACAGGTGCGAGTCCGCCCTGGTTACGATTCATAGGCGATTTTCGTAATAGCCTATATCCAGAAAAAATGTTTTACAAACAGAATATCACCACAAAGCTTGCATGATTAATACTCAAATGTCAATGAGGTTTTCATAGATCTATGTTTTTTCCTTATAAGTAGTTGCACTTTTCTTAAAACCTTTTTCTGTTTCTTTAATATGACGTGTTGGTTTGTCTTCAAACATCACATAGAAGATCAGTAATCAAATAATGAGGAGCAGAGGATCGGGAATATCCCCAATATCGTAGCAAATAAAATAGTGGAAGTACAATTAATTGTAGTTTATTGACGACGGCTTTGACTTATAAGTAAGATCTAGAGTACAAACGAAGCGTGACGGAATAATTAAAACACTTAAAATAGTGAGGCAACACAAACAGCGTCAGGAACTAGATATGAAGTTTATTTGACTCAGTCTGAATGGTTGAATTACTGTCCTACAAATTAATTCAATGACCGCTCCTGGCAGAGTCCTTCCCAGTTTTATGCACTCTGCTGGATTATCGATTGCATTGACGGAAAGGAAAAAAAACGGAAATGACTAAAACCGATACGTCTAAAGTCCACACTCGTTATCCATTATACGCTCGCTGAATAGGCATAACTTGCTCTTAACCTAATAAACACCTGTATCCTTGCTGGAGTGGGATCAAAATTTCAGTTTCCACAATCAGAGAGTGCTGAAGCAATGAAGACTTTACACAAATAAGTTTAGCTATGTCTATGGTGATCACATAAGGCTGGATTTCACTAAGAGGCCAGGAAATGGGTATCTCGAAATTAACATCTGGAATTGCGTTATTAATCATATTACCAAGTATTTAAAACACTGAATTAATGCCATTGTAAATCTCCTCTAAAGGCGATTCTGCTTTGCCTACGGCACCACGATAATGAACTATTATAGCATTATGATTTCAGCATATCAGTGAGGTTGGGTATTGATATGACCATCCAAAAAAATTTTTTTGCAGGATTTCCGAAATACCAAGACCGAATCCCTGGATCTTTTTTTATTTATTAGGAATATAAACAATTATCAACGTTCTTCCCTTTTCTCATCAACAATTCTAGCCATAGACGAACCGCGAATCACATATAAAACTAAAACCTTGTATGGGAACTATTTTGTGTATTTCCTACGGATCGATGATCAGAAATAACCTAAGCAAGCTTGACAGAGAACAGTACAAAGCTTTGAGAGTGTGCTTAGGAGCGATGAAAACACCGACAAATGCGCTGTTACTGGAGGCATTCGAGGTTCCACTACACTTGCCAAGACTCTGCCCAGCAGAGAAATTTATGCCGAAGCAAATCCAGTACATTCATTCACCAAATTCCGAAAACAAACGGAAAATCCTTATAGCTTACCACGAATAAATGTACTGGATAAGGAAACACTCCCTGTATTAGAATATTTTGAAGTTTAACACCTAGAAAAATAATACGGGTGGCAGCAAAAATATCGCTTTACGAAAATAGCAATAAACTTTCACTGGTCGTAGGCCTACCTAAAATAAAACCGAGGCATGCCATTACAAAAACTCCAACGAATGCTATACAGGAGTTGGCATTAAGAATCCCCGTCAACAAAAGCTACACTACTGTATGTGAAAATCGCAACACCCTGAAAAAATGACCTGAATCACTCCAAAATCAGAGGATGTGTAGAGCAGAAGAACCAAATAAGTGATTAAGATTGCTGACAGATTACTTTCACGTGGGCTTAATAGCGCCCTGTTTTGTGTCACCGGACCAGTCAAAGTTACGCCACACTCAGTCGGCGCAGAGCCGTCAAACAAAGTGGAAACGTGCAAGTTTGCAAGTATGCCTCGCGACGCCACAGTACGCACTATTAGCCTGTGAATGAGTTCCAACGCCGAAGAATGTTTGGTCTCCGAGGAACGGATTTGTCGTACCGAGACATTGCGGCTCGTATAGGGTACAGTGATGCGAATGTGGAACCAGTGGATAGAAGAAGGTCGTACACATTGACGAGTGAGTTCTGGACCACACAATGTGGCCACAGCGTAGCATGACCGCTATCCAATCCGTATGGCCGTAACCGACAGAACAGCTTCGTCCACACTGTTAGCTCGACTTTGGAACACTGCAACAGGTGTGAATACAGGATTGCATGATACCTGCATTCGACCAATTAAAGAAATCCAAAGAAGCACTGGCGTCAAGAGGGGAAGAAGAGTTGGAACGTTCAAACGACAGGAGATCTATTCGCATATACCGAAGTCACATTGGTATAAAAAAATGGAGAGTAACTAGGAAATTTTACACTGCAATTATGTGGCTGAGAGTCAGTCATGGAACCTTCAGGAAACACTTGCATCTTATTGGAACCCACGAAACGTCAAATTGTCAAATTTATTGTGGACAGACGGAGGACATCAACCATTTGGTTTTAGGATGCCCGAGGAAAAAGAGGAGAGACGGACGAACTTCTGCTAAATTACATGGCCTATACTTAAATATTGTGTTTCTGTATGGAATGTAGATGTAGTAGAAATACTGTAACTACACATCAGTAATTTAAATATGGTTGATAGTATTGCAAGCAAATCAAAAGACAGTTTATAAAAAACTATTTTGCGACTGTCGTTAGCTGTATTTGTTCCCTTAATTTTCACATCTATTAATCTTGATACTGATGAAATTTGTAGCTGCTTATTACTAGTTGTAAGATCGTATTTTGCTACGGTTCTCTACTTATATTGACAAACTAAAAACTACAGTTCGTTAAATTTATTAATTTAAAATATGTAGATATACAGTTATTATTTTACCTCGTAAAAAGCTGTGACACCAGTTTCCGTAATCGAGTCATTATGAAGTAAGAAGACCTAGAGGATTCACTCCACTCAGGGCCTCCGTAAACGGGCGTGCAAGGCGTGCACCCCGCACGCGGGCGTTACATCGAGGGGGGCGGCAAAACGAGTGATCGACAGTCACCGACCCGCAACAGTTACCACTCCATTGTAGCCGCTGCGAAATTTGCAGCGTATTATGTAGGGGGCGACTTTTTTTATATAATGTTCGAAGGGACGGCAATCTCACAGCCTTTTGACCCGATTCGGAAATTTCCTAGATCCACCACTGGCTGTAGTTAGACAGGGGGCGGCATAATCGGTAATGCACGCGGGCGTTCAAACAGCTAGCGGCGGGCCTGACTCCACTGACTTCAAAAAGAAATTGCTACTATACAGTTAGCTTCCGCGGAGTAATAAAACAGGTAATAACACTCATACCGCTGGTCTCACTTAATATTCTAATAGACATCTATTCCAGAACTACAAGAAATTTGCAGACGGAAGTCCTAAGTTCACCAGGGCCAAAGCGCTGTTAAGTTTTAGTATGGATCAGTAGTGTGCATTTAGTTTAAGTTAACAAAAACCACATTGATCTTAGCAGTTAAATTTAGCATCATAAACATTCGTGCACATCTTTGCTGTAAAACTGGCAATAAAAAAAATAAATTTCATGTGGCCGTAATACGGCAAGATACAGTTTCAATCTGTAATGCATTCTGCCTGTGTTGTGAATTTACCTAACATGGATAAAGGCAGTGGCGGCCGAAGTGATTTCCACAACACTGAAATTTTTCGATGGTTTACTGATCTTCATTATTGAACAGAAAGGGGCCTGGAAAAACAAAATCCCGCAACATAGAAATTTTCAACGTGTGAAAGTCTCGTTACCTGCGCGTACTGCCGGATTAATGAAATGATTTTGGAATTAATCAATGATAAATGCCTTAAAACTGACCAATCGGTAAACATTAACTGATTAGCCAAAAACCAACGAGTTAATTTAAACGCAGTGCTGGATACCCAATAGGCAAGGTTAGGCAGTAACCTAGAACCTCCGATTTTTGTAGGACCCCTGAGATTAACTTTTTTTCATTAATAAAAAATAAAGTCATCAAAAATAAAACAATGAAAGAAATATGAAACGCATCGAAATTAATTTTTTGTTTAATTGTAGTGCACGAAATATAAGAGTAATTTTCAAAATATCATAAATTGTAAAGTTCATTTGTTTAATTGAATAAAAATTATGATCAATTTAGTTAGTCATCTTCAAAACCTTTACTTTGTAATTATAAAATACAGATAAGTATTTTCAAAAACAGAGGGACCCAAAAATTTTGAGTGCCTAGTGCTCCATACTTTCTTAATTCGGCACTGTCTTTGATGACCACAAAGACAGTGGAACATAATTCGCTTTAGAATCGTTTTCCGTTAAGTGCATTTATAAACTTATAGAATTCTCCTTCAAAGGAACTAGGAAACAGAAACAATATTGCCTCCTCGCATTGACTAATCTTCTACGGTAGCGTTTCTAAACTTTTTTCATCCAGAGGATCAGTCAAAAATATTTCTGCGGACCACTATCTTACAGGGGCCTAATTACAGTATATTATCTACGTTATTATTATCATCTAGGATATGTACCAATATAACATAATAAATCTAAAACAATGTTTTTAATTCCTACGAAAACACAGTTATGAAACTGCAAGTGAACTATTAAAAGATAATTACATGTTAATCAGACTCTTAATATTTACCAAACCAATTAAATAAATAATGATACTATAGGCTGGATGCTTCACTATACACCGGCCTACATGCACAACATAAAATAAAAGACGCTATACCGTACTACTTTTATCTTTGTTTACTTCACCACTCTATTACTACCAACCTAACCACGTACCGCGTTCCCTTGTATCTATTTAAAACACTTAGGAAACGTTCATTTACTTAACCCCTAGACGAACGGCGCTCTTTTTGATGCCACCTGTAAACGAATAGGCTATTATCGAAACAATGCTGTTCTATCATCATCCTGGAAATGCCAGATTTTTGCGTGGTCAGACTTTTAAAAATTGGGCTAGTACAGTACGAATATGGTATCAAAATTTATAATATTCTTCCAGGGGTGGACCCCCTACATTATCTTCGCAGACCACCAGTGGTCCGCGAGCCACAGTTTGAGAAACAATGTTTTAGGGGATGCTGTTGAATGTTAAAAAAATTTCAGCTGCAGTTTTACCGACTTTTTTCGAGCTCCATAATGCACCAGACCCCGCTTGTTCTCCCACTGCCCGGGGCAGCGTGAGACAGAACAAAGTTGTCTCCAGCCACCACTAACAAAGCGACCTCCCCTCCCCTGTATATTTCCGCGAAAACGCTAGTATTCATGTACGATTTGTGACATCTGGATTCTGTCTCCACGACAGTGAAACAGTTCACTGATGATGTCAAAAGATGGTGTTCAATATTTTCTCTAGCTATCATAAGTTATTGTATAGTAGAGAATGCTACATTTATAAATATTATTTTCCTTTCACTATATTAATTTTTTAGTGTATTTAATCTTGATTAGAAGGTGGTGACCTGTCACAGTGTCACTACGTCTAGAGCCGCCACTGAGTAAAGGGTGTCTACATTCTAGCATACTTTACATCAACAAAAAGATTTGCCAGAGGTGACTGTGGTACGACCCAATGCCCCCAGGACGACACATAAATCGGAATGTAATCGACCTATTAATGGTCCGCTAGAAACGTTTTCAGGCTTCCTCGCGCTTAAGAAATTTTTTTACTACATAGTATTTTCTTTTTATTTTTACTGTCGTACTTAAGTACATCGTGCACAGCGTCATTGAAGATATTCCAAGAGCACTAAGGCCCAGCAGGTCCGAGTCCTTAGGACAGATCTTGAGAATGTCGAGACAAGTGTAAGAACACACCAGGCACAGCCCGCTACATACCTCCGAGAAGGATGATTCATTGCAGGCAGACAGCGGACGCACAGCTTATACGGGCACTGGTGTTTTATAACAGGCCTTACTCGGCCGAGGCACAATTTATGCGCCGACTCTAAGTAATGTACGGCGCACGGTCGCCAGTCTAGAAAACACTTTGCAGCAGCAATGCGGGTCGTGTGGGCTCACCGTGATCTATGGAGCTTGGCCCTACCAGCTTAGGGGAGGGGGTCTGTTCTGTTGGACCGAAATCTCTCGGGACAGCCGCGAGATAAGAGGTAAAACAGACGCGAGTCTTACGGTTGCACCAGTAATCCAGTTTAAAGGGATCTTTCACTTGGGCCAGCACACGACTGGCTTCGTAATATGCAGCTCTGTTGATTGTGAGAATATTGATATTGGACGATAAAATAGTTATAAAAAAATGAAATGTTCATTATGGTAAAACACTAGTTCCCTATTCTATTACTGTTGATTGTTCACATTCTAACTCACAACAGTCCATGTGAGCGGCAACCGAATATGGCAATTTATCAGTCAAGTCGACAGATCCTATGGCTCTGTATTTGCGGTCCCCTGTAACGAAACATTTATACTCACAGAACTTTGGTTGCAAAGTCCTTGGTGTTTAAATTATTTTCACTGGTACGTTTCGTCAGACGCAATGAATACGAACAAAAATTTCATTTTTAGTTTTCTCGATGCGTATAAAGCTTTTTAACATGTGTTTTTTTATTTTGATAACATTCAAAGGTCACCTACAAAACGTAAGAAATCTCCATTTATAAAAATGAATGTATGTATGTTTGTTTGTTCCCCATACAAATCCACAGTTTTCATCGGATCTCCATGAAACCTTGCACACTTATCCTTTGAAACAAGGAGGAAAATACTGTTTCCATTTGATTGAAAAATTATCTGTATAAGTCATACATGTTGTCTTATAATTTCGAAAAAATACTGAATGGCGAAATACAGACCCGTTGGATGTGTAGGTCTCTGTACTGCTTTTTCCATATAGCGGTCAGGTAGCTCAGTGGTTAGAGCGTTTGCTTACTGATGTTTGGATCATGGTCTCCAGTTCAAATCTCCGTGGAGGCGAAGATTTGTAAAAATTGTTTTTGATCGTAAGAGTAACGCCTGGACCGTCCGTTATTCGTATTGAATGTTAAACTGTAGATATCACAAATTTAGGTGTTCAGTGCGAGGCAAATCGTAGGTAGTCTTGCAATGGTGTAGGTGTACACTTTTTTACGTTATAATGATCCCTCAGGGGTTGTTCGCAGTCAGTTTGTGTGTGATCTGCAGTAATAATACTATAAATATGAATATAAGTCTCTGTCTTTTTGTTACGTTTTGACGACTAAATGGCTATACCGATGGAATTTGGCAAGAAAATCTGTAGGAAAGGCACATTAAATTTTCCCGGTATGATTAACAGTTGTAGTCACGAAATTTTGAGGACTTATTGAATGGTAACAGAAATATGTTGGAAATTGATTCTCTTCAAGAGGCAGTTTCGACGTTAGAATAATATAGTGATAGCTTTCCTGTCATATTATGCCGATTCGGCGTTGTTTGGGATCAATCCTTCGTAACCAACAACTTTCTATATTCAATTCCGGCAAATAAATTCTTAATCCAAGCGTACGAAGTCGCGGGTATCAGTGAGTAATGAAATAAAAGCGGTTCTTGACTTCCGAGTATAAAACATACAAACAAGGAAATCTGGAAACAGATTTTTGAGGAAGTTTATTGAATTTATACGAATGAGAAACTCCAAAAAGTAGTTAAAGGGAACTCTCTTGTTATTGAAAATTAAAGTTCTATTCTAACTAAGAAACTACCTTAACAGGTACTTACTATTGCTCCGGTCAGTGGTTATTCCATTCAGAAAAGCATTTGTGTCTTATTGCTATCCGTTCTCATACTAATATAGTAGGCTTTGCGTCTCAAATTTTACAATATTTGAAATTATTTGACTAAGATTTTTTTTAAAAAAACTTCATTGAAGTGTAGCGCGAGTATCTAATATTTTCTGCTTGAATGTACTGAACTATTAATAGTAGAAGAGTCCTCATAAAGTGGTTTGCCGCTGACTGACGCTTTAGGTATGAACTAGGCAGCAGATACTCCTTTCCTTTCAAGAAGTTATTCAATAATAAACTTACATTATCTCACATAAGAAAATTCCAACTCTGTTTGCCGATAGAGGCTGTATTAGTATTACTAGAGAAACTAAATTGTGTACGCAGGACTGAAATGCACTGGCCATTAATTAATGTTTGCATTGCCATTAAAAATACTGGAGAGGCATTAAATACCTGATATTGGACGAAAGTGAAAATTTTAAAACTAATTTGCAGAGATATACTTTTGGTCGATTAATATGCAGAAAAGGATCCAACAGAAGTGTACTATCTTCAGCGAGAAGGAGAGACATATTTGAAATTGGTTGTAGAAAACTATTGTAAAATTAATTCATTTAAAACAATACACAGAAGTATATTATTCTCACCTCTGTTATAACGATTATTTCTTTATGAAACATATCTATCTCCAAGCGGTAATTAGAATAATCAACAAAAATTCAGATGGAGAGGAAATTTAAATGTTTCATAGATTTTTAAAAGAAATTTTTCATAATAAAGTCAAACAGATTGGTAGATAAAAAAAACTGTAAAGAGAGAAGATTTAACAAAGTAATTTGGCAAATAGCAAAAACAACGATGAGAGCATGAAATGATCAGACAGAGTGGTTTGATACAGGGAAAGAAACAAGACATTGTTTTAATTTATCAATTTTCTTGTTGAAATCTATGAAGATATGATTCATAATACATTGGGGGAAGAATGACAGGAATTGATGGGTGTAGGAAGAAAGAAAATCAGTTTTATCTCTGCTGTAGATTTGTTGAAATTCTAGTGATTCTTATCGACAAAACTACGCTCTTGAAGAATTATAATTTAATCAAGAGATTGGAATTATAGAGTGATAATAAATGGAGAAGTTGTCATAAAAATAATGATTACAGAAGACACATTGCAGATTTGTGGGTAGCACGTTGTTGAATAACTGAACTTCAGAGACAAATGTAAAAACAAGATTAATTTTATTTAATTGAAAGGCTGCATATAGGCCTGTGGCAATTTCCATACAAACCTTTATTCCTATTTTTTTTTTTATGTTCAATTCTTTGAGTGAAATTTTGCTCTTTACGAAATATATTTTTTAAATTTTTCAGTGTTTTGGAAAATTGTTAAATATTTCCCTTGGCAATATATCCCTGTCTCTGACTCGCCAACCCAGAAGAGAAAGTTTGCATATTCCCTTATGCCTGAAACCAAGTGCCGGTTTATATTCATTGGTATTTTCCCGTTCCTCGAACTACTCCAAAATCCACTCAAGTCTCATTACCAATATACATTATGTATACTCCAAGCTTTCTCTTCACCTTCTTCCTATGTTTCAATGACTCCCAATTCCGATATTTTATATCAGTTACTGAATTGTGTTCTGCGATAATTTTCACAAACAAATCTTGATTCCCACCTTTGCATTGCCTCTAACTCCTGTATTTAGCACCCAAGCTGTGGGTATCATGCTAAATCACCATATTCAAATAATGGTCTACCAAGATTTTTTAACTCAGCTCCTTCACTTCTCTGGTACATTCCCTCACGACACTCTCCAACAAATGAAGGATTTTAACACCTCTTCCTACCACATGTCCCATGTTTCCAGCCCAGTTGAGTTTACTACCAATGTTATTCCCAGTTATTAGCACATAAGGTCTTCAACAAGCAAATACTTCCTTGCTATATAATGAAAAAAATAACCTTTATTTTTTTATCTGTGGACCTAGTAAGCTGCCTCTCTTTGGCATTAATTTTCATCCCGTATTAACGTACGCAGGTACACATCCTTTGGAGGTCACTCTGCAGCTGGTCACAGTAATCTCCCGTTTTGCTCGTATTATATACAATTATGTTATCTGCAGACAACTTAACTTCTAACAGTAAAAATCAACACAATCATTAATTGGAATAATGTACAACATTAGTCCCAAAACCCTATTCTGTCGCACACACATTTTAACTTTCACCTCTTTTTATATGCATTTCCTGTCCTAACTCCTTGCTTTCTACCTTTTAAGTTTTCTCTACCCAGTAGGTATCTTTATCATCAACTCCAGTGGTTGTTACCTTTTACAACACCATGGATCGTTCTGTCAAATACCTATAATAGAATAACTATAGCGATGGAAGCTTTATTTAGGAAGAAACGCTTGTTATACAGTGGAATAAATTTGGAACTAAGAAAATTAATGCTTAAACATTTCTTAAGGTGTCCTGCTTCTGTCCACATGGACTCTGAAGAAGAGAGAAGGTGTAAAAAGGTTGAAAGGTTGAAAGATTGATAGAGAAATTGAACTAATTGGATAGTGTAAATCGAATAAATGCTCAACAAAATCAGATAAGGGATAATAATTCTAAGAAAAAATAGTAGCAGAAAGGAAATTGTATATGATATTCCTTGAGTCATAAAGGAATTTTGACACCATTTATAGAGGACTCAGTTCAAGAAAAGTGAAAAAGATGTAGAAGGAAAGGAATGAGAAGAATAAATCTGGTGGACAGAATATCCCCTGAGACGTAAGTGGTTAGAATCTTTAATGTCCAGCACCTGCTACTTAAAGATTTTGGCTAGATTTTTTTTCTGTGTTATAAATTTTTTCTATATTTCGGAAAGGAAGTATATCCTTTTTTCTAAAAGATGGCTTTAAACTATTTAAAATATTCTTCCAAGCTGACCCCTTCTACAGTAACGGTTGTGTAGTCGACAGTCACAGAGATTACAAGCAGTACAGACATGTGTTTAGATTTTTATCTTTGTGGCGTTAATGGTTGCAGCGAGACACTCGACTGCATGTTCTACAACATTCCCAATATCATATAAATTCTTGTTAATTTATTAAAAAAATTCCAAATCTGCTTTCTGTTGTTGCTTAACGTTGTATTTGACCACGGAGCGTCCTAGAGTGTCCCATATTATCAAACACAAGGTCTTAAAAATTCTTGGATTCGCCAGGATTTGAAACAGGGCCAATAGATTACAAATCCATTAAACACTGAGCTATCCGTCGATTGAATATCCTGACTGGCGTAATTTGAAATACGGTGTATCCTACGGATGCCGTGTCTACATGAATAAAATTTTCCATTTTATCCATGCTGCTCGTCTTGCTGCCTGAGTCACTTTTCTCACCGCAGGACAGTAATCTCTCAGCTCCGTATCCTGAATTAGATCTGAGTTATTAGTCATAGTAACATTAATTTTTTAAATATTTTTTTCCCCTACCAGTTTGGCAGAAGCATTCAGAAATTCGGAACAACGTTATTGCTATATATTTGCATGCGCACTATTCCGTCTTACGATAAGTTTTTGTCATGACAGAGTATTTAAGAAGTTAAGTTTTGGTTTGCTTCGAGTTCTAAGAGCCAGTGGCATTATTTAGAGTATATAATGCATAATTCATTTCCATCCAATCTCCATTGATCAAATTCTCCTAATGTTATCACGATTAAAAGTGAAAATTGAAAACCAAAACTGTGAACCTCCTGTGGTTCTGTCGTCTAGCAAGTGGAGTTCTGTGAGCGGTTAGATCGCTAAATACGACGCGCGTCCGCCTCGGGACTTAAGTTTAAGCATGTGTTTTATCTCAAAGGAAAAATAAATTCTGCCTCGTCTCGACATTTAGCAGGACCAAACTACTGAGGTTTTGGATAATACCCTAATGCTTCTAACATTCATTTGGAAGTTAGAGAATGATAAGCTTTAAGGTAATTAATTGACAGTAAACAGGAATAGAGCGATTTATTATGGAAACCAATTCAATAGTGACAGTACATAAGGAAAACTGAAAACCCTGCAAGTTTTTATCTCTGAATAACTTACATCATTCGTGGCCAATAACAAGTGCCCTGACAGCGAATTAACTTTCACAGCGAAACTTGCAAGAGAAGTTGGACAACAATAGCTAATAGCTTACTCTGGGAAATCTTATTGTTGGATCCGGTTAGTAGCTGACTGCAAGCGCTCCATAAGGTAATTGCTTGGATGTGGATTCAGAGGTAGGGATGAACTAATAGTGAACCTACTGTAGCCACTTAATTGGCTCGAGTGACCGCTGGAATCCCTAGTGTATTACAGGAGGGCAGCATCCTGAAGCGCCGGAGGTCACCGCTGCAGTTGATCCCAGTAGAGACAGTTACGGCCGGAGCGTCGTATAACTAGGTGCAAGTGAATCATTCGACTGGCCTTCTGGACATTTGAAGACCACGTATGTTAGGTCTGAAACTTATAAATTGAATAAAAACAGCATTAATCGTGTACATATCTTAAATGCCGTCATTATTGTGAATAGGACTGATGAAATTTTTGTTGGGCGACATTTATGCCCATTTCCTGATTGTAATAACTTAAGATAGACGATTAATAATTTTCTGAAGCAGTTCTTTGCAATTTTCTCTCATAGTAAGGAGGACTTAGCAGTCCGTTTCAGCCTCAAGTAGCTGGGCCAAAATTCTGTCTCGTGTCATGTTTCTGTTTCAGATATAGTGAAATCTATGGACAAGTTGGGCCACAAGCCGTATGAATCAGCGCGTGAGAATTCGGTAACGTTGCAGTTTTCCATTTGTAGTGTCGTGCCGCGCATCGATTGTGGGGAAGTCGTACGGTAGAAGATTTATAATTTGAATTGTAGTTTACAGGAGCTGTGTCACAGAAACAACTGGGGCTTCGTCGATCTTCGACCGATGATAGCTGTCAGCTGGGACGCATTTGACAGGTCGGGCGTCCACTACACACCGAGAATGGCGACCAAGGTGGCTGCTAAAATATGGAACCGTCTTGATATGAACTATTTTTTTGGAACACCGTGAGGCCCGAGGATCCCTCAGTTCAACGAAGAAGACGCGTCGATAATCTAGATCTTGGTTCTGGAAGTGACGGCGCGAATAATTCGAAATTTAAAGCTCCAAATACTTCATCCGTTTCCTTTCGGAGTGCAAATAGTAAAAATACGAATTTAGACTCTACAGATACAGATATTAAACCGATAAGGATAATGGTCCTAAATTGTTGGAGTATTAGAGGGAAAGTAGCCGATTTCCACGCTGCAGTTGCGACTAACGATGTCGATATAATACTAGGAACTGAGAGCTGGTTGACGCCAGAGGTAGAATCTAGCGAAGTATTAGCTCCTCAATTTAATGTTTTTCGGAAAGACAGAACTACCTCCGTTAATAAAACCATCAATTGCTCCGTAGTAAATGAGACGAAAATTTTTTGCAAGTTAATATGGGTGAAGTTAAAAATTGGCAGAAGTTTAAAGTTCATAATAGGATCATTTTACCGACCTCCGGATTCTGAATTAGATAACGTGGAGAATTTTAGACGGTCACTTAATAGTATTTCTCAAAAATTTCAGGGACATACATTGATCATGGGAGGCGATTTTAATATACCCTCAGTTAACTAGGACACATTTGCGTTCAAGTCATGCGGAAGAGATAGGTTAGTAACCGAAACGTTCCTAGAATCATTCGCGGAAAATTCTCTTGAACAGATGGTCGAAGAGCCAACGTGGAGCGTCAAAGATTCCTCGTCCATTTTGGATCTTTTTCTTACAAACAATCCGGATATTGTAGATAAAGTTTGTATAGAAGACGGTATAAGTGATCGCAAGGCGGTTGTGGTAACTTTAAAATATAGGCTGAATTTGAAGCATGATAAAGACAAACTCGTATATTGTTTCGATAAGGCAAACGATGCGTTTATGGTCGATCATTTGGTGAAAAATTTTGAAACGTACACGTTTAATACAAATGTTGAGGAACTTTGGTTTAATTTAAAAGAAATAATATGGACTGGCTTAAATTAATTTGTTCCCAAGAAGTTTATTAAGGTTAGTAAGAACTTACCGTGGTTCAATACGGAAGTGAAACGTTTGCTCAGGAGGCAAAGGTGTTTACATGCTACGGTAAAATTATCGGGGGCCTCGTCTAATCACGCTAAATTAGTCCAGTTGCGAGCGGAAGTGCGTGAGGCAATGCGTGATCCGTTTAAAGAATTCCAAGTCAGAAATTTATCCGAAGATCTGATTACTAATCCAAAAAAGTTCCGGTCATATGTCAAATTAATAAGAGGATCTCGTGAGGTCATGCCGTCGTTGATTAAGGAAACTGGGGAATTATCAGAAACTAGCATAGAGAAAGCAGAAATTTTGAATAATGTATTTAAAAAGCATTCACGACAGAAAACACAGAGGAGATTCCAATATTTAACAATCGTACCAACAAAATTATGAATGATCTCGTTCTCGATGTCGAGGGAATAACTAAACTGCTTATGAATGTAAATCCCAATAAGGCTCCCGGACCAGACGGTATTCCTACAAGATTCTACTCTAGGTACGCAAAGGAAATTGCGCCGTATTTGATGAAATTATATACCGCCTGCTTGGATCAAGGAAAAATACCAGCCGAATGGAAGACCGCCATCGTAAGTCCAGTGTTCAAAAATGGGAATGTTAATGATCCTCAAAATTATAGGCCTATCTCGTTAACCTCAATATTCTGCAGGATTTTAAAACACATCATCTATTCAAATGTCATGTGGTTTTTAGATGAAGGTGAGCTTTTAAACCCAAATCAACATGGATTCAGAAAAGGCCGATGCTGCGAAACACAACTTGCCCTCTTAATTCACGACTTGAGCCGTATTATAGATGAGCAATCCCAGGTTGATTTAGTTCTATTAGACTTTAAAAAAGCTGTAGACACTGTGCCTCACACTAGGTTACTTAGGATACTTCGCGGTTACGGAATATCTAGACAAATATGCGACTAGATTGCAGACTTCTTGAAGGGCAGAACACAGTGTGTAGTTCTCGACGGTGAACGTTCATCACTTACGGAAGTGAGGTCTGGGGTTCCCCAGGGAAGCGTGATAGGGCCTCTATTGTTTCCCATATACATTAATGATTTGTGCGACATAATAAGGGAGATGAAAAGATTATTTGCCGATGCTGATTTATCGTGAAATCACAACCCAGGACGACTGCGCTTTGTTACAAGACGATATTATGAAAATAATTATGTGGTGTAAAGATTGGCAGTTGGAGTTAAACGCTAAAAAGTGCCAAGTCATGCGTGCAAGTAAAAAGGTGACACCATTTAGTTCTGAATATACAATTACTGGTACTTTCCTTAGAACGGTAGATTCCGCTAAATACCTAGGGGTAACAATTCGTAATAATTTGTCGTGGAATGAGCATATCGAGAATGTAATTGGAAAAGCATATCGTATGCTTCGATTTCTAGGTCGTAATTTACAACAATGCACTCCGGAAGTTAAATCGATTGCGCACAAGTCACTAGTGAGGCCTCACTTGGAATATTGTTGCTCTGTCTGAGGTCCCCATCAAAAGGGTTTAATGTAGACATTAGAGATGGTCCAAAGAAGAGCCGCCCGATTCGTGACAGGTATATATAGTTGGAGGGAAATCGTAAGTGCGATGATGAAGGAGTTAGGTTGGGAAGACCTGGAGTCTCAAAGGCGTTGCTCTCGACAGAAGCTAATTGAAAAATCCTCGACTGACGTATTTCGGGATGACAGTAAACAAATATTGCTACCAGCAACATTCCTATCTCGGAATGACCGTGAAAATAAGATAAGAGAAATCAGGGCCAGAACCGATTCATTTCTGTACTCATTTTTTCCACTAGCGATTAGGGAGTGGAATATTTCAGGATTTACCGGGCGAGTAAACATAAAATCTGACAGGAGTAGCTTTCGATAAAGCACTCCGGCCAGCCTGATCTGGGTTTTCCATGGTTTCCCTAGATCGCTCCAGGCGAATGCTGGGATGGTTCCTCACAATAGCCCATGGGCGCCTCCTGCCATATCCCGTATATCCCTTCCAAACCATTACCTTTCTGGAAAGGTGCAATGCACCCTCCGCCAAACACTTTTAGTCAATCGCGGAGTAATATTAATAGTAATAATAAGTGTTTCTGCGAGCATTTCGCCTCTTTCTATCGCTGTTGAAAGTAACATATAACAAAACCAATGTAAACATTCAGAGAGACATTGATTGATTCTTTTGGTTCACTGCTATCCTAACACGTTTCATTCTACTACATATCATTTTAAATTATTACCTAGCCACGAAATAATCAAGAGATGAGACAATAAAGCTGCCTTCTAGTGTTACAGTAATAAGCTTACGCATTATGAATACGTTGTCTTGAACTAATCTCGTCAATTGACGGAAACTGTTTCTAATACACAAAGTCTAGCTTTAAACATGTTGGCGACAGAAATTAAGTCTTACAAATGGTGAGCATAAATTTTTGTAACATCAAAGGCTATGCTACAATAGTTAATCATCACAGCTACAGTTGACATATTCGAATAAAATTCGCATTTCAATCTATTTTAGTTGTAGCACAAATTCATCATAAATCATCAACTTCCCTAGGCACCGATTACTAGAGGACCTACTCTGAAATATCCCTGGAGATTTCCTCGGATTTTCGTGTAAGCGAACAGAGTAGTATCGATGTCATGCACATCGTATTGGCTTATATCGCACCATCTAATAGTATCAACCGCTTCCAGTGATAGCTATCTCAACCTGTCAATGTTATTACCATCACGTTTAACCAAGATGATCCCAGAAAAGTAAATTCACCCAGGTCAAGATTTCAATTTATCGTTTATAACTCTTATATCCGTAGAATACAGCGCATCGTTTTCAATACTAAAATCATTTTAGGCGTCTTTAAGTTTGGACAATGCTGTTGAAGTGCCATAGTAAAGTTCCTCAGCTCAATAAAAAATAAAAAATGTCTAGGATGGGAACTATCCCAATAAAATGTATCAGTAACTAAAATATGTTAAAGACACCACTTCATACCCGATTCAGCTGGATTCTTCATTATATACTATATTCCAAATGATTGAAAAATGAGGAGATCGGTGTAGTAACAAGAAGACTTCCTAGACGCATGGAAGCCTTTGCGAATAGATTACTGCAAGTTATTGAAGAAATACAACATTTTGAATGTATGATGTGGAGACTTAATTCAGTACATTGGTATCTCTACCGGTCGAATGACAGAAGATTACTATGCAGCGCAGTAAGCTATCGTAAGGTCGTAGTGTCTCACCTGTCCCGCTCACACCAGGAAAAAATCAGTAACTGTTTATTCATGCAGGATGCTTCATCAGAAACAAGAAACATTTCCAAATTGTTGAGATTTTAATTTTCTTATTGGA
This sequence comes from Vandiemenella viatica, assembly GCA_031002005.1. Classification (NCBI taxonomy): domain Eukaryota; kingdom Metazoa; phylum Arthropoda; class Insecta; order Orthoptera; family Morabidae; genus Vandiemenella; species Vandiemenella viatica. Next base: position 297,177,606 of record JARYHS010011408.1, on the reverse strand, counting down.
ATGAAGTCTTGTTAACAACAAAAATGTTCCACGCAATATACTGAATCGTAATTCATATAGTTAAAGACACCTTTCCTAAACATTCCGCAACCAAGAAATCGTTCTCTCACGCTCTGTTTACCTTGGGTTGCTTCAAAGTGCGAATGGAAATATAAAATGATAGCAGTACCAACTAGGAATGGAAAAGTCAATTGAGTAGCTCATCATCTAAATGCAGTGTCGCTAATGAAAACTGATAAAAATACAAATTCTTAGTCCTAACATGAATACGTTGGCTCTCGAGGTTCGAACATTTGTTTAGTTGCAGAATATTTTGTAGGATACAAAAAAGTTGTCAAAATATCTAAAAAAAATGTTCCGTACTTTGATGGAAATAGAGTAGCTTAATAGTAAGTAAGTGTTTGTTCCCTGTTCGTTCATCTGGTTTCTCTAGATTACTGAAGGTGATTTGCGGGTACTTCTTTCAAAAGGCCATTGTCAATTTCCTTCCCATTTCTTGCCACCAATCCTCTTCCAGCCCAAAAAACCAAGGTGACGACAATCCATAAATTATAAATACAAAATTCGTGCTCTTTGATTTTACACAGTAAACTAACAGTGGTCTTTCAAACAAAATTTTAAGCAATATCCAAATCATTACCAGCACTTAATAACTCCATAGGTTTCTTTTTTGAATCAATGTTTATAGATGGTTAAGGCTGGTTGCGTTCGTAAAATAATGCTGTGTGGTCCTTATGACGTGGTAACAAATTTTCTCACCAGCTGCGCAGTAGGCGTCTTCTACAGTCATCTACCTTAAACAGGTAGCCATATCTTGTATAAGGGATCAAAATTTTAATGCTGAACCCGACACAGAAACGTTCTTAAGTACTTCATATAAACACAGCAAGGTTACCAAAGTAAAGGAGAGGTTAAGAGCTTTTGAAAATTCCAGCAGCGGCCTGGATTAGTTTCATGGACCATGTTACATCAGTCAGAAATCTCAACCTCTTAGTCACCATACACAACTCTGTGGTTAGATTAAGAGTCGCATTTATGGAATTCAAATTTTACTGGGTACCAGCGGAGTTAGATATCATAACTTTCTGTTTGAGTTTTCTACGGTAGGAATAAAACGGGCTATTTATGCCATCCCATATGAGTTTACCCCATTAACGCGACATTCGTCGGTACTCATTCGACACAAGTGTTTATACACAATGGTAGAATTTTACTTTATTATGCCCTTTGTTTATCACAAAGAAATTTTCCGTTGCGGCTTTTCGTTGACTTCCACTTGATATTTAGCTCCTGCTGGTTCACCGACACCGTTTCCGACTTGTATTTTTTACCCAATGAGTCCCGACAACTAAATATGAAGCATCTTATATTCGCATCATATCCCCATTATGGTCCCAAGGTGGTCGCAAAGACTCCCTCAGATTGTTTCCTTACTTTACCGTAAAATGATAGTTTTCGACAGAACTTCCATGTACTTCATCTTGTGGACGAGACATTATAGGGGAAAAATGGGTAATAGTTAGAAGAATAGATTCAAGTTATCTATACTTCACAGCTTTTATTAAGTAAGTTAAGGAATGAGTTAACAAAAATTGAGTCAACAATGTTTACTGACAGGAAGGAAAGAACTACAGCTCCAGTGGGTTCCTTCACATTAGCAACAGGTGCGTAGCGACTTTCTATTGTGTGTTGCAGCGAAGCCAACTTCTGAATGACCAGGCGCCCAGACGTTTGCTGTAAGAAGGTCTAATTTGTTGAGTGAGAATTATCTCTACTGAAGTATCCTGCGTTGACCTTATTTATTAACAGGAAAATGTCACGGTGTATTATGATTGATTTTTAACAAATGAACAGGTGAATGTTAAGAGATCGGTATGTACTGCGTTAGCAGTGGAATCACAAAACATAATCATAGCCGTTTAACTAAAATAAAGTAGGAATATATATATATATATATATATGGGAGGTCATTGTTCATTGTTGCTGAACTGCCGAAATATCGCAGACATCTGTTCATAGATTTGATAATGTGTGTATTAGGAAGGGGGAATGTGTTCCTGTATGTGTCGGTGTGACGTGTAACTTTTGTTCGAAAGCTACGAGTTAATTTTTTTGTATAAATGTGCTGCTTTTCTGAAGAAAATTCGACCACTTTTCTGTGCCTATGGCTTTACGCCTCATCGATGTCGAGGTCATTAAAGGCCGGAAAGGATAGGAGGCAAGGAACTGGAAGGAATTCGGTAATGGCCTTTCGAAGGAAGCATCCCGGCTTTCGTCTGGAGTGATTTCTGGAAACCATGGAACGTCCAAATCTGGGTGCCCGGACGGGGATAAGAAACCCACGTCCCTCCCGCTCAGTGTTTCGACCTCTTAAAGCGATTACGGAAAAGAACTAACAAGGAAACTAACATTGATAGCTGCGTCTCCTCGTGTCAGATTTGACGGAGCTTTAACATGCACGACAAAACTGTTTTGTAAGGTTCAAGAAAATGTTATTAAAAATACCTGATAGTAAACATGTTTTATTTCTACATAATAAGCTATGACAAAAACCATTAAGTTATTCACGAAATTGTTTGAATCATTTTAGTTGAAATACACTATCGAAACAATACAAAAAATAACTTAAATGATGTCTTCCGCAGTTGGCGACACACATTTGCTCAATTGCTGACAACTTGTCCCATAACGCTAAACTCGTGGGCCATTTGCTAAATGTGCTGCGGAATTGCATGTTCCTCGCCGTGCTGGAATCCAGATGACGCAACATTTGAGGAGGCTGCAGGGAGTGGTCTGTGACCATCTTCAGAGCTCGTGCAATGCTAGAGCAGGGCGAAGTGACGAAACTTGCTGTTACTTGCGCGACATTACTTCAGCCACTTGCAAAACTTGTTCCAGTAGTGAAATTAGCTGGATGAAACATTAAAAGAGTTATACACGATACTGCATTATTAATAGAATAATGGTTTAAGCACACAAATTTAGCATAATATAACAATTTATGATATATTATAGAATGCTTCACAGCTTAAGTATAGTTAATTGGAGCAGAGAAGTAATTTAAGTGGACTGGAGTATCCTGTTATGAAAAATAAATTTTATGTTGCTCGAGTCAGTTCTTTTTAAGAACACTTCATCACTTGATATAAAGTTTGCACATTTTAATTGATTGTTGGTACTTCCTGTTATAAGTATTTTTAAGTTAAAACTATCTGTAAGAGGCAGGCAATAACGTATTATACAGAGAGATGTGTTGATGTGACTTCAGCAACTTTTACCTGTAGATCACAAATGATAAAGAATCTTACTTGCTGAAACTAAACAATGTTACAATATACGATAAATTTATCCGCGGGTGACAACAGTAAAATGGATGTAATAACCTAAAATTGACGTTAGCATGTAATTTGGTAAGAACAGTGGTTATGTTGTAAAATGCAGTTACTTGTGCCAAATTGTTTTGAATCAAGTTGTGGTATATACTCTCTAAAAAGACAACTTTAAAGTATGTAGTGTTCTCAGTTTTTTTTTATTTGAAGATCTCGCCATCAGACATGGTTTTTTATGATGGTATAAATACAACGAAGGCTTATTTGAGGCCAACTGAATAACCAAATACAGTTACAGGATGCGATGTATCAAATTAAACGATTGTTCAATTAGTGCCTTTGTTGAGTTGACATTAATGTATTAGGTGCTGAGCTAGTGACTTAAAGCTTTTTTGCAGTTTGTACTACAAATTTTCATTTTCAGTACACGTTGCAAAACTTTTTAGTGATAACTCTGTCATTACTCTTCAGTGTTTCTAAAGGTTGGTTGGACCCTCCCGAATGACGTATGCTTAGCCTAGTATTGGAATTAGCGTGGCCAGCTCCTTAAATTTTTACCGGATTAAGGGAACCTATAGTTTAATATGTAATGCGAACCAAGCATGCTTTCTGGCTTCCTTACTTCACATTACACAGCAAGCTGTGCCAGAATTGAAGGTCGGGTAAAGGGCCTATGAAAATCCCCGCGGAGACAAGAATTAGAACCGGGGACCTTTCGATCAACACTGAGCCACCAGTCCGGTACATTACTATTGTATTATTATTACTCTGCGATTCATTATAAGGGGGTGGCGGAGGGTGTATTGCACATATCATAATGTGTAATCCTTCGTGTATAGGAAGGGATTTACAGCATATGACAGGATGCGCCCATGGGCTATTTTGAGGAACCATCCAGACATTCACCTGGAGCGATCTGGGAAAACATTGAAGATATCATGAAATAATTACATAGGTTGACAGTTTGAAGTTCTCAGAAGCCATTAAATTGGTTTTTGAATTATTGTCTACTTGTTTTTGGCAACACACAAAAGCTACTGAACAGCTTCTCATTGTGTTTTCACAGTTTTAATCTTTGTATCTGACTGAAAATCTGAAATATGTGTCATTTCGCTATGTCAAACTGCGGTGTAGCAGAAAATTGAAATCTCTTCTGAACATTAAAACTCTTAGTTTCATTTCGCGCCGGACTATATACAGAACTACGGTTGACGCATCACTTACCTTATGTTATAGAATTATAACGAGTTGAAATTAATAAAGTCCGTTGAGTTTTTTAAATGGTGTTAACTTTTTCATCTTGCAGTTTTTTTATTTTGCTTTTAGTTTGGATTTTTTTTTTAATATGATTGGAGGTACTTTGTGTTTATTTTAGCCTTTGTGTTTTACGGATTTTGCTTTTGCGTTTAATTTAATTTTATAACCTGACCAACACTAATAAACTAATGATGATAATTTATACAATGCAAAGTGTACAGCGAGATTTTTCCTGCTCCACGATGACGAAATCTAGGACAAAACCAGTCTGCCTACACTTGCAAGTTTATATCTAATATTAATGGGGTTTTCGATGTTTGCTGTTAGCAGATACGTCTTTGAGAATACGGGTCAAGTGCTGAATACTCGCTGGTACAGTGAAACGTTCCATACAGTGTCGGCGACGGGTTTCAGTTTGGCGTGTGTTGGGCGCTCGTCTTGAATAACGGCCAAGAGCAGCTGAAGTGTGCGACCCCTGAGCGGAGATAAGGCACGCCACCCGCACACCATTACCGCAACACGTCTTTGGCGCAGACAGAAACTCCTCTTAACAACAGAGTTCCATCAAAACTTCATCAATTCCCAATGCATGTATAAATAAATGCTACCATAATCAATGTATTTTATGACTGTATCATAATTTTTTTCTGGCATTCAATTCTCCTTTTAAGTCTATTTTATTATTAATGTGGAACTGGCATTTACAGATGCCACTGAGTGTAATAATAAGGGGATGTAATAATAGCAAGGATTAATTTATTAGTATCATCAAAAGCTGGAATTTCTTGTATTTTTTTTTTTTTTTTAAATTTTACTTTAGCGTGTGTTACAAAAAAACCAAAAAAACATTAATAACCTGTAGCGTACAGAAAACTGTACAAAAATCTACAACAGTTTGTTGAATTGTATCTCTATTAACCAAGACTGTTCGTTTAGACCAATAACAAGACAAAGGCTTGGGTGATACTAAGAACTCCACTTCTTTGGTCTAGTTACAATACATCATAGCGACTGCATATTTTTCATTTAAGTGTTATGGCTCATCGACGCCCAGTTATTAGTGTTTGGGGGGATTGGCTCAGATAATCCCAAAAAAAATCCATGAAATTAAGATGCATGGTAAACGACCCAGAGGAAGACCAAGAGATGGATGGCTGAAAGGAGTGGAGGAGGGTGTACGCAAGAGAGGAGAGGACTGGAACAAAGTGGTGACAGAGAGGTGGTGGGATGAAAGAAGCAAATGGAGAGGCTTGTGCATAAAGCAGACCCGGCCAGAGGCTGGAAACTGGTGAGGATGATGATGATGATGATTGTACAAGGGAAAAGTAGGAATTGGATTATGAAATTTGCCTGGAATGATTTTGGGAAACAGTATAAAATCAAAATCAGAATTGCCTCGCCGACCGTTAACCGTTGTGACACCTGATTGGACAATAGCACATAATTATTTTTTCTTTTATATTTCATATTTTTTAATTTAAATATCTGAAGGACAGTGACTTTTTTAAATGCAGAACACTCCATTTCCTATGGTAATTTCCTGATTTATCTTTAGTTACCTGAATTTATCTTAATATGGAAAAAAGGTCTTAAAACTTATACTCACTATTCTTGTTCCTCGCGGTTATTTCTGTTCCAAAGGCCTGAGCGATAATCTTTATGAACTTACATTGATCAATGTTCGACTGATAATTGTGAAATGTTTTTTTAGTTTGTCTCGATGTCTTGAACACTCAATGTAATAATTTTACACTTGAGCCTAAACTGGTGGATAGTTCTACGAAACAATCAAGGTTCTACTGAATTGTAAGTTACCTATGGTACTACTTTCTGCTCTGTGCAACGACAAGATTATTAACGACATGATGTTGTTCACGGCATTTGGCACGATGCTTTGTAGTGTCATATGTTGAACACTACATCTGTAATATGTAAGAAACATGATTATTTTTTTTAATCAAAAATTCTCTAATGCAGATTTATTGGTTAGATCGAGTAACTCTACTTTTTGCTGAAATAGTTTAGAAATTTTGCTGTATATATTTGTAAAATATGCCTACTATGCTGGTGTAACTTGCATCATTCATCACATGACAAAGATATTACTTTTTCTAATATGCTAGAAGTGTTTAATCTTTATTTATATGTCAAGAGGTATAAAAAATAAAGGTATGATAGATTAAAATATGAAAACATTTGAGAAAGCACTTTCAAAAGATTCTAGTATAAATTTTGACTACAGCAGTCTTCCATCATGTCACTTAAAAAGTCGTATATATAAGTATAAAAAATTGTAATGTCTTATATTCACTGATCATTTAACCATTTTTCAATCAAAACTATGGAATCTCCCACATTAAATGATTTTTATTTATTTATTTTTCGTACTTACATGAAAATTCTAGCTTGTATTCATCACATATTTTGCTCTGCAGTGTGTTAAATCAAGTAGATTTTAACGTAAGAGGGACAACAAATCAAACAATTTATTACGGCTGGCTTAATTATCCTGATCACTAAGAAAATATCTCGTTGCTTAATTTAATTCAGGAAGTGTGTAGCATGTGATTTGAAGAAAGAATAGAAATAAGATTCCATTCTCAACTATTCCGGCTGAAATTGATCGAAGGAAGTTTGTCCAAAGTTATTGACCTGTTGCAGGCATGAAAGTTAGTTTTACAAATTCTGATGTAGCTGTAAATATCCACTGATGTAATCTGAAGCCACAACTCCTAGGAGGTATGAAAATCAGAACAAATTAGACATGAGTTATTATAATAACAGTAATTTTAAAGTCACACACACATATATAATAATCTTAATACAATAATCCACATGACTGTGCACAGTTACACAGGGATCTTGAAAGTATATATAGCTGCGTTGGTCAACATGAAATTAAGATAAATGTCAAGAAGAATCAGTTGATTAGGTACACAGATGAAAAATACAGTTTTTATGATTGGGAAGGAATTGCCTGATGGAGACTATAAATCTAAATGCCTTGGCATAACATTTGATAGTAAATTCACTTTGGCAGGTGGAAGGAAAAGGCTTAAAATTATTTCATTTTTTGAAAGGAATGAGGAAATGTGCAGTGAAGTGAGAGACTTGGTTTACAAACCTTGATCATATAATTGCTTGAATGTGGTGATGTAGTATGGAACACACATTTTGGGTATTTAATACAGTAGTTGGGGAGGCTACAAAGAACCTATATTTGTTTATGAAAATTACGACCGAACACAATCAGCGAGATGCCTGAAGAGAGTGCTGAGATTGTATAAGATGCATATAGACAATGGGCCCTGGATGGATATTGGTAGAAGAATTAGTAGTGGTACATAGACTTTGTTTTACTTATGGCTTAACACCTCGTCGACGCCGAGGTCATTAAAGGTGGGAAAGGACTGGAGACAAGGAACGGTAAGGATTTCGGCCACGGCCTTTTGAAGAAAGCATCCAGGCATTCGCCTGGAGTGATTTGGGGAAACCATGGAAAACCCAAATCTGGATGCCCGGATGGGGATTCAAACCGGCATCCTCCCGAATACGAGGTCAGAATGGTACATAAAAATAGATCTGTAAACGATGAAACAGTACGCTGGAATAGACTGATATCATATTTTTAACTTAAATCTCGTATTTACATTTTGCGTGCTCAGCTTTTCATCTTGAAGATTGTATAATGCGTTTTAGGTCATTCAAGTTGGCTCCGTTAGTGATAAAAAAATTCGTGTCCATGGTTCTAGCCCAGTGTTTCCGAACCTTTTTTGGGTCATGTCCCACTTTCAACATTTTTCTGCCCCCCATACATAATTTTTAATAAAAAATATTTGTTATTAAAGAAACTGATATAGGATGGTTTTTGAAAGAAAACACTTTAATAGTATCATAAAACACAGTAAGTAAAATTAAAAAACATATAATGAAATACTAAAATTCAAATTCAAAAGATTTATAATAAACATTAATTATGGCAATTTAGTGTAATCCTTTTAAGAATTTGCTTTTTTGCCATATTTTGTAACCATATCTGGCATTGCGTTTAAATAACCCAAAGAGAAAGCGGTAAAGTTGTATGAAGTCAATTTCTAAATTGACCCCCTAAAAAAACCAAATTGCCCCCCTGTGGGGCGTGGGCCCCACGTTCGGAAACACTGTTCTAGCCAGTCTTTTAGTTAATCAGTAATTTTTAAGAATACGTCATGATGTAACTCTTATCGATGTCTAAACCAGCTGATGAACGAGTAAAATGGGAAAATTGTATGCGAAATGAGTAACTGGAAATTATTTTTCAACACTAGCTTGTTACTTTCAATGATAACTCCCTTGATCAACATTCGCATTGTGAAATTAAAGGGACAAAATTGAATTAAAGCAGGGGCGAAGTGAAGCACAAACAATACGATCTAATTATCGGCGGCATCGAGTTATCCAAGCTGCATTCAACGCGCGGAAGTTAGCCTAGATGTCTGGCGAAATATTGTTCGTGCACTGTTTGCAACAAGTGGGGTGATGCAAGACTATCAGATTACACTGCTATTAAGACATTCGCCGGTTGATTCTAATAATACACTATTTCGTTATTTCTGTATATGATTCAGCTGAGCGTGTGATAACAAAGCAGTAACATAGATAAAAAGAATACTTACCAACGTTAAAAGCAGTAGAGAGGATTTGAATTTAATGGTAGCGTGAAAAGCAGAAGCGCGGAATCCGATGATCATTGTTGCAACAGTAGTTTTAAATTAGTCTTTCATGTATAATCACGTAATTTTTAAATTTCGAGATTGCGTTACTACTTTTGGATTATAAGTATTTCTTTAACTTTCCTTTGTTTGGTTGATAGTGGATTTCCTTAAGTCCCTATTTACACAGTATTTCGTTGCCAGTCGTAACGATTTCTCAGTTCAGTCTTCTGTTACTGTATCAAAAATATACATATCTCTTTATGTAGCTGTACCACGAGTAATGTAGTTTAATAATATAGTGATTATTCTAACAATTGTCTAGTGATAATTGCATTGCAGATAGTAATTATTACCAGAAAATTGTCTATATAATTTCCATGGAGGCTCATTGTTTGAGATATGAAATGTAGGGGTCTTCTAGGTCTGAAATTGAGTTTTTCATCTATATTCCTCTTATTAGCATGCGATTCATTTATTTGCATAGAGGATGTGTCTGCAGAAAAAAAACCACAGCCTGTCCAACTTTGTGTCAGTGTAATCAAACATTCATCGATACATCAGCAAATGTTCTTCAGAAAAAAGATAACTGTTTGTCTCAGATGATTCCGGTTCTGAGATTGTCCTAGCAGTTCTCTGCTGTTGTTTGTTGGTTGAAAATGAATAAAAAGCAGTATATACGTTTTATTAAGAACAATGGAACTGTCACTACACAATATGTCTCTTCATAATTGCTTTAGGTTCATTTTTAATCTTCTAATTGATTAAATACGGTGTTTCGAATGGTCCTGTCGGTAACGCCAGTATCAGTAAATGGCGTGATGCTGGCAATAAAAATATTTGCATGGCTATTATTATCATCAATAATTGGAGAATCACAAGCTAAAGTCGAGTAGGAATATTTTAATACAGATAAAAATACATGTTATTAACACACAGCTTTCGTAATTAGCACTGTCATATTATAACGAACTAAATTCCGTCATCCAACTGCAATATAAATTATTGCTGTAATATATACTGATAAGTTATAACTCTATTACCGGCTTCTTAATAAGGCGATGTTACATTTTTGGAACGCAGTACAGCTGCGATTCGGTGTGTCATGGATTCGACAAGTTCTTGGTACGTTTCTAGAGAGAAATCTGACAGCAAATGTCTACGCACAGGTCACACAATTCGTATAAATAATGGGCCGCTGGTGCGGAGTTGGTGCCAAACAGCGTCTCAAATCTGTTCTATCTGTTTGAGATTCGGTTAATATTGTAGCCAAGACATGATGTGAATTTACTGTCAGCCTCCTCAAACCAGTGATGCACGATTCTGGCCTTATGAAATGAACAGTTATCCTGCTGGAAGATGCCATCGCAGTCGTGGAAGATTTGAAGCATGAAGGGATGCAGGTGGTTCGCAAAAATTTTCACGTAATCCACAGCTGTCAAGGTGCCTTCTATCACTACCACAGGCCCAATGTAAACTCAGGTGAATGTGCCACATAGCATAATACAGGTACTGCCCCACCGGCCTTCGTCCGTGGCGCGGTCCATGTTTCGAGCAGCAACTTTATGCGTAATATGATAAAATCTAAACAGTCTACTAACAGAGAACTGAATGGGTAATAAGTATCATGGTTAAAAAGAAATATTACCCGATATTCTACGCAGTGCTTCATTAACATCTTCCCTTTTTTACAGAATTTCAAGCGTTTAAAGAAATGAAACTGTTATGAGTTAAGGAAATAGCATTTATGTTGTAATACTTATCCTGCTAGCCGAATTCTGAAGGTATAGTTTCCTCAGAAAGATATAAAAACTATGTTAGTTTTAACGTCCGGTATTAGCGATGGTGTTCTAAAAATTAATGTTTCGTGATCTTTTCCACTCTTTTCTCCTCCGATCGGTTTAACAATAGGTTTTTAAATCATATAATTATCCATAATCAGTTATGCCAAAGTAACGTACTATTTCCGAATTTCATGATATTCGTCAACAGATGAAATAGTATATTTGTGCCTAGTTTTATTTCTAACTTTATAGTCAGTTTCAATGATAGATCTATGATCCATTTTTCTTGCCTGGTACATAGTTCAGTTTTAATCGAAATTCCGAACATACTCTTCCGTTTTCCTGCCACATACCTGCTTGCAGAAAGAAGTCTTTGGCGAAACGAGATAGGGAAATGTATTCCGCCGATACTAGTGTCTAATTTAGTTCCGGAATGTGTAATGGGTTACTTCGCCACCAGACAATGGGAACTGTTCTTAAAGTGTATCCCCTTTGAGCAGTGAACCGTGTCCACAAAGCGTCCTCTGTAAGAATGTCATGTAGTAGGACAAAGACTTGCAGAGGTAGTTACCACCGTCTGTAGCCGTCCGCAGCAGATTGGCGTCTGCGGGCGCAGCTTTGTTTTGCTCCGGTCAGTTGGCCGCCCTGTGGAGCCGCAATTTACATGCAAATAAAAGCCTAACGTCCAGCGTTTGTCATGCAAAACGCTTTTAACAGCGGCGGAGGGGAAGAGTAAAGCGAGCCGTGAAAATGCAGCGACAATGTTGGGGGAAAACTAAACAGTCGCAGCTATAATCCAGCTGGCTCTGTGTACCAGAGGTAAGCCGTCCAATTAACTGCTGCGTATTGGGTCGTTAACTGTTAAGAGTGCTGCTGCTAATTAGGCTCCGTTCGCTGGTTCAGTTAGCGCTGCTTCTCCAGTGACAAGAAGCCGTAAACATTAATTTCATGGGATGTTGAGTAAGATTTTCAAGTTAAAAGACGCGTAAGATGGGCAATGGTTTGATATAACATGAAAGCTGCGTGGTGGAAGAAACAGACTTGATTACAGAGGAAAAGACAACTTTTGTTTTGTGCAAAGTGGGCGGTACCGCTTTTGCATTACTGGTGAAGCGTGGAAAAGAAATTGTTAATATTAAAAAAGAATTTCCCACTCAACCTCAAGCTTCTGTGCTAACATTAGAACACATGTAGTATTTCAGTAAGTTAAACTCAGGGTGTCCGATTTCAGTTTAGGTAAGGGTATGGTGACCTCAGGACTGACCATAGATGGGTACGTTATTGTACTTGATTTGGAGAAGTATGGAACCGTAACTTCAAATTTCATCGCCGTCTGTTGCGGAACATTCTGGTCATTTCACCGAATATTCTAGGCTAGTTCTGTAAATTGCCACATTTCTGCTTCAAATATACACTTTTCACACAGAAAATAACAGAACAAATTTCTTTATAGCTTCAAGATCGCACGCACATGCTGAAATTAATTGGCGTATTTAAGAAAGGTAGATGTTAATGATCTTTGATGTCGGAAAGCTGATCAGCGTGAAAAAAAAAAACTTTTTTTCCCGCTGCGGTCGAAGTTTTAATTTGTAACAGGGAGTGCCACGAGTCATGAACCAAAAGGTCAATGTTTTCGTTAATGTTGTTAGGGCGTATCAAAGAGTTTGATTGTTGTAGTGAGCCATGGTCATTTAAACAGTGATTCAAGCTGCTTTAAGTGTACGATATCGATCCAGATAGCTCTAAACGTGTTGACTTGTCGAATAGATAAAGAGAGAAATCCACCAATCTTTGTAAAGAAATTTCGAAAAGTATGTGCTGTAGAGCAATAAAGTCAGTTGTAAGGAATATTTGCATACAGGTTGCGAATAATGTATAGACCATGTCAGCATCAAGAACCGGGAGAAAAATTCGGTAAGATCTTCAGATCTGCACAGAATTCATCGCCTAATCTTTCAGAATCTTCAATCGAGTGATCAAGATATTAACAGCAACATAAGGGCATATAATGTCCAAATGAGTGTGTGAACCATACTTTGTGATAACTGTTTGCAAGGGAGAGGCTCTCAAGAGAAAAACTGTACCTGAATCAGATAGTAAGACAGAAACGCACTGGCACACAAGCTACTGAAATGTCATGAGGCCATAATTAGTATCGTTGCGGATGAAGGAGAGAATTATTTTTGGTGACCACTTGGAACAGCTCCTTGCATCCGGTATTTTTTATCCCAGAAAAATAACTTGTCAAATTTAAAGAATTATAAGTAGGTACGTGACATATTTCCGCATCCTAAACAATTTTATTCACAAACGAACACCGTAGCTAGAATAATAGTAAGTAAGAACATAAACATTTGTTCTTGTATTGGTTGTAGACAATTGTACTGTCCAAAGACTTTATAATTTTGACTATGATATGTGAGCTTATTAAAAACATTGCTCTGATGAAGAAGTTAACGGTGAATTTCATTGTACATTCTATGATGTTCTTGCCCACACTTAGGCTGTGGTCACAGTGGATGCGTACACTGACGACCTATAACGCATGCGAAAACTTCGTGCGCGCTCGTCAGTGTGGTTGTGGTCACAGTGTATCGGAGTTGGTCGTGCGCGCTCGTCAGTGTAGTTGTTGTCACCGTGAAAATCGGAATTACTTGTTCATTTCATTAAAAATGTAAGGTGGATGGATGCTTTTACATAATTCTGTACTAAGACTCTTCTTGTTGGAAAATGAAAAAGAATGTTGGATTAGTGATATTAACAGGGAAATTCAAAGGGAATTTGCTTTACTTTTACCTGATCTAATCAGAGATGATGAAAAATTCTTCGGCTACTTCAGAATGCAACCGAGCTTGGTGGTGTAACGGTTAGCGTTCTGGCCTCGCATTCGGGAGGACGGCGGTTCGAATCCCCGTCCGGGCATCCAGATTTGGGTTTTCCATGGTTTCCCAAATCACTCCAGGCAAATGCCGGGATGCTTCCTTCAAAAGGCCATCGCCGAATTCCTTCCCATTCCTTGCCCCCATCCTTCCCCGTCTCTAAAGATCTCGCTGTTAAGAGACATTAAGCAGTTAAAAAAAAAAAAAATCAGAATGCGGCCAGAAATATCCAACTATATTTTACATAGAATAAGTTCGAAACTTGAGAAACAGAATAATTTCCGGATTGCATTGCACCTATGGAGAAACTAGCAGCTACATTAAGGCTTGCTTGATATCTGGCACGGGCAAACACAACATCACGCGTATTCTCACAAAAGCTTATTCAAAATGTTTGTTCACATGGGCCAATCAGGACAACGTTAAGCCTTCGTTTTTGATTGAATTTGCTTGGTGTGTATAACTAGAATTTTTAGCCCCTGAGGGGACCTACGGTTTAACGTGGAATCTAAAACGCCGTTATGACATATTTCACATTTTAGAGAAAGCTGTGCAAGAGATGAAGGGCGGGTTAAGGACCTTTGGAAGGCATTTGAACTGGGAAACATTCAGTCTCAAATCAGACGCCTTAATCACTGAACCATAGGGCTGATCGCTTATTCAATATAAAATAAGAATTTTTCTTACATTAAGTTACCGTTATAGGAATTTATTGGTTTAATAATATAAACTATTTGTTCCATGTTATTTAATATTAATCACATTTATTCAAATCAAGTACAGCAAGAAGGACATTGTATAAAAATTTAAATAGAAGTTAAAGTCTTTCCCTACTGAAAAATGATTTTAACCATTTCGGAAGATTTTTTTACCAATCCAATTTTCCTAACTGAATCGGCTGTATTGATGGAAAGCATATAAGAATCAAATGCTCTCCCTATTCTGGTTCATTGTTTTTCAACTACAAGCAGTACTACTCCATCGTATTTCAAGCAGTTCCTAATGCAAATTATAAATTTATCTACATAGATGTTGGAAGCTATGGTAAGCAGAGTGATGTTGGAATTTTTACTAAAAGCTTGATATTTCATCACCTTGAAAATAATTCACTACATGTTCCTGAACCAAGACCTCTACCAGGTTCTTATATTATCTTGCCTCACGTTTTACTAGCAGATGAAGCTTATCCACTGTAACCATATTTATTGAAGCACTATTCTCGAAGAGATGAAAAACATTTAATTTTAGACTTTCGAGAGCAAGGAGAGTAGTTGAGTGTGCTTTTGGCATACTAAGTGCCAAATGGAGAGTACTGGTGAAGGAAATAGAGATACGCCTTGAAAACATTCATACAATTGTCAAATGTGTTTGCCTGTTGCACAACATAATCATCGATAAAGAAGGCTTGTCGCAAAACACGCAACACCAAATCTCTGCACTTTATTCCTTACAATCACAAAAACCATCACGAGTTAACTAACACGGCTAGCATCAGAGCTTATGAAATCCGTGAGGATTTGAAAAGTAATTTTGTGATGTTCAAACGAACGTCGATTGAAATAAAATGCATTGCAGCCTTTATAGTAATCGATAACAGTTAATAGTTGTAACAATTATAAATTACTAATTATAAACCATAGATTGCAAATTATAGCCAAATTAGCTTTTAATTTTTGATGAAGCTCTTGGTATGTTACCTCAGTGATAAAAAATAATTTCGATAAAATGGTAGACATCCACATGACTCATTTAATTTTGATGCGATTCCCTGCCACAACTTCTTCGGCACATCACGGTTATGGTACTCTTTTGAGGTCTGATCCCACAAAGCTTTTATCTCACAAACTAAAGAAATCAACCTTTGTATTCATTTTGGACGTACGTGCACGCAGCAAAAACCAAACAGACTTGCTTCCAGATTCTGGACGTGCGCGCGCGCGCGTCAACTGACGGCCAACTCGCTTCCACTGTGACCACACTGACCTGATTTGCAGTGTTTGTTTCACTGCGGCGTACACGCGCGAGCGCGCACGTCCAATTGGTCGTCAGTGTACGCATCCACTGTGACCACAGCCTACTCTTAGCCTGAATATCATTAAAGTTATTATTGTTGCAGAAATATTTTGCAAAATCAGTACACATATTAAATGCGTGTGCAATTGATTAGAAAATGAAGCCAGTTTGTTATAAACCTACAACAAATGAAAATCTCGTTTAAACAAAAACTTTTAACCCCCAAAATTTAATAAAATTGGAACAAGTATGCTCGTTATCCCGTCCGCAGCATTAACGGTCAAGAAATTACGATTTCGGGCCAAGCCTTCAGCTTTTGAGATTACACGAATCGTAGCAGAATTGTTAAAATGCGTGCGTTAGCGGAAATTGTTTTGTAGCTGCGGCCGTCAGCAAAAATGTTGCAGGAACGAGACTAGTAAAGGATTTAAAAACTGAAACATACAGAGAAAAATGTATAAAAATTGAGCTCCTACATTTTATTCATAAACGGTGAGAGCAGACTGAAGTGTTTGTGTCACGTATGTTAATCTATTTTGCTGCTAGATTGTTTTTTGAGTTTATATCAGTCAAAATCTGGTGAAATAATTATTGTTTGAATGTTGGAAGTAATGTAAAGTGACGTTAAATAGACGGTTCGTTGTTTTGTTATGCGAAGGGGAAAGAATACAGCTGAAGATCGTCTTGCTGGTGGTTATGATTCTCCTGCAGGAGGCGTTACACTGTGAGGTATGTGGCTTATTCCTTTCCTCCGTTTGTTGACAAGAGTGGTGTGTGCGTTTTATATACCGCGCCGTGTAATTTCCAGATGAGGAACAAGAACTGGACTGATGAAAGTGGGTGCAACCCCATTAATCTTTCCCATGTTGTAACCACCATGAGGACGTCAGGATTAGCGTCCATAAGTGACGTAGAATTAGCGTTAAGAGCGGGATTCTAACACAGCAACGCGGGATCCCGTATCATTTGACAGTCTGGTGGATCCCACATAAATTTAGGTGGATCCGCTATCTGAAAAATGACGCGAAAACATGTATCAGTCTGCGTGCCGTTAACATTCCGTCGTCGCTTTCTAGCCCGACTGGGGTTTGACGGTTTCCATTGCCCCACTTGCCGTATCCATCAAGGTGACATTTGAATTGCGTCAACAAATATGTGTTTCTGTTGTTCGTCATGATTCACTTTCAGCCATTTATCAGAAATTGCGTATGATTTGCTGTACACATTACTATGGTTGAATTAGGTTATCTATTTCTGTTTATTAATGTTATACTGGGCCAAGTAATAATACTCGTAAAATTCTGATATTGTTATTCTGTCGCTCGCATAGCAAATTTTCAGGCGTTCCGACTTCCGTGCTGGTTTCGGGTTGGGGAAGCTGGTCCCCGGAACCTTCGAAGCCTTATCATCCCTGGAGGGAAATCAGTGGCGCAAACTCTGGAGCAGAGCGTGTGCTACAAGTTGTAACGGGCTGCGTCTCTGTACGGGCGTCACAAGTTCCACCCAACTTGGCTCAACAACGAAGCCAGGCGATTTGCTGCAGTGGCTATTAAATGTTGCTTACTATATGAGTGCTGTTACAATTTGCTTTGAAGATCTACGTACAACAATTTCTTCAAAAAATTGCTTCTAATTTTGTATTAACAGTATTTGTAAAACAACCTCGTGGTATTAGTACCATGTTGATTATTTTTTTTTTTTCGGATGTGATGTCGTTTTCATTAACAATAATACTGTGAAACATGGCAGAAAATGTCATGTTACTTTAGTTTTTGTGCATAGGTATTGAAGACTTGTTTATTTCCTCTCTCACTTAATTATAATCTTCGGAATTATTTTCGAATACTACACACGTAAATGTTTTGATTAAATGGTTTGGGCACTTCTGTGTCTATTATCGATGGAAAAGACTAGCAATCAACTAAAGATTATTTTCGCAAGACTTGCTATAAGGTTCTGGATTTTTAGTATCAGTTAAGACAATCTCAAAAAAGAATAATTATTACAATTTTCTTGACACCACTTATACTTCTTTGTGTTGTTCCACTATTTAATTGTATTTCTTGGTTTCGCCGATCTGTAGCCCTGGCTGATCAAGAATGAAAATTTAATGTTCCAGAGATATCATAATTTCAAATACCATTCAAGTTATTATGAAACAGCTACTACCGAGTGTGGTGGGTGGTAACGTTCTGACATCACATTCGGGACGCGGGTTCGAATCTCTGTCCGGGACTTCCAGATTTTAGTTTTCTATGGCTTTCCCCAAATCATTCCAGGCGAATGCTGGGATGCTTCCATTAAAAGGCCATGGCCGAATTCCTTAACATTCCCAGTCCTTTCCCACCTCTAATGACCTCGATGTTGACAAGACGTAAGACCATAAGCAAAAACGCAAGCTGAATCAGCTTCTGAAAAATAATGTGTTGAACTCAATGTTCAGACTTTATTTCCTGACATTTATTTAATTAAATAAATTGCTCATAACTACAAAAATTAGTTAATTTGGTACGCTTTTTTAGTCTACCCTAATAGCGGTATCTCTATGCAGAGAGTATAAGGAAAAATCTATATCTACTAAATAAAAATGAACAATAATAAAATAATAATTAATATATCGATTTAAAGGAAATTTATACTTTCCTTTAAGTGTTTTGGAAATTCGTGTCTTCGCGGATGGCTAAGTAAATAGATCTGTTATTAGAATTAAGCGATATGTTCGAGTAACACCTCTGGCCGTTGTTAGTTCGACAACAAGGCTGGATGTGTGATGTCACGTTACGGACATGACTACACAATAGCGAAGTTTAGCGTTTTTTTTATATACGCTATATTTCAAACAACTATGAAAATATTTTATAGCAGGGAGTAGCTTACTATTATGAAATTTCTCAAGATAGACTTTAAAATTATGGAATCCGGTATTCTCTCTACTCAAGCAAATCAGTATGACAAGAATTACACCGTTTGATTTCTCTTTATGTATATAAGTCTTTCTTCCTCACAAATAACACTATAAAATAATGAGTAATTCGTCAGACAATGTTTATTTTGCAAAGTATGGTTGGCGCCAACTTTACAAGTATGAAGTCTCCGTTCTTATATTAAATAGCATCTTTTCAATGAATGTCTGTATTTTGATAACTTTTCTAATTATTTGTAGCCACATCAAATTAACTTTGTGTATGTCCATTTATCTTTTGAGAGACGGATTTTGTTGTTTATTGTCATGTGATCATTTGTATCATTTAAAAGGTTTATGGCTTATTGCCGCCAGTCTATAACGACAAAATCAGGACAACGGAAGTTGATATCTGCGAAATGGAAACTAACAACGAGTAAGATACGTGCAAAAACGAATTTACTTCTTGAACACTCACTTATTAATGGAGACGCTAATCAGTATGTGTAATATTAACGAGCAGCATATAACAAACATTCTGAGTAATAAATTATGATTTTCACCCAGAGGGAGACACTGCGTAACATCTGTCTTCCCTTGAAATTAAGTTACCAAGTGGTGATGTAGTTTTGTCAACTCAGCCTCAAGATTTACAAGAGTTCTTGGAAAGTAATAATATTGTTAATCGTTATATGCACACAACTCATCCCAATTAGCAGTCAAATGTAAACAGTTTTTCTTAGACTGAAGGTACAAGCTGCAAGAGATAGCTAAAGCTATAAAACTTAGTTTTTTACTTCTATTTCTACCACGACATAAAACAAATTGGTTATCCAAAAACTGCAAATTTGAAAAGTTAAATGAAATTTCTTTTTAAATGTCAGCAAAGATTTCTATCTTAAGGAAGACAAATAAGTTATTTTTCGTCCGTTCAAGAAAAACAACGTGTCAATAAAATTATAGTCTAAAAGATAAAAATATAAATATTCTTTAGGGAACCTGTAAAATAGAAATAGTGGCACTCGCGTTTTCTTTCAGTTGCTCAAAACGGTTAATATAATACTTCCTAGTTTAGAGGCAAAATAAAGGAAAATTAAGAAAACAGTTGTCATGCTTTAAATTGATAAAACGGATTCAATATTACTTTTGGAAAAAGTGTCATGAAACTATGAAACAACATTAGTCAACATCTTGCCATGTAATATGAAAATTTGTTCTTACGGCAATATCTACAGATATTAGGAGCTGATATATGTAACTAACTTGTGACATTAGCTAATTTCTTCAGTTCAGTTTAAATACTTTGCCACTGCTCTAATTTTAACGTCAAAAATGTTAATAAAAAAAAACAACAACTGAGGATGAATTATTTTTAACAAAACTGTTCCAGTATCCATTTGGATACGGCGCAAATAAACGGTTGGTACTATTGTTATAAGCAAACATACTTGCTGTATTTCTAACCCTCATACCACTGATAGACTAGCAACAAACTATTTACAAGACATGGATGTAAGAAAGAATAAGTGTTTAAAAATTCGCCTCTTTTACGGAGAATTCAATGGAATTTATAAACCACAATAAAATCTAGCTGATCTTTCTTAAGGAAAATAATTGCCGATATTTAATGAGAGAGATCTGAAAATTTTTTAAGTTCAAGAACGATACAAAAAATCTCTCCATCTGTTTGTTAAATCTTATTCTACTCAGGAAATGAACCTTCTAGGCCCCAGTGTATTTTATCGACAGGAAATTTGTTACAAATCGAGTTATAAATAGATTTCCGGCACGCATTGGCAATTAAAGTTTGTCGTGGAGCAGGGTATCGTTTATCGTGTTAGGCGACGTGCTCTCAGCAGAGAAGCAACTATTTCCGATACTCCTCCGCTGTGTCGTTTTATCACACAAAGTGCGAGCGCCAGAGAACAACACAGCGTCTCGGCGGCTGCGACGCAGAGCGCTTATTGATTACATAACGCAATTCTGAATACATCCTATTTATTTGCTGTGAAAGCCTCATTTCTCCAGGACGCGTCCGTCAGTCGAATGTTACAGAGAGACAGCTAGCAACCATTTTCCGCTGCGTAATTCGGAAGTACTACAGCTTAAAATGAGATTAGCTTTTCTAAATGCATTTAAATATGTTACAATTCAAATTATTTACATGGTTACCCTGATTATTTTCGTGGAAAATATTATTTTTTGTCATATTATTTTACTGTCCACGTGTACTGATTCCTGCTGAAAGTTAAAAATAAAGATTTATAGCCAGTTTTTATGCATATTAAGTCAACATTACTGATTTTAACAAAAAGACGCCACATGAAATTGAAAATTTGAGAGTATATTTCCGTTCTTGCTGGATGACAACGTATCAATGTTCAGACTTTAGTTACCATTGCTTTTACAACAAACTAATTATTTGAATGTTCAATAATAATATAAAAACAATTGAATTTTAAAAATTCCTGGCTATGTATTGAAATTATAATTATTAATCCCTTTGAGCAACATATCTTGCTCCAAGTTCAAAATGTCCGGTAATAGTCAGTTACCTCTGTCCATTCTTCTTCCGATGACGGCTAAGTACCTGCCAACAAACAGTTTCCAACAAAAATTTAGTGTGGTTGCATCTGATTATTTTTATCCTTGTGTAATACTAATTGATAGGATATGAATATCACTTCATGAAGTGATACTGTAATAAATAAATCCTTGTGGTCGTTATGACCTGGTGACAGGGTTTCTACTGGCTGCGCATTCCGCCCCTATCGTAGCCGTCTTAACCAAACCCAACAATCCTACCGGGTATAGGGTACTTACAGTTTAATCTGGAATCCGAACCATGGAAGCGTTCTGACGTACTTCACTTTACACAGCAGCCTGTGCCGGAGGTGAAGGTCAGGTTAAGGGCCTTCGAAAATGCCCGCCGAGACAGGGATGCGAACCGGGGACGTTTCGATCTCGAATCTAACGCCTTAACCGCTGAGCCACCAGACTGCTCTATTAAGAGATAAAATTGAAATAAAATTTTGTAAAGTTCACAGTAATCATCTCAGTAGGACGAACGTTTGAGCATATTTTCCTGTAAGAGGAATCGTGTGATTGTAATTCCAAATTTTATGTATAATTTTAAATTGCACCGTTAATGTTAATTCAAAAAAAAATTGTGGCAGGGGGAGAATTTAGTTTATCCATTTTGAGAGCTGGAGCTGTCAAGCATTAGGCGTATTTTCAGAAAATTCACTCTGTACCTTCTCCAGAACAAACGGGTGAATCCTCACAGGGTCCCAACATAAAGCGAACACGGAATTTCAGACCTATAGCTATCTTCTCCAAATTTCCCATATAACGACCCTTAAGATTTCTGAGAGATTAGTACAGTTAACATACGTTGGCAAGAGAGCAACATACACGGTAGCATTAAATCTGTAGTAGGTGACTAAAAAATTCCTGTAATGTTCGCTTAATAAAAACGCCCTGCTACATTCTCTCTTCACTAGTCGCAATTATTCGGCTAAGAGGAAGAACTTTCACTTTATTGTAAACGGATGCGTTCACGTAGCCAATAGCAGCAGTTTGCTTCAGATTGCATCACTTACAGAAAAAAGGTTCACTTTATCTACGCTCAGAATATAGATGCCTCCCATATGTACTAAGAGAGCTATTAAACCATCTATACTTTGGAGCCGCAGTTATGGTAACGAAAAAAGTAATGAAAACAAACAAATGTTATCTCATTCCCTGTTTACCAATGAATTGGTGTTTTAGGTCAAACTGGTTACAATATTGATAAATATTTCATGATATTACACTATCGTCAAATTTCGCTATCGTCAAAATGCTTAACATGTTTCTAACATTGTTGTGATGTATTTGTGACTTTGGTATCACGATAAAAACATGAAATAAGAAGGAAAAAAAATGTCGATAAAGTTTTTTTAAAAAGGAACTAATAAATTTCTTTAGTGGAATTTTTAAAATTTATTTCGCTTTCTGTACCTGTTATAGTCCTAGATCCGGATTCATAATTTCTACGTCCATCTGTTATTTAATTGAAATACAATTTGTGCTCTAATATTAGTTGCAGAATACGATTATGTTGGGTATGGCCTCAAGTATTTTCAAATAAATATTCAACAAAAATTTTCAAAAATTCGTCAACTAGTTTTTAAAAAAAATATAATTCATTTTAAAGAGAGACATGTAAGGAACATAAAAAGTTTGGATTGGTTTTGGTTGCTTACGTAAAAGTGGACGCAAGTAAGGATTGCCTGCTGTTAAAGATATGTAAGAGTGAAAGACAGTTAGCACACCACACCGTCTGTCACGCGCTAAATTTAACAGCTGCCAATTCCTACTTGCGGCCGCTTTCACATAGGAAATCCAAAATTTTTATGTTCTTTACATATCTCTCTTTTAAATGAATTAGATTTTATTTAAAAAGCAAGTTAACGAATTTAAAAAATAAATGTTTTTGAAAATTTAATTAAAAATATTTTGATATGAAACCCGGCGGAATCGTATTCTGAAACTAAAAATTATACATAAAAATTGTGTTTCAATCAAATAAATGGACGTAGAAATCATGCAGCCAGATCTTCGACTAGTAGTTCTTTAAAAGGAGGAAGTCACTGTTACCATATAACTATCACCTTGTGGATTTGTTAAGTTTATCTTCGTGTTATTCGATTTGAGTAACGCGTAGTTTAGATACATGGACGATGGGCCAAACCAATATAAGCCTATACTTCAAGACAAATAAGTTAAAAAATCTATCCTGTACGTTTGCTGGAGGCTTGCTGTAGGCAATGAGAACGATTTCCCTTCAACATTCGCCTTCAGTTTATAGATATGCAGTATATTTTTATACCGTAATTTTTTTTTTCTTCCCCCCCCCCCTTCCCTTCCCTTATAATTTCAACAATACAGTAGGATTCTTTATTTTGCGTCTAAATATCATTATGCCGTCCAAAGCACTTATTTAAACGAACGTTTTAAATTTTTAATAAATTAAATAATTACGCCAGTAGACATATTTAGCAAATTAATTACATTCTCGGTAACGATGAAAAATATTCAAATCATCTCATGCCACTATAAATGTCAAATGAACAAAATTCTCGATAAAGTTGAAAAATATTTAAACGTTTTCTCACTTTGTTGTACGTTATGATGACTCAGTACTAAAGCCACAAGTATGGTACATTTTTACCTCCCTCTAAAATGGAAAACAGAGTCTGTAAAATACAGGGAGTAAACATCAGGTATTAGTTAGTCTGATAAATGAAAAAAGGATTTCGGACAGAAAAATTATTTATTCTTTAATTTTCCTTTTTCCTGATTTCTGATAATGTGCGCTTAATTCAGTTTTTGCGACGCTGGAAATAGCAGCGGCGTTCTCATTCCAAAGTTTTGACGGCCTAATTACGGGAAATGGCTCATATCAGGAGGATCTGACAGTCGTTGACAAGTTAATCAGATAAAGTGGATGTTTTTCTTATCGATCAATCTCCATCTGTGCAAAGTTTTATGAAGTAACTGGTCTTTCACAGTCTGAGAAACAACCGCAATCTGTTTCTGGCAGAAACTAGAAATCAGGTTGCTACTGGAATACTGTCGCTGATAACATTGCTTTTAATGATATCAAGATACTAGCAAGAATAAATCTATAGCTTATTAGCCAAACGTACGCAACCTCGTACCGGTAATACAGGAAAACGCCAGTGAGACGGATTAATCATAGGTTGCGCTGCTTCCTATCAGCCGAAATTCGGATAGCTGGATGTGTGAATACGGTAGAACTAAAAAAAAAAAAATACATAATGGAGACTGAGAAACAGAATCCCGACAGTCATCTAAGTCACAACACTGTAAGGATTTCAGTAAAAACCTAATTCTATTTTATTAAATAGGAGATAGAAGTTCATTAAAACAAAATCAGTGACTGTATTTTAAAAACCGAAGAAACAATAATTTTAAGCAATAAAATCCTCTCGGGTGTCCAGCTGGATGGTGTTTTATAAACCAGACGTTTCGACAGCTATCTCAGCCTTCTTCGTCTGGTATCTTCTAGCTGTCGCAAGCTGACTATCACCACCTCGACTGACTTAGCCACCCATCGAACTTCTAAGCCAGTCGAGGCGGTGTTAGTCAGCTTGTGACAGCTAGAAGATACCTGATGAAGACAGCAAAGCTAGCTGTCGAAACGTCTTGTTTATAGAATACCATCCGGCTGGACACCCGAGAGGATTTTATTGCACCAGTACGCAGAGAAATTCTCCATTCACAAAATAATTTTATGAATTAATTGCGCAACACATTGAGTAATGAAAATATCCTGTCACTCCCCCAGTAAGGTAACTATTCACTTCGATATGTGGGTTTCAGATAAATGAATTTTAAAGTACTGAATTATATTTCAGTACGCCTAACGTTATACAACTAAAGTTGCAGTAGAAGATAACAGCAAACGCCAATAGCGAAAATATCTCAGCTAAGATTATTTTCTTCTTCTTGGACATAGTTTCATTTATCTAGCTTATAGTCAAAACAGGAGTATCATTGTTAACGAACAAATAAATTTCAAAAATATTACAAATATTTAACCACAAGGCAAAGATTACCAGCATCTGAGTGTTCGGGTGCTTCACAACTGAATATGAAAGTGTTCAGAATACTACACAACTTTTGAATTTGGCAGAAAAACTTCTTTCCGATTACCCTGACAAGCCCTAATAATATGCCCGCTGATAACGATATGAATAGTACTGGAGTCGATAGTAATATACTGAACTGACTGTTTCGCATTTGTCGTATTCCTTACGCTACCTCTGCCTCCTATGTGATGTTAAAAGACCAGCCGCGACTTTGTTGAAATCCAGTGTCTCTCGACTGTAAAAGTAACAAAGCTGTATCAAACACTGGGTGATAGATTCATTTTTATAGAGCTTCTGAGGTATGATTATTCTTACGTGTGCTAAAATTAATCTTGTTCGGCCACTAAAATACTATTTTTTCACTGTACGTATGTAGTATCATTTCGTATAGATCTGCTTTAGCATGCTGAATTATTTCATTACCCACTATCGGGAATATTGCGACAGTGGAGTGCTTGCGGGAGTTAGGCTTTGTTTGTTTCGCCTGGTACGACGCTTGAGGATAACCCCAGCCAGTGGAGCCCCCCGGATTTTCGCGCGAATAACCCCTCGCTTTGTTGCACGACGCTTCGAAGAAGATGAGCTTTTCGCGGGGAGCCGCAATTGTTCTCGCAGGACTGGAGGAAAGTATATTGGGCAGGAGAGATGTCAGAAATAGCAGTCCGGCCAGAGAGTGTGCAGATTAACAACAGAGTAGAGGTCAGAGATGCAGTGAAGATGTTGAGAAGAGACGTGGATGGAGGCAATTCGAGTCAAGAAGTTAATCAGTTAAAATTGAACAAATACAAGACATCTTGTGCAGTTTTCCAGCAAATGAATCTCGAGTACTTATCACAAGGGTGAGAGTGAGTCTCAGCAAATCAACTGCTGTACATTGAAAATGTCAGTTTCCCTGATGGACCTGTAAACGCGTATCAACCGGACTTGTGTATCCTCTCATCTAATATATCAACTCACCTGTAACCATTGCCCAGGCTCCTACATAGGCCTGACTATGAATCCACTGGCCATCAGAATGAGCGGTCACAGACAATGTTCACCCAGAAACGTTTTTTCGAATCTCACGCAATGGATCAAAGTGACCGGTTCCGAAAGATATCGAAACAACAATAAAATAGTAGACTAAATGACAGTTGGTTAGTTTTATCGATTGTCACGCAATGCGCCGTGCATTAAATGGAACTAGACGCACTCATCTATTGTTAAATCTGCTAACAAAAAATGTGGAACCACCATTCGATTATTTGCAAGGTTAGGCTTCATGTGATCAAGAGATTAAGAAGCGTCAATGAACTTAGATCGGTCTAGAGAGGGGGGGGGGTGGGGCTGGGGGAGAGGAGGGGGTTTTTCGAGTTAGGCCACACTGAACACACAACAACAAGTGAATATTTATTTCCTTCATTTAAGTATCTACGTATGTAATTTTACAATAGTCTGACAAGAGAAAACAGTACAAAATGTCTTCTGGAATCAAAAGGGAAAAAAGCTGCTTGCTACGTGGGGGGATTACAGGTCTTCCACGTCGAAGCCATTAGAGCAGAGAAGTGACTATACACAAAAAAACAGACAAAACCATGGGTTGTGGTAATTATGGAGGTATTATTTCAGTATTCACAGGGAGTAATGTGTGAATCTATGGAAACCCGAAATCTGGAAGTTCGGACCAGTGTTAAAACCGCTCTCTCTCAAATACCAGACATTAGCGTTTCCATTCATCCACTAGGGTATGTTCATAGTTGTTAGCTAAGAAGATTATTAATTCGCTTTTGTGACAGATGTCCCTGATGTTTCAAATTTCTGAATAAATATTCATTAATATTTCTGTGACTCACCACTCTTTTAGTGTAACTGTGTTTTCATAGACTGAAAGCATGGGCATACCTTCCTTCCATTAAAAAAATAAAATCATATCTATCTGTTTATCAAAGATTTGATTTTCATTTATTTAAAACAATTTCCTCTAAAGTTACATAAATAACGATGATTTTGTTATTGTGACAGATTAATTTTAATAATATAACCAGTAATTTACTCTCTTAACTGATATTTATATTAAAAACAACTATAGAACCCTCCTTTAAGCTGTCGTTCGTAATATCTTTCTGAGTTTTCTGTGTGGGAGATTTTTGTAACAGATCAATCAATTTTAAAATAATGATATTTTGCTGGAAAAAATACCAAAAACTGAAAATTATTATTCTGGTTCTAGTGAAAATGGAGTATCAAAGAATTATTGAACCTAATATTTAACTGGAACCAGCAAGTAATATTTGTATCAAGGTGACAAATTCCATTTGCTATTTGATTAAAATATCCAAATGAATATTAATCATTATCGATGATAAACAGTATGAAGTTATTATTAATTGAAACACAAAGCCTATTAGAAGGTTTTTGTCTCGTATTTAAATGTTGTACGATTTTATTTGACGCTAAGAAACAATGTACAATTGACAGTTGTAAAGATAAGATGAACATTAACATCGCGTGGAGATAGAACACTATTAAACATGAATGCAGTGACGTAAGGACCAAAGACGTTCTTTAGAGTCGACGTTTTAACTGTACGTAAGACAACAAGGTTCGAAAAAACAGGGGTGAATATTCAATTGATTCGTTTCATCGAATTTATATACTCCAGCTGCGTGTAAAATAAAAAGCTACTCTGATATTAACAATACGGCTTAAATATATACACAAATAAAAAACAAAAGATTGATTATGATTATAAGGTAGTGAAAGCATTGCTTGCCGAAGACTTGAAATGTAAATATCTTGGCATTACATTTGATAACAAGCTTAACTGGGCAGGACACATTGGACAAGTGGTAGGTAAAGGTTTCAAAATTATGCTTTTGTTGGAGAGAGTGATGAGGGGATGTACGAGATAAGTAAAGGAATTGGGTTACAAAACTTTAGTCAGACCATTGCTCTAATACGGTAGTGTAGTAAGGGACCCACTTTTCGAGTATCAAATACAATAGTTGGAGAGGGTGCAAAAAAGGGCTGCTAGATTTGTTTTTGGAAATTATCGCATAATGCAATCAGTAACAGATATGATAAAAGAACTGGAATGGGATTCATTGCAAGACAGTAGGAGGGTGAAGAGGATCTTGGGAGTGTACAGGGCGTATACTGGCGATGAGGCATGGAAAGATATTGCAGTAGGTATGCAAAGTTGTGCATGGAATGGAAAAGATGACCATGACCACAAGCTGGCACTCGATTTCAGGTACAACGGTGTGGAAGAATATCTTTTTTAGGTAAGGGTGTCAGGGATTGGAATAAGTTATCAAGGGAAATGATGAATAATTTACTAAAAACGTTGAAAGAATTTAAAGTTAAAATTTGTAGAGGGCAAAGGTAGGTGAGTGCAGGGAAAGGGGTAGATGGGTGATAGGGAAATTGCCACCGGAGCGTATGCTCCATTGCAATTAAATTAAATTAAATTGAATCCTAAATACCTTGAAGAATAACTAACCGTGGTTAACGATTGGGTTGATAGCTCAGTGGTTATCATAATTCAGGGCTGTTCGTCATATTATATGAAGTTAATGAAGCCCGTAACGGTGTTATACGTAAGGTTCCACGTCTATTGCTGTATTTGAGAAACACAACTAAAACTAATATTACTAACAATTCTATTAGTTTGATAAATAGATCAAGAGCACTATAAAGAAATACACAAAAACGCAATGAATAAATACATATAATAACTTAATGACTCAGCTACAGTGACATATACACAACGTAAAAAGCAATAAAACAGAATAAAAAAATCACTCACCTATTTACTTTCAATAGTATTATTGCCAGGTTTGATTTAATCTCAAGGATGATGCCCAATGTAACTACCTAAAGATAACCGAGCAACATGAGAGTAACGATTGGTAAATGGCAACGAAGGGAAGGACTTCATTGAACCCTAAAGTAAAGTAAAATTTTATTCTATGTTTTTTCACCTGTAACGTTTTGTCATATGTTTTAACTAAATTGATTTATTTGATTTAAAGTGATATGCTACGGAAATCAAACTTGATGGAAACTAAAGACTAAATGCGTCTGCTCATTTCGTAAGCTCGCCTCGGCTCACATCGGGCGTCATCGTCCCAGTTAAGTGGAGCTGAAGCCAACAGCTATTTTGATGACATCACCGGAGACGGGGGACGCAGCGAGCCAACGAAATTATATAGAAAACACGCCTCACTACCCTCTTTTCTGATTCATGAAAACCATTGGTCGAGCCACAACGTAGGCTGAATGCCCATCAAACATAAATTGCCGGCCTCGTTAGCGTAGAGGCTAGAGTGCTAGCTCCACGCGTCGATGGTCGCCGGTTCGAGTCCGGCTGAGGGCATGGGTGTTTAAGGGTTGTGTTTGTGAATGTCGTGTTCGTATTGTAGTGTCCTCGTGATTACACTTGAAAATATGTACACTGGAGAAACTAATACATTGATAGAATCACATTGAGCTGGCTGTGTGGCCTCAGTAGCCCAATGCCATTAAATTAAAAAAAAAAAAAACCCAAATTCTATCACTTAGCTGGCCCAGTTACCCTGTGGCGAATAATACAATACAAATTTCTTTCTTTGTTTACCATCCTTAATAAACAACTAATATCATAAAGGGAAAGTTTCTTTTTGCGGTCTACAGGAGAAGAACACTGTGGTTTCGGTGGCATAAAATAATGTAGTTCTGTTATCATGCTGTCGCACTGATGTAGTTTCTGTAGTTGGATGAGAGATATTTAGTTTCAGAAAAAATTACCTTTTTACCGGAAAATGGAATACAGGAAATCACGAAAAGAAATAATGTGAAGTTTTACGTATCATATTTGTATAACAGGGTTATAATGATGTAAATAAAGCGAAAGAATCAAGGAAGCTTTGGTCGGCAGGGTCCACTTAGAATCTGTAAGATGCGAACATGTGTGTGAGCTACCTGTATCTGTATTAACAGATGCTATGATGAGATAATATTTGTATAGAACAATGAGGATTTTTAAAACGTATAGCGGGACAGGATGGGTACAACTAACATGGTAATAAGGTTTTAGTGTGCACAGATTTCACAGAAAGTGACAAAGGTACAGTTTAAGTCACGTTTTTCACATGAAAGGGTTACCGGTAACCAGTAAACCGTCGATAAATATTCACATGTACAACCTTTCCCTCCCCACTCCCATCCAGCGTTGAAAAAAATTCAGTTTTTTGCTGATTTGTTGAAGTTGAATACTCAGTGAGGTGTATACAGACAATAGGAAAAATAGTTTATTGATATAAATGTATTTAAAATACATCTTTTGGTACGATATTTTGTGTCGGAATGTAATCATCCCGAATTTTTTGTTTGTTGTTTCTATATTTGGTGCAAAATTTTGTTTCAAAAGGCTACATAGAATTTTCCATGAGTAAATACAAGATTTTCAAGTATAACCCAGATCTCTGAAGTCCCTGAGACATATTCATACTCGTTACACATTCCACTTTAGGAGGGAACTCCTACTAACACCTGAAGCTGCCGCTGCCCAAGTGTTTTATGCGACGGGCTGCATTTCATTCACATAGGCGCTGCGGTGAGGTAAACTGTGTTCGGGCTACCCGTGAGCGCACGTTTCAACGAACAATGTTTTTCAGACGATGCTATGTCACAAGTCGGTAAAAAATCTTGTTCGCCGAAACGTTTTTCAACGCTGTAGGCTTTATATTAGTTGAAAAAATTGGATTTTTATAATATGTAGGAATATTGAGAGGATCTATGGCTGTTTAATACTTTAATAAACCGAGCTACTAACACCATCAACAACGATCGAATTAAACAAAATATCTCACTTGTGCTGGAAAAGGGGGATTCATGTCGAGAGCTAAAGGTAAAATGCAAAACTACATGACTTTCTGAGGATGTAGCCACTTCTAGAAGGTTGAACGCTATTGAAAATAAACCTCAATTTGTTCGATAGTTTACCGACAATATGTGACACGGATATGAAACTGTGTAATACAGACTTTCCGTGGATGCGAACTATAATATTTATGGTTAAGAGCTGTTAGATCTTTGATGTGCAAACGGATTGATTGTAGCTACTACTTTTCTATTCCACGTATCCCAAACAAGGTTGTAGTTAGACTACACGCGATGATTAATAATTAGTGATATACAGCATTCTCTTTAGTGTTGATGTACGCTCCATGATTTGAAGCAACATCATCTATACCAACATTGGGAGAACGCCGTCCATTAATCAGCCGTTTGCAGAGCTCCTCATTTGTAAACGGGAGTCAACTGACCAATTCCTAATTTATTATGGAGAGACTACAATCAAAACAAAGAGAGGACGCGTTTGTTCGAACGCGTACCAGCTGTCGATCGATATCAGCCATTGACAGTTTCGCGATTCAAAAAGGTTGGCCAGACAGCCGAAGCGACAGATTGCAGTCAATACCGGTCCATCACCCGTGATGGGCCGCCGCCGGCTCAGTAATCAGCTAAAATGCTGCTGCAGGCACTCTACACTCGGGCGGGCTGCCCTGCATCCTATCGCGATACACAGCGCCTCCGAAAATCATCTCAGCTTTTCTCTGTGAGAACGTGTAATGGTCATAACAAGTATTAATTGCAGAACTGCTAGTTGTTTTAAAATTTCACGATGCACACAGTTGCTTTGATTACTATTCCAGTATATCTTCAAGGTGTCATATAATTTTGAATCATGTGGAGAAACATATTAGTCATGCTGAATGCAAAAAATTAAATCACCTGTGTGTGTGGTGGTTTAGAGACAATCAGCTTAGGTTCGTAAGAAGACGTCACTACCAGAACTAATCTTATTGATCATCCACTTTGGTGATATTCAGCTTGTTTTCGGGAAATTGAAAAAATATGGATCTAATTGGATAGATTGTTGCTTTTGTTAGTGAGTAGGAATTTAACGAATGATACAGTATAAAAATTCACTTTAATCTTGTGTGATAATTTCATGAAGTCCCTAAGCCATCAATTCTAGACAGACACATTAGAATTCGTGCAGTGCTTCCAATAATAACG
This sequence comes from Vandiemenella viatica, assembly GCA_031002005.1. Lineage (NCBI taxonomy): Eukaryota > Metazoa > Arthropoda > Insecta > Orthoptera > Morabidae > Vandiemenella > Vandiemenella viatica. The sequence continues at coordinate 297,145,048 of JARYHS010011408.1, read as the reverse complement.
GGTGTGTTATAAAGTGCTCAAGACTAAACTGAACTAAACCAATCATAACACTTTTACGATCAAATCTTCGAGAGATTTGCAGGTTAATCTTTGCTTATGGCTTTACGACTCGTTCACGTAAAGGTCATTAGAGGCGGGAAAGGACTGGGGGAAAATAAATGGCGAAACATTGAGCCATGGTTATTGAATGAGCCGCCCCAGAACTGACCTGGAGTGATTACAGAAAACCTTGGAAAACCGAAAACTGGATGACCGGACGGGGATACGAACCTGCATCCTCCCAAGGAAGTCAGAGGGTTACTGGTCACCAACAAAGCTCGGTTTTTCCGACTAAACGCTAACGGCAATGTTTCTTCATTGTTTTGTAGATTGAAAACCACATTACAATTATAAATCACAATATAACTTAAATCAAGCAGAAAGCATTTAATTGATAAACTACGTCAAGAACACTTGTTCGCCAAGTACGAATATTATTAAAGAGGACGATTCGTAACATGAACTGTCGTAAACGGTGTTTAAATGGGAGTAATTGTACTGTTAAAAGTATTTAAATTTCCTCTGATGAGACACACTCAACACCTATAATAGGAACGCCTAACAGATGCTTATAAAAATGTGATAATCTACATCTACATCTACATCCATACTCTGCGAATCACAAACATTGTGGGTGGCAGAGGGTGCTAAGCACCAATCCTAAACCCGCCCATTCCAATCCCGAATAGTGCGAGGAAAGAAGGAATACATATAAGTATCAGTACGGCATCTTATTTCTCTAATCTTATCCCTCCGGTCATTGCGACCTAAATAGGTTGGCGGAAGAAGTATTTCATTGCACTCGAAATTTAAATTTTTTCGCATATTCTCCAATAAATTAGAACGCAAGCTACGTCGTCTGTCTTCCAAACTATCCCAGCCCAATCCATGTATCAATTCTGTGACGCTTTCATAAGGGCTGTAACAACAAGTCACGAATCTAGCGGCTCTCCTCTGCACCCTCTCAACTGAGTCAATCAGAACCTTGCGATACGGATCCCAAACCCCACAACAGTAATCCAGATGCGGACGCACTAGTGTTTTATACGCTATCTCCTTTGTTTGAGCATTACAATTCCTCAAAATACGACCTATGAATCGTAATTTAGAATTGGCCTTGCCTACGACGGAAGTTATGTGCATGTCCCATTTCATGTTGCTTTGTACTATCACCCCCAGATACTTCACGGAATCAACCGTGTCAACAGGTGAATTGTTTATTTTGTACTCGTGAACAACCTGATTCTTCTTGTTACTTATCCGCATTGCCTTGCACTTTTTGCAATTAAGTGTAAGCTGCCATTTACGGCACCAATCGAAAATAGCATCCAAATCACGCTGAATTTCCAAGCAGTCGTCGGAGCACCTTATTTCCCTATAGATAACCGCATCGTCGGCAAACAATCGCAACCAGCATTTGACGTTGTCACCTAGATCGTTTATAAATATTAAGAAAAGAAGTGGACCTATTACACTTCCCTGAGGAACGCCCGAAGTAACATTTATCTTAGAAGAGGCTTCCCCGTCAACAACGACATATTGTGATCGACCAGTTAGAAAATCACGTATCCACTCGCAAATCTGAGCCGAAATACCGTAAGCTCGAATCTTCGCTAAAAGTCGGTTGTGTGGCACAGAATCAAATGCTTTCTGAAAATCCAAAAAAACCGCATCAACTTGCGAACCTGCATCGATAACTTTCATTATGTCGTGGGAAAATAGGGCCAATTGTGTTTCACACGATCGCTTCTTCCGAAATCCGTGTTGACATGGTGTAAGTAACTCGTTCTCATCTAGAAACTTCATTATGTTCGAGCATATGACATGTTCCAGAATTCTGCTGCAGACCGATGTTAGAGATATGGGTCGATAATTCCTAGGATCACTCCGATCTCCTTTCTTAAAAACGGGAATTACCTGGGCTATTTTCCAGCTAGAAGGTACTTTTCTCTCTTCTAGTGATTTACGGAATATATCTGACAGAAATGGTTCAATATCCTCCGCGTATTCAGAAAATACTCTTACCGGTATACCATCGGGACCCGGCGCTTTACCCCACTTCAGGAGTTTTAATTGCTTTACAATTCCTACGCTATCAATTTCTATCGGATCCATCTCTAATTCCACACGATGTGGTAAAGTGGGGACGTTTTCCAAGTTTTCTTGCGTGAATGAATTTTGAATTCGGCGTTAAATAAGGTAGCCTTGTCGCGGCTGTCTTCAACCTCCCGTCCATCTTTTATTAGAACTGGCTTATTGTTCCCACTACAACTAACTTTTTTTACATACGACCAAAATTTCTTAGGGTTTTCAGTGAGGCTCTTAGAGAGAGAATTTTCACGAAAGTTATTAAATGCCTCACGCATTGCATTCTTAACACGTCCCCTTATCTCCTCTAACTTATCTAAATCAGTCCGATGCATCGTCCTTTTTGATCGTGCATGTATCTTCCTTTGCTTCTTGAGTAACCTTTTAACCTCCCGTGTGTACCATGGGGGATCGTTCTCTTCCCTGATTGTCCGTTTCGGTATATGCAAGTTCATACCTTCCCCAACTATATGTAGGAATCGATGCCACCTCTCTTCAACGGTGCCTCCTGCTACTAAGAAGGTTGGTAATTATGCCTCAAATACGCTCTAAAACACTCTTTTGAAGCCTTTTCGAAATCTGTAAACGATCCTCTCTTTTCTCTTTCTGCGCGTGGTTGTTAGTTTTACTGTAGCAATTACAGCTTTGTGATCACTTATTCCTGCGGTGGTAGAAATATCCGTGAATAGTTCGGGCCTATTTGTAACAACTATATCTAAAATATTCTCGTTACCGTTGAGGCACCGCGTTGGTTCAGTTACGAGCTGTTCAAGATGGTGATCTGAGAAGAGGTCTAGAATGATTTCGCAAGCTGCTTTATCCCTACCCCAGTAACGTGAACGTAATTAGTCCAGTCGATATCAGGCAAGTTAAAGTCACCTCCTCGCATTATTGTATGGTCCGGAAATTGCCGTGCTATATTATTTACATTATTTCTCAAGGCCTCGGCAATATTTACGCTTGCATCGGGTGGACGATAGAACGAGCCTATCACAAGTTTTGTCCTAGCTACGTTGAGCTTGATCCATATGATTTCGCAGACAGTATGGACATCTATTTCGCTACATGGGAGGTACTTACTAACAGCTATAATACACCACCTCCTTGGGAATGCAACCTATCCTTACGGAAAATGTTCATGTTACTATTAAAAATTTCGCCGGAACTTATATCCGGTTTTAACCAACTTTCTGTGCCTATTACGATATCAGCATCTGCACTACGAATAACGTTTTCGAGTTCAGGCTGTTTATTACAAACACTTCTGCAGTTAACTACTTTAACTTTAATGTTCGGGATTCTTTTAAGCTACCCCTAACACGCGGTGCTGAATTTATCTTGGCTGCCCGCAACTGAATTTTCTCCTCAGGGTCATCCTCCCTCAGCCTAAAAAACCCCCAATGCACTCCACACGGCCCCTGCCACCCGTGTAGCCGATTCCCGTGTGTAGTGCACCCCTGATCTATCCAAGGGATTCCTACAAGACTCAACCCTAGGGCGAAGATCAAGGAATCTGCAGCCATGACTATCACAGAAGCGCCGTAATCTCTGGTTCAGCCCCTCAACACGGCTCTGAACCAGAGGTCCACAGTCAGTCCTATCGACAATGCTGCAGATGGATAACTCAGCCGAAATCTTGCGGCCAATGGCCACAGAGTTCACCCTTTCTGCAAGTCGCCCAAAGGACGAGAGGATAACCTCCGACCAAGGCGGCAAGCATCATTGGTGCCGACATGAGCTACAATCCGCAGCTGGCTGCACCCCGTCCGTTCAATGGCATCCGGATGGCCTGTTCCACATCTCGGATCAGACCCCCCGGAATACACAATGAATGGATACAGGAATTCATCCCCGACCTCTTCGCCATTTCCCTAAGGGGTTCAATAAATCGCCTAACGTTGGAGCTACCGACCACTAAAACCCCCTTCTGCAGTTGCCCAGACTTAGCGGGCTGTGGGGCTGCCAACTCACAGGCCGACGATTGCAGGACTGAATCAGATCCAGACAATGCGTCAAACCGATTGGACAGAGGTACAAGCTCGCCTTCTTGGGAATCAAGCTTGCACGACTGCCCCCGCATGCGCCGTCGACGTCCAGACACCACACGCCAGCCACCACTAGGCGACGGCCGCATAGATTCCGACATCTCGGCCTGGACTGCAGGTTCAATGACTGGTATGGGAGAACCTGCGAGCCGATCAGCGTCTACAGGGTCACCAATACCGCATCTACTGCACTCACTTGCGGCAGCTTCCAGCTGTGTAACTCTTGTTACCAAAGCTGCAAGCTGGTGCGCAGGTCAGTCACCTCAGCCTGCGTCTGCACACAACAACCACAGTCCCTACACATACTACCTTACAGAAAGAAAAACTAAGGAGTACACGAGAAAAACGGACTCACTATGCGTTCTCAGTAGGAGGCCTTTTGTCAATAACCAAATGTAGAAAGACGAAGCTTACGATAACTACGCACTTTAAATTAACTTGAACTGGAGGTACTGCTTCACGTAACGATTCCGACCAACGACTGCAGCTGCTCCTACTGACAAACTGATATGCAAGGACGAAGCTACAACTAACTACACACTTTTAAGTGAATTATCACTGGAGGTACTACGTCACGTAACGGTTCTGACGATCGCTGCTGCTACTGACTAACAACTATATAGAGTCGAAGCTAACCACACACTTTGAATTAAAACTATCACAGAAGGCACTATTCCCCGTAACGGCTGCCGAAGAACGACTGACTACTGGGGATGCTAAACAAATACGCAAAGATGAATCAAAAGAAAACTACACACTTTAAACTATATCACCGCAGAAAGCACTGCCTCACGTAACGGCTGCCGAAGAACGACTGAACTGCTGGGGCTGCTAAACAAATATTTAAAGATGAAACAAAAGAAAACTAAATACTTTAAATTATATCACACAGAAAGCACTGCCTCACGTAACGGCTGCCGAAAGAACGACTGAACTGCTGGGGCTGCTAAACAAATATTTAAAGATGAAACAAAAGAAAACTAAATACTTTAAATTATATCACACAGAAAGCACTGCCTCACGTGACGGCTGCCGAAGAAAGACTGACTACTGGGGCTACAAAACAAATATTCAAAGATGAAACAAAAGAAAACTAAATACTTTAAATTATATCACACAGAGAGCACTGCTTCACGTAACGGCTGCCGAAGAACGACTGACTACTGGGGCTACAAAACAAATATTCAAAGATGAAACAAAAGAAAACTAAATACTTTAAATTATATCACACAGAGAGCACTGCTTCACGTAACGGCTGCCGAAGAACGACTGACTACTGGGGCTACAAAACAAATATTCAAAGATGAAACAAAAGAAAACTAAATACTTTAAATTATATCACACAGAGAGCACTGCTTCACGTAACGGCTGCCGAAGAACGACTGATTAATTTTAACACAAAAACGAAAACAAATGAGTGGTTTAGTCCGGTAAGGTTCTAATTTTCTTGAAATGGTAAGGTTGTTACTATATCCGTTATGCTAATGATTACTTTCTGTGTGGCAAAGGTGAACTAAACAACGTTCAAATATGATTTGCATAGGGATTTATGAATTCTTTATCTAGTCGTTAGAACGATGTAATTAGAATGCGACTTGAAAGCTTAATCAGACAAGAATAGCAAAACGTGTAGATACTGAGGATACTGAGGTTAATTCTTTGATGAGTGAAATGCCTTTTTGAAATAATATTAGTTTTACGAACACTAAAAGAACATTGTTCCTTGAAAAAAAACGGACGTACCATATCATCACTGTCTGAAATATAACATAAGGATTATTAACTTATTTCGCATCGACTTTATATCTTGACGATATTTTTTCCTTTTTTCGTTTGGCCGTGCAATAAATTGAAACAAACGAGCGTACAGAGAAAATTAGATGAGATGGTTGCAGAATTTAATTATACTTCATTTTACACTTTTCACCAACTGAAATAGAAGGTATTTGTGCACCATTCAAATGAACTTCTAGGTACATATGCTATGAAAAGCGAAATCTCTTTCGCTCTTTTTTTCGACTCCATTCTAATCAAAGGTAAATACTCTTTAGGATTCAAGTTGCGGTCGGTCAATCGGTTGCGGAGTGTAAGCGGGTCTGCCTCATTTCTTTAAACCGGCTCACCGCTCTCCTCTTTCAGTTGCGCCGAGAACATTTTGCGAATACCGTGAATGAGATATTACATTTTTTTTTCCACCTCAAACGTACGCCTTCGAATTGCTGTTGGCGCCATTGTAAAGAGTTCGCGAGGCGCGTCGGCTGCTGAGGGAAGGTTCATTTCGTGCTATTGTCAGCACTGTTCACACGGAGGCAGGGCGAAAGATTAAATTCCAGGCGGTTAACTTCCTTTCTGAAATTCTGCCTCGTTGCCTCGTTCATTAATTCATTTGCGTACATATTTTTTGGGTAAGCGAAAGTAAAAGTAGTTGTATATTCCTGCATTAGTATATTTTTTTTTAATACATAATATTGTTTGGGCAATTTTGTAAATGCATAAGAAATGTTATTCAACTTTCTGAAATCTTCTTGGTCCGTATGAACTACATGTAATGTGATGTCTGAGGTATATTTCGTATTTCAGTATTCTCCTGAAATAAATTCTGAAAGAAGCTTCAGCAGGCTGCCTATTCTGTGATCGTATTTGTAATTATAGTGTACTATAATTGTTTTGTAATTACTTAATTACTTAATTTTTCGTATCCGGACATCATAAGCGTTTTATACAATGTTGGACTAAGTTAACTAATTAATAATTCTTTACATATTCCCCGACGTTTGTGGCTTCTGGGGCTAACGAAAATGGACTTCACTTAACTGATACAATCAGATTTGAGACTGAACATTTTAATTTTCCATTTGTACAAAAAGGTTACAATATTATAAAAACAGCTCCTTACATTTTTTTAAGCCTTTATGCCTCGTCTGAAAGAGCCGCTAGGAAATGTAAACCAGAAAGCAGAAGGAATTTGTTCACTACCTTACTTTCGAAAGAGGCAGGCGTGATTTCGGGGGAAAAAATGGAAAACTTTGTTCTCTTTTTTTTTTTTGCTTCTGGCTTTACACATCGTCGACATAGAGGTAATTAATGACGGTAAAGGACTGAGGAACGGAATTAGGTAGTGGCCTTTTGAAGTAACAATACCGGCAGTAGCCTGGAGTGATTTAGGGAAACTCGGATGACCGGACAGGGATTCGAAACCGTGTCGTCCCAAATGTGACGTCAGATCGTTGACGCTTACTCATCATGCACGGCTGAGAAAATCTAGACATTACAACTGCTGTACATTTTTTATCGTAACGTTGAAAAGTTTATGACTTTTTCGTTATAATAACAACTTGAACGGTCTTGGAGACTCACTAGGGAGGTGTAGCTGCGACAGTGAGCGACTATGTTCAGGTCCTAAGTACTATACTTAAGTAAAGTGAAGAAATGAATAAACAAAGTTACTTTGTTAAAAAAGATATTAACAGAATCCAAAGAGAGGAATTTAGCTGTGTCGCCGTGTGATCTTTGGTGGGTATCTCGTAAAGAAGAGTTTTTATGAGATGCAGCTATGTTCTCAGTACGAACGAATTAGCATTTATTGCTCCCTTTCTGGCTAAGTAGTTATATGATATATCCCAGGATTTGAGCTGGAGTATAAGCTTTCCAACTTTGAAAACTGCATCCAAATTTGATCGAAATTTTTTGAGGTCAGAGGTATAGTCAGATCACAGATTTGTAATAGTATAAGTTTAAGTCTAATATGACTAGAAGTAAGAGGATTGCTAATTAAAATTTGAAATTCTTGCTTGGTGAATTAGGAAATATATAAAGGTTACCTATTATTTTTTAGTATTCCTTGATTATTTATCATGATTTGTGAAATTGCAACACTGAGAAAAAAGTAATTGTTTCACTGTGTAAGAAAACAGGTAAGGCTTGGAATTACAGTTAGTAGAGCGAACGAACTTTTCCTTCTGCTGACGTCACGCCATTAATCACATGGGTTGTCGGACTGCTTCCTAACGAGACGCTTCGTTGGGAAGACGGAAATAGACCGTGTCGTCTTCAGAACCACACACTTCAGAGTGTTGCTGTCATCTTATGCGGTACATTAGTTCGAATCTGTCTAGAGAGTGTTCTTCCTGTGGTATCCACGTAATAATGAAACACAAATAAGACATACACATCGTACACAGGTTCTAATACATAATTGGATCAGTAAACAAAATTATTCGAATGAACAGAAAATTAGCATTGCTTCAAAAACTGTCTGACCGTCAGAATAATTCCTGCTTTATTTTCAAATCCAGAAAAGGGCCTCTTTTCAACCTAAGTCGTGCGACCGATTAGAGAAACATCTATAGCAACGGCAGCAATACGTTCTCTACAGAGATCAAATGATCTCAAACGCTTTAGAATGAAACTACATCTTTAAACATTCTTTAAGTAGACTGTATACAAATTCAAGATCAACTCATTTGTAATTGAATAGAATATGAATCGAATACTACTGAACCGCTAGTACTCTATTTTAAATTCAATTCGTTCTAATTATTCAGTTCAATGATTTCACGCGTGTTGTTACATTATCACACCCCTACTCCCAATCATTTTTGTTACTAATTTTATTATTATTATTGAATTATTTTACTTTTCATTAACTATAAGTATGTATTCTAAATAATTTTATAAATATCTGTAACCTGATGTGTTATTTCAGGGTTTCCACAGATAGTGGTTTGTATTGTAATGCGGGTGATATTCATAGAGGCAGGAAGATAGTGGAGGCGACGCAAAGAAACTTCTTCATGCACTGGAGTGAAGCCGGGTAGAGAGAAGTGGGGTGTGGAAGTCACCATATTTGATGGCCATAGAAACATGGGGAATAGGCACAAAGACCTCAAGGCAATCATACCACAACCGTGGTAACGCTATTTTATGATAGATTCTTATGTAACACGACGAGGTAAATCGAAAGTAAAGAAATTTTTTTCGAAATCTCGCTTAGTTCTCGAGATATGCTGTCTCCAAAAGTCAGAAGCTTAAATGGGAATAGTTTACATTGCGATACGCGATATACGTTGTGTCTCTAATAAGGTGCTCATGAAATTACTAACAACTAATAATAGATAAATTGTTTGTCCCTTCTGGTACAGGCTGCATTTCCACATACCCACATTTCCATTAATATTGCCGCTATAAAATAAAACTGTGTAGACAAACCTAAAGACATTAAATCGCTAACTACATTTCGGATAACATCAACGTTTGCTTCATCACGTTTCGTAGATCGCACGGCAGAAATTATCACAATTAATTTCATCGTACACTTTCAGTGTAAACTGAATTGGACTGAAGCATGCAGAATACCGTATTCACTGTATTGCGATGTAAACTTGACAGGCTTTAATTAAACTTCCAACACTTGTTTACATTAAGGCTAGCTTTCCATGTCCAAAGTAATAACTTATGCTGATTGTTTACACTACATCAACAAATATTTGAGAACGACATCTTCCTATTGAGAGCAATGAATAAATTTATAGCATTAGGGCAGTTACCTATCAAACACTTTAAGAACAATAATTACAATGTAACTTAACTTATGAAACGTTATTCCAGTTTTTATCCTATCTGATCTGGTTGTGCAACGGTATGCAACACAAGCTGGCATCATAAAAAACTTTGAAACATTAGAAAATGTAATATTCGCAGCAGCAAATGCAAACAGCGCAATGTTTTGGGATTTCTGTAATGGCCGCCGCGCATGCGCTGTAGGAGACAAGTGTTTATATGAGGCTTCACAGATATAGCGTTATTTCGCCTCCACTATCTTCCTTCCTGCATGGTGGCATTAGTATAGTTATTTCTTGAAGGATTAGTATTGTAGAATCTTTGGTAGCAAACAGTGTAGTGCAATGTTCGCTTGCCAAGCAAAGTGTTTGTGTTTCGCGCTCGTTCGGTTGAGTAGTGTGGTCGAGTTTAATTGTGATGGAGCACACGCTCCGGTGGCAATTTCCATACACACCCATCTTACCGCCTTTCCTGCAACCTCCCAGGTTTGCCCTCTACAAATTTCAACTTTTAATTCTTTCAACGTTTTTGGCTAATTATTAATTTCTCTTGGTAACTTATTCCAATCCCTGACACCCTAATCTAAAAAAGAGAATCTTTATACACCCTTGTGCCTGAAATCGAGTGCCAGCTTGTAGTCATGGTCATATTTTCCCTTCCCTTCCTTTCATTCTTACAGCAATATCTTCCCAAGCGATATCACCAATATACGCCTTGTACACTCCAATTGACCCTCTTGACCCTCCTCCAGTCTTCCAATGAATCCCATTCAAGCTCTTTTATCATATCTTTTACTGACTGCATTCTGCATTAATTTTCAGAAACAAATCTAGCAGCCATTTTTCGCACCCTCTTCAACTCTTGAATTTGTTACTCAAAATGTTGGTGCCATACTACACTACCATATTCAAGTAATGGCCTGACCAAAGTTTTATAACCCAATTCCTTTACTTCTCTTGTACATCTCCTCACCACTCTCTCCAACAAGTGCAGAATTTTGAAACCTTTTCCTACTACCTGTCCAGTGTGTCCTGCCTAGTTAAGCTTGTTATCACATTCCTTGCCCTTAGTCCGTTCCCGCTTTTAATGACGTCGACGAGGCTTAAGCAATAAGGAATAAAAAAAATCGCTTGCATGGCCGATCATCGCTGATTTCATAATAGCGGAATAATTGTTTGAAAACAATGAATTGTGTTCAACGATGAATAACGTGTTCTGCATTCAGATGATCATCGCTGGCGACATTTAAAGTCTTCAACAAGAAATTCTTATCACAGGTTATAATCATAATCAACTTTAGTTTTTTGCTTGTGTATCTAATAAGCTGACTCTTTTTAGCATTTAGCTTCATCCCACGTTTACCAACCCAACTAGATATCCTATCCGGATCTCCCAGAAACTGAGCCTTTTATATAGCATTATGTCATCTGCAAGCATTGTGATTTCTCAAAGAAAACAATCAACACAATTATTCATTAGAATAATGAATAGCAATGATCCCAGTACGCTACCCTGTGGCACTCCCATTTTTACTTCAACTTCTTTTGATACTGCATTTACCACCCTAACTTTCTGTTTTCTACCATTTAAAAATTCTTCTACCCAGCAAATCACTTTCTCATCCACTCCAATAGTTTTTACGTTATTTACTACCATGATTTTATAGCTCCATTGTGTGAAAACTATAAAATATTGTGAAATGTACTCGTAACTTGTAGAAAACGTAACGTAAATGTTTTAAGAGAGTGATTCAAGAAACAGATTTAGTTAAATTCGACAGTATTTTGATCAGAACAGTTTGTTTTCATTTTAGAGTTCACAACAATACCTCCAGTTTGTTTGATGGTCATATATCGTTAACTATATTAACTAATATTATCAGATTTTATGGGTAGCATGTGTTGAGTGATGATAAATGGACCATAATCATCCAGAAACACGATGTCATCACCAATTGCTGTGGCAATATTAAGAACCAATATGGTTATTCGAGGGCAGTGTTGAAAAATAACGGCTGCGAAAAATCCATACTATTTGAGCGCAAAGCTTACAGTATCCATATCATATAAAATCTGCGCATATTAAATTATTCAATAAATTAAAAGAAAATTCACATGATCTAACGAGCTGTTACCGAGCGGGGCGGTGTAACGGTTAGCATTCTCGCCTCGCATTCGGGAGGACGGCGGTTCGAATCCCTGTCCAGGCATCCAGATTTGGGTTTTCCATGGTTTCCCCAAATCACTCCAGGCAAATGCCGGGATGCTTCCTTCAAAAGGCCATGGCCGAATTCCTTCCCATTCCTTGCCCCCATCCTTTCCCGTCTCTAAAGACCTCGATGTTAAAAAGAGACGTAAAGCAGTAAAAAAAAAAAAAAAAAAAACCGAGCTGTTGACACATTCCGACTCTGGCTGGCGTGGCTGGACGTGGAGTTTGAACCACAGAGCCTCCTATGGTCAAGTACAGCTCTAAAAATGTCTGGCTGCACAGGGATAATTTAATTATGTGATAAAGATTACAAAACAGTCCCCGGTAACAACCACTCTAAATACCTACCAAGCTAGATGGGTGAACGGTAACGCTCTGTCCTTGTTTTCTGGAGAACGTGAGTTTGAATCACCATCCTGCCATCTAGCTTTGGGTTTTCTAAGGTTTCTCGAAATCACTTCTGGCGAATTCTTTCACATTCCTTGCCCTTAGTCCGTTACCGCTTCTAATGACGTCGACGAGGCTTAAGCAATAAAAAAAATCGGTTGCATGGCCGATCATCGCTGATTTTATAATAGCGGAATAATTGTTTGGACACAATGAATTGTGTTCAACGAGGAATAACGTGTTCTGCATTCGGATGATCTTCGTTGACGAGTGTGGCGCCGACATATAGAGAGGTCCCATTCTTATAATTTTTTGGAGAGGCACTGCGATGTTACTCCTGGGAAGCCATCGGGTTTGACTTCATATCATGGCCGGCAGTGATTGGAGGGAATTCCGATGGCTCAAGGGTACATCATTGACATACTGCATCCTAATGTGTTATCTCTCATGTGGCAGTATCGTGGTGCCATTTTTCAACAGGAAAATGTTCGTCCACATGCAGCATGTGTCTCTATGAACTGTCTGTGTGATATTGAGATACTCCCGTGGCCAGCAAGAACCCTAGATCAGGCATTGATAGAGCAAACTTTGGACCATCACGGATGTCACCTCCGTTCCAGTGTCAGTATCCAGGACTAGTTACAACAGATGTGGGTCAGCTTGTCCCAGGTTAGGATACAATTACTTTATGACACCTTCCAACAGAATCAGTATATGTATCAAGGCCGGAAGGGTGCAACGTCATGCTGATAAGTGAACTCACACTACCAAATTCAATGTAAATTTGAGTCTATTTTGTAATCAGTGAAATAACATCACATACCGTCTCAAACTCTGAAGTTTCATTTTATTTCCTACTCCCCTTCTGAGTGCTTTACTTTCATTCAGGCATTATATTTTCAACTCAGAAGGGAGAAAATTCGTGGGCATAACGCTCTCATTAACTTTGGAACGAACTCAAAGTGTACAGCTATTAGCTGGAGAAACAGAAGACTTCTGGAATAGATCACATATGATATTTACATTAAAGTTCTGAACCTGAAAGGAATTTATAACAAAGATTATAAAGACTAAACAGATGAGATTTCTAGAGAATTACTTACATCTGTACGTGAAGAGGTAGTTTACTTAAATTGATATGAAATGGTTGGAAAGGAGTAATAAGAAATTAATTTATTAGAAACGTCGTTTTCAGAACATACATAGAAGAAGCAAATTCAGAAACGTGGAAACCAAACGACCATTGAACAGACATAATTTGATTCAAAACTGAAGATTTTGAGTGAAATGAACATTATTTTGTATTATTCTAAAGTAGGTTTAAAATAGAGGAAATACTGTATTTAGGAACAATATTATCAGTAAGGATCTAAAGGAATAGCAACACCGCTTTTGTGATAGAAAAGGTTTGTTGGCTTAAAATTTTAGAGATTTGTGCAGTGTTTCCAATAATACGAACAAAGATCAGACGATGAAAAATTTGATGACAGTTTGCAAAATCATATAACTTAATAGTTGCAGTAAAAGAAGAAAGAAAAATCGGTACTGGAGAACTAACATTTAACAGAGAACAAAGTTATTCTAGAATGCTTTTAAATTCTTAAACTTACAGATGAAGGAAACTAAAGTAATGAATATGTTTTTGGAAATGATAGTTGAAGAGATGATAATATGTTAGACATCTTACAAATTGAAGAAGATGCGGGTTGGCATTGTTTATTTTTTCGAATTAAGTTACAGAATCCGAACCAAGCCATTTTTGTAAAGAAAATTTTTTAGTAGAAGGGAAGAACTGAGGAGGAAGACGGTGATTAAGGAATATGATATGTTCGGCATGCACATGTAAAATATTAACACAGGTAAGAAAAACCGAAATGAGGTCTCAATGTTTAGATTAAAGAATAACAGCTTTGGGTAAGCTCAACGATACTTCATGAACATAACGGTTTCTGACAAGCGGTTTAAATGAACCAATAAAACATGTGAAACGATCCTGTTGTTTTCTTTGGCCTTAGAAAAGGAACATGACATTAATCACTCTGCGAAGAGAGAACAATGGAGAATAATTAGTTGCACAACAGAATCGGCTTGGCTGTTAATTAATTAGCGGCTGTAATGAAACGTGTGGCCGTTACATTAAACATAATTTTGTCAAGTGCAGCAATTCCAGCCCCGGAGGGAATTTTTAATAAGCTGACTGCGCAATAGCGCTGCTTTTGGCACCGGCGAATATAGAGGTGGGGGTTTTATTTACAGCTCGAGTAACTCAACACGTTAAACTAAAATTACTCGTTCTGATTGCTTCATCGTATTTTAATCTCGTGAATTTATTTCTGCTACATGTTCGACATGCAACTGAGACCACTACTTTTCAGCACTAATCTCATATTTTGCTATATAGCGCAGATTGTTGTCGTTTCCACTGTTTCATAATAATATTTTTTAGGATTTTTAGGTGCAACAGAAGTTATTTTACTGGTTATGGCAAATCACAAAATATGTAACAGATTTTTCAGACTGAGTAAACGAATAGCGATTTCAAAAGATGAAAAAATTTTTGATCTTATTGAACATTCAGTTTCTTCTAGGTTAACTTTTCCAGCAACAATTTTATTTAATTCAATTTAATTGCGATGGAGCGCACACTCCGGTAGTAATTTCCCTACAAACTCCTTTCCTGCACCTGCCTACGTTTGCTCTCTACAAATTTCCGTGTTTTTGGTAAATTATTCATCTTTTCTCTTGGTAACTTATTCCAATATCTGAGCCCCTTACGTACGAAAGAAAATCTTCCCACACCCTTGTGGCTGAAATATAGTGCCAGGTTGTGGGCATATTCATCTTTTCCCTTCCATGCATTACTTGTAATTGTTGCACCAATAACTCTTCACGCCTCATCATCAATAGACGCCTTGTGCGCTCCCATGACTCTCTTCACTCTCCTCCTGTCTACCAATGAACCCCATTTCAGCCCCTTTAACACATCGGCTACTGATTGTGTTCTGCGGTGACTTCCAGAGACAAATCTAACAACCTTTCTTTGCACGTCCTCCAACTCTCGTATTTAATATCCAAAACGAGAGTCCCATGCTATACCACTATATTCAAGGAATGGTCTGACGAATGTTTTATAACTAAATTCTGTCTGTACTTCCTATTTCACTCCGCATGCGGCATGAAACTTGTTTAATAAAGATAATGTGTGTAGACCTTTGTCCTAGATTCGCCTTTTCACAATAAAATTTGATTCTTATAAATATTCAAATTGACGCCAATCCAATTAATAAATAACTTCTATTATGACGCAAAATTCGCAATTGTTACCTAATACATAGTTAGTTTTGCTAATTTCAGATGTCATAAATATGGAAAAAATTTCTGGTGTCAAAATAATGACAGAATTATGGCTTGTTGTGATTTAATTGAATACTGTATAATTCTATGCATACATTTTAACAGTATAAATTGGGAATAGAAAAATTCATTCACCTATGGAGGATTTCATGATGATTAAAAGGAAGCTGCTAGTCTTATTATCACAAACCTTCAAATTATTCAAACTAGTGTCTTTCTGTTAAGAAATTTTGGGTACGGGGTGTAACTGAGAAACGAAAAATTTTCACAAACTAATATAAGTAGAAAGTAGTTTATGTAAAGAAAACATTAATTTGACAAACGTTTTATATATTAGTTATTTTATGTGTTCTGAATTTAATGGATATTAGATAGTTTGAAGCTGTTTTTTTTTTTTTTTTACCAAAGCCTTATTTTCGAAGTATGTTGGTTTAGACGAAATTTATAAACTTAACGGCAGGAAGACATAGACCTATGAATATTTTGAGATATTGGTATAAAAGATAAACTGGGTTTATTACATGTGACGATACAAACGAACAGCGTTCTATTAATGCCCTTATGAATAACATAGATGTAATTTTCAGCCAATCGTTACCTGATGAATGGATGGAAGGCTGCATATTTAAGCGTTGGGGTAACACACGCATGAAATATGTGTGCACTAAATAAGTGACAGACAAAACGAGCTGCTAATGAGTAAATCAATTATAAATCAAAGGAGGAAGCCATGTAAGACTGAAACATGTCTATAAATTATGAAACTTGGTATAGGCCGAAGGTGACTAAGAAACCCATGGAGAAAATACTAATTCCTCTTTCTAATCTGGTTGGTAGCTTGTTGTTTGGTGACTAATTCTGCCGAGCCTAGTTTTACAGTAGAAGAAAGTAGAGTGAGGTAGCGATCATAAGGTAAAGGTCACGGGGTTCCTACAGCTTCTGCCGCTTTCTGCAGGATCAACGGAGGTAGAGCTCCGCATTCCGATTAGAACCATTGGCGCTAGAAAGGATGTGACAGGGTCAGCTTCACACTCCGGCCATTCTTTACCCCCGCGGAGTTTGCTCCACAGTACTCACTGAACAACAGGGTGAGTGCTCCCGAGGATCCGTTCAGGACGTTCAGCTTGGAAGAAAATTCCTCGGCCTCAGCGGATATCGAACGAAGTTCGTCTGGATCCCACTAAGACACTCTATCGCCTCAGCTACGCGGTTGTATGCGAACATTATTTGTAAAGAAATCGAGAGACCTTTAAAACGGTAATTCAGTGGTGGCATATGCCATCCTCTTTTTCCAAATTTGCAAGGAGGCGATCTGAATAGTCGACAGTAGGTCCTACATGTGAACATATTTTTTCACGTTACAGCGATTACTGTCTGGAGATTTTTTCATAATATTTTCATTATTTCTGTCAAAACAAGTTGCATCGAGAGGAATGTAACTGGAAGCAACATTATGTTTCAATCAGATCTTTCTAATATGTTATCACTGTGACTTCTAACAGCTATTAAACTCCTTACTATGATAATCTATCCCACTTCCTCAGTTAAATTATATTACCGTCTTATATATCTGATATTAACCGCAAGATTCTACAAATCTGTCATTAACAGAGCTAGAAAAAATTACTTCTGGTGTTTCAGTTACTAGAAAAAGACCGTTACAGAACCGTCATCATTAAAGACCACTCTTGTGGTAAGCATTTCGTTCTATTGGTTTCCATACAGGCATGTAATCCAGCATTTTCCTTGGCAGTCGTGATTGATTCTTTCTTTCAACGTACCAGTTCTATTTCTTTCGTACTTCTGCAAATACTCCTTAATTATTTTCACGAGTAATTCCTTCATCATATCCTTCTTATCCTGTCCCGCATAGTAAACCTAGTTGTTCTCCGTATGACATTCGAGGTGACCATACTCACATAAAATGAAAGACTAGTAACATAGAATTTCTCCTTGTACGTCAATGCAACATTCCACGCTCAAGGGTCAAGTGAGGCCTTATGCTTATCGATTCGACTTTAGATTAAGAAGCTACCGCTAATGTTAGGCAGTGGAATTTTATCTCTGTCGACACCGGCTATTATTTGCAAGCGGGCTGCCAGCCCTTGTTCGCACTCCATGAACCGCGCAGAACCCTCTGCCCCATCGTTTCCGTCTTTCCGCCCCCGCGGCTGCCAACCCTCGGCAATTTGTCTTGCTAAAGCGCCATTTGTAATGCGTCAAACGAATACCCACCCTTTACATAAATCGAGGTCTTGCACGACTTGATTGTTCCGTGTAGCGTACCTGGTAGCGTCTCCATATAAATCATAATTTACTATTCATCAGGGAGTGCAATTGATCATAAGTCTTCACCGAGTGCCGTAAATCAGTATTAAGGTATATTAGTCTACAAGAAATTTGTGAAAATAAAAGAAAAACTTTTGTATAACTAGCTTATAAGTTTAAAATGGGTAGCTTCAAATGAAAGCACCGAACATTTTCCCAAAGCTTTTAAGAATTCAGCGTAAGTAACCCACTTAAATTGTAATGGTTGATACCTTAAATTTTTATTTGCGTTTATGAAAAATATTTTTAGCTATAGGTATCAAATTACTTCTACGACAGTAAAAATGTTACAAAGTTCTGTATCAGATTCTGAGAAGGTCTCGTACAATCAGCAGCAATCAAAGCGTTATTCTTATGGTTACTCAGAGCATTTATCGATGAAGGGGGTGTACATTTGAGACTGGAATTGAGAAGTATCCTAACGAATTCTCTAATGAAGCTACTAAATCTAAACGCTATTATTTCTTATCTCATACTTGGTTGTGTAGATTACACATAGCGTAAGACGGATGATAAATGTTTGTAACCCAGGTGTTTCAGTTTGTGAAAAGCTTAAGCGATCTAGACGGCATGCCCAATCGTTCCAATTGGTGATAAATTTATATAATTAATTCTTCAGTAAATTCAAACGCAATTAAAGAATCGTTACATACTCATCACAACACTTTTACAACGTCACGATAATAAAATACAAACTAACAGTTTTTTTTCTTATTTGATGGATATAGCTGGGAAACTTGAATCAACCCATCACAAATCATTTAATAACTAATCATATTTCTTCCTGAAAAATTGTTTTTTTGAAAAAACTTTATATATATGCAGTAAAAAAAGTGTACTGAATCTACATTAATCCTAACTCTTCTTGAATTACATTTCACTCAATTTTTTAAAAAATTAAAAGATGATCCGCTGTTAGAACTGGAACACAGACTATTGGACAACTTACAGAGCGTGATGGTTGAGCGGTAACGCTCTGGCCTAGGATTCGGGAGGACGCCTGTTTGAACCCGCGTATGGCCATCCAAATTTCAGTTTTTCATGATTTCCCCAAATCACTCCAGACAAATGTCGCGATGGTTCATTCAAAAGCAATCGCAAATTCCTTTCCGTTCCTTGCCTCCAGTCCCTTTCCGTCTATAATAACCTTGACGTCGAGGAGCAAAGACAAAAAAAACAAAAACAAAAAAAACAATTGGACAACTTAACGAATGAAATACATCCTCTTGTTCTGACTCACCTCTTTTCATGATAACGTTAACAATACTTGTACTAACCTTCATATCTGAAAAGACATGACTTTTTCTATGGAGCTAGAAACACCAGTGGTGCGTTAAGTATCAACACGCTACATATTGGTCTAAATTTCACTGTTGTACGTGATAACACGGGTAGGTCACACCTTTGCAATAAATGCCTTTCGACATTATGACATTTAATTTAATTTAATTGCAATGGAGCACAGGCTCCGGTGGCAATTTCCCTACACCCCCATCTTTCCTCTATCTTGCTCCCACCTACATTTGCCCTCTACAAATTTATATCTAACTTTTGGTACCATAATTATTATTTATAGTTTTTCTAATTAATAAGTAATTGATTGGATGATAACTGTTTATGTTTAATTATGTTTTGCTTAATGTAATATTAACTGTAAAGAGTTCCACAGATGGTAGTTTGTTAGTTGACTGGGTAACAATAACATCTTAGTGTTAGGTTCTAGTATAACACAGTCTGTCTCTGCGCGCGAGGGTTGTTGCGTGGTTGCGCGCGGGGAAAGCTCGCACATGGGCTCTCCAAGAATTTATGTTGGTGAACTTTGTAATTAATAGTAATTATATGTTGTATTAAATTAATTGTAAGTGATAATACAACAGTCTGTTTTGATTTATTGAAGTGGTTAAATGGAATCATTAATATCGTGTACATATTACTGGTACGATATTAGTTACTGGTAATCAAAAGTAAAAGCTGTTACGGCTTGTTGTGTTCGTGATGACCGACTGGGCCAGGCATCCATAACATGCAGAAGATGTGGCAGCTTATAACATCCTAATGAATACCGTAGTTTGGTTTAACTATTTAAAGATTATTACATTTACAGACCTCTATGCATACGACCACTTCGTACCGAAAAACGAGGTTCTGATGAAACTGAAACGTTATGACCAGATATAGAGTAAGAGCAGAGAAATGTCGGGTTCACTAATACCATAGTTTTTCTATCAGGATAATAAAGTTGGCAAAATGGGTGAATTCAAGAAAGGTAAGAAGTCAGTAATTAACCTCAATGATTTTTTTATCCAGTCAAAGAAGGAAGCAACGCCTCTTCTCCGTAGATATTTGGCAACAGTCACACATAAGCGAAGATACTTTCAATTCGTACGAAGTAGAAGATATCTGAAAGCCGATCTGCATGTAAGTAATTACTAGTTGAAAGAACACGCCAATGCAACTGTTTAGTTTATTTATTGCTGCGTCGTACGCGTTTCTCCTCATAGACAACATAGAAATGGAAATACTGCAAAAACTAATCCCCCAGAAAGGATACAAGATTCTGTATTGATTCGCATTGCATGTAAGTAGTTCAAATCTGAACTGGATGTGTATTTAGAGCGAAACGTCTTTAGATTCTGGAAATATGACATACGATTGTAGCGGATAAAAATTATTTTGTTAGCCTCCGATGAAAGCAGTTAGCGTTTAACAGCATAGTATGAATCATTATCAATTACACTTAAAGTAGAAACGAAATATATTCGACCAGTACAGGAGTTGGAGTGGGTGCAAAGAAGGGCAACTAGATTCGTTTATAGAAATTACTGTTCATCACAATCATTTGCTGATTTGAAGAAAAAGCTTGGTTAGGAGTATTTGGAAGACATAGTGAGTATGAAAAGAATGCTGGGAGTGTAGAAGGAACATACTGACCACGAGTCCTGGACGAATATAGGTAGAAGAATTAGGAACAATATTTGAAAGGGAAGAGAAGACCATTACCATATGCTAACACCTGATTTCAGGCTAAAGGGGTTGGAAAATGTTCTTTTTTAGGTACGTGAATGATGGACACAAGGGATATAATATATTGAACAATTTACCTCAAACACAGAAACAGTTAGGTATGTCTGCAAATTTTCAATGGAGAGTGTGCTCCATCGAAATTGAATCTATGTAAATAAAAATTAAATGCTTTTCGTTAATAAACGCATCACTTGAGAACGGCTGTGCCAATTTGGCTAATTATTTTATTTTAAATGATTGTAATAGTCCTAATCAGGTTTTTGGAGAAAGTAAAATTGGAAAAGTAGCCTGAATATTCTGGGAAAACAAAGTACCTTTTTTCTGTAGACCGGTGTAACTATTTTTTTAAATGCTCGTTAGTCCGAATAGGGATTTTAGAGAAACAAAAATTGGAAATGCCGCTTGGAAAAATTGGTATATTTTGCAAAAAAACTGATTTGGTTACTTTTTTGATAAACAATTTTTTCATTATAGTCCAAAGAGAAAGGAAATTTGAAAAAGTTGTTTGAAAAATCGGAAAATTCTGGAAAAAACAAAGTGCTCTTTTCTATGGACCGATTTGGCTATTTTATTTTTAAATGTTTGTAAAAGTCCAAATAAGGTTTTAAAGAAAGAAAAATTGGAAAATTTACACAGAAAATTGTAAAATTGTGGGAATACTCAAAGTGTTATTTTTTTTCCTATGGGAGTTTTTTATAAACTCAAGACCCTAACTCACGAATCAAGCGATGGATATTCATAATTCTTTTTTTTGTTTTGTTCCTTATGTTCCTGGGATATATAACTAGGTTGATTGTTTTCAATTGAAACAGAAAACAAAAAAACTAGAAGATCTGGAGAAAAAAATGCGTTCCAGGCTGAATTAAAATTAAATTATCTTTGTTTTATTTTTGTTCCGTTTCGCGATCTGTCCAACAAACGTAGTTATTTTATTTCTATTCCACTGATATTAATTGAGTGCATGTGCTTGATTATATCGTACAGGTATTACCTCAATTAGGCATAACAGTGCCCAATCGCCCAATGCATGACGCATTTAATCAAGAGTTGAAACCTGAAAAACAAAATGATTGTTTGATGATTTGAGAGAATTAGTTCGAACGATAGTTTCGCTGTAGAATTGGCATAAAAAATATGCGTACGACACACTCATGAAAGTTGTGAACGATGTAACTAGAGAGATTTCATTCTTGTACGCTCCCCGTGTAACTTGGAATACTTTTTTATCTAATTCATTTTGGCAACGATCCGCTCGAAGAATGAAATTACATTTGCACTTGATTCATCAGGAATTGCAGCTACATTGTTGGAAGGCGATGAAACAACTCATCAGCATTCATTTGCCGTTGAATATACAAATCAATGAAATTACAACGTGCAACCTTTCGAAGAATTGTGTGATATCCAAAGTTTTGCAGCAACGCAAATTGATAATTTGGGATGCATGTACGATGGCACATAAAAAGTCTATGGAGGCATTAGACCAAACGATGCAATTTCTACGAAATAATCAAAACCGGTTTGGTGGTGCAATGATTGAAATCGAAATATAAATAAAACGCGATGAGATTCATTGAGATTTCGAATTTAATGGAAGAAAATAAATAATTTGATTAACATGAAATTCTGACTTCAATTGCTACTTTAATGTTCGAACAAAACAGCATGGTTTGAAGTCGATCACATTCCAACGACATCACACATTTCCAACATTTTAGCGGTGGACTGCTGACAGAATTCATCTCGCATGTGAAATTTCCCATTGCCGTATTGAATATTCATGAACACAATCATTAATAATAATACAATTCAACAATCCGTTTTTTTTTTCATTTTGACTTTAATTTACTCGTGTTAATGGCTTTTCACATAACAATCACAAACAAATTTATTGAAATTTGGACATGACAGTCTGCCGGGTCAGCTATTTTGTTATAATGATTACTTATATGACAATTAATCGAAGATTTACTTAATACAGCTACCACAGATTTAATTCGTGCAGATTCAGTCTTTTTCATCACTTATCAAAAATCTCTGAAGACATCTCCTATCGAGAAAACAGAACATTCATCAGAAGTAAAAGCATGATAGAATTGGGAAATATGTGAAACCAGATATGAGGGGACTGTAGCTGCTTACCAGTCGCTGCTGAGCCGTTTGCCTTGTCCTGTGCCACTAGTACAGTGAATGACTGCACTGCACACTCAGACTAATACGGGCGCCCTTGCTCCTTAGAGGTTCATTCCAGGCCGCTCCCTAGAGACCGACGGCTCTGTTTAACGCAATTAGGTGGTACAGGGGACGCTGCCTCGACTCGTACGCTGCATTATTTATGGGCGCGACTGTCCTATACGACGGTACAGGTGCTCCGCTGTTCCTTGCCGCTGGTGGAAATTGTCTGGAGGCTTACAGAGGAAATGTGGCAACAAACACTTGTGATGTATCTAATATTAACATATGTTTTTTTTCCGTTGTGGATTTACGCCTCGTCGACGTCAAGGTCATTAGAGCCGGGAAAGAACTGGGGACAAGGCGCTTTAAGGAAATCGGCCATGGCCTTTTGTAGGAAGCATCCCGGCATTGGCCTGAAGTATTTATGTATGCTAAAGTACGACAGCCATCAACTGTATAAAATAATTCCTGACTGTATAGTAATTATTATTGAAATGTAATTAATTAAAATGCCTCGAACAAAGCTAGTATAAGCAGAAATAGATCATGATACAGAAAACCGTTAACTGAAGAAAAGTCCACAATCTATTGTTTTCAAAGCGTATCTAAATAAAATAACTCATACCTAATAAGCTTGATTCCAAAGAACAAAAACGCTAAAGAATTTTTGAAACTGCAAAAAATAAGCATACCAGGACAGCAAACCCACGAGAAATTTAATATTTCTTCACAGTTAGCTTCTAGAAGGGAGGAGGTGGAGTTTTTTTTAAAAAAACTTTGAATTATAGTCGGATTCTTGGAGGATATGACTAAGTTCAGGATCATTTGATAATGATTAACAGAACTTTGGAAATTAAAACGACTATATTCATAACTAAATACTTCTCTATGTTCCCTCTTTTCACGAAAATAACTAAGGTTAATACTACTGGTAATGCAAGAAGTCGAAGAACCAAAAAAAATAAATCATTTTACAAGTGATTTAAATAATGTCAAGCATTTTATCTGTATTTTATCTGTATTCGTACCCCGAATGAAATAATGAGTCGTTAAATCATAAATTTAAAAATGTTTCAGAAGTGCCTGGATTGTTATTATTATTTTAAAACAGATTAATGGATCACTATTTATAATATTTTGATTTGATTTTTGTTCATTTCTTCTATAGATCAGCGTCGTCGTTTGATGAACAAAATTATTTTAAATGCATATTACTAATTGGTGTTAAATTCAATTTTTCCAATATAATGTATATTGATATACATATGTCGGTTATATCGCACGTATCACGTTATTATTCACATAGATTTTATACATCAAAATAAATAGATTAACAAAATCTTTGTCACTTTAATTTTTTTCTTTTTCAATCGATTAACAATACAATCATTGAGGCTAAGATAAAAATTAACTACTCGTTTACATTCTTTCTGAATCGTTCGCAAAATCTTTCAGGTATTATCGGCTGACGAATCGTTTGAATTAACTGTTATTTTACCTACAAACTACAGAACTGAAAAATTTATACAAATTCGTCATAGATACTTTCTGTTGCTGTTTGCGTTTATGGAAGTAATTAGTCGAGAAAACGCAAACAACAACTCACAATTTCAAATAAAATGCGAAAGATAGTTACTCAGTTTCACCAGAGATTTATTCTTGTCTGTTTTCTAGTGGTTTTATCTAGTTTATTCTGCTTATATTTCTTATTATCTAACCTTGTTTAATGAAATAGTTCATAATATACATGTGCGATGAGGTTCTTTCCTCGTAACTGATTTTTTTAAAATTATTTTAGATGGTTTGATTTTCATTCTATAGAGCACCGTAAGTCCTTGTGTATGTGTATCAAATTATGCAGATTAATTTCATCTTTTTCATCTTCTTATTGCCTATTTCCAAAATATTAGACTATGTAGTAAAGTTGGGCAGGTAATGAAACAGAAAATAATTTCTGTTAAGTGTAATAATCAAAAGAAACGTCTACATTCTGTGTTGCATTGGAGTATAGCCATACATATTAATATACTGTAAACAATCTTAGTAACATCGGTTACGACATCATTATCAACAATAGTTGTTGACAATCATCAAAATAAAAGTGCCGAAATCCAATATAAAATCAGGTCTAGTGAGGTTTATGCAATGATGTTTATGTTCTCTGTCATTAGTATCGATTTATCTTGATAGTTTCGTAGGTTTTGCAGTCATGTTTTAATCTGAAATTGTTGGACGTTAAACCTCAGAAGATTTACCTGCGATATCATCATTCAAATTGAAATATTAAATCTTACCTTCATTTCTAATCTATTTTTTTTAACATTTTCTCCTAATGCTTCCTGCCGCTTCTTAGTAGGCTCTACAATTGAGCTCTAAGATTTCTCCTTTTAAAATTCGGAGACCAAATCTATTGATTTTTTTAGCAAGTGCACACAGCTGCTCTGTACGTAATGTAACGAATACATTCTATCATTGTAGTGTATCTTAAAGGTGAATTATCAGTCGCATGGAACAGTCTCCAGGGTACTCTTTTCATCAGCTGGTTTCCTCGAAATTATCACTGAAAGTTAATTAACTTTCGATAGCTTGTAATATTAATAGACATGACTCATGAGAAGATCAAAGGTATTTCACCTTTAACACTGAACCAAGGAAAGATAAAATATTACAAAATAATTTTCTTCGTTTCACGTTTTGCTCGACTTTTGTAGACATTCAATTAAAAGTTGCTCCTGAACGTCCGTCTCTGCTGTTGCAACCCCCAAAGAATGAACTTGAGCAATATAAAAGTTTTGTTGTGAGGTGATAAATCATGGCTGGGCATACTGCAGCTGTTCTCATCATTTCGCCTTAAATTTATTTTCTCTAACAGCAAAGGTAATCCGCGAAGACAGCCATACAAACCAGTTCCGATAAACTGTGAAGTAGATTGATAAACCAAAACATCATGACTACTTGCTTAATAGCGTGTTGGTCCACCTTAACAACTCAGTATAACAGCGATTCGGTGTGGCATGGGTCTGACAAGTCCTTTGTAGGTACTCTGAGGTATCTGGCATCAGAGCGTTCGAAGGAAAGAAGTCTTTTGTAAATATTAAACCAAAGAAGGGAATACAATCTGAGGGGCCCCCAAGTGCAGCTCAGAGGGCCCACGAGCCTTCAGAGTAAATGGGCGACTCTTTTTTTTTTAGTTCTGAGGGCCTTGTGAACCTAGATACTCTACTGCTCAGGGGGACCCCAAGCTCTTCTCAGGGGGCCGCTACCAGTAAGTTGGAAGAGCTAAAAAAAGGTTACCCATCTGACCTGAGGGCCCAAAATAATTTTATTTTGCACCGGGGCCCTTGTTGACCTAGCTACGCCACTGAGTGCTGCCAGCCATTTGGGCAGTAGGTGGCTGCTAAAACTTCCGTAGATTGTGTACAAGAATCCGGAGACTCGTTAACTGAAACAATAATTGTTGAAGAGAGAGTCAAAAGTAAGAATACATTTTATTTCCATGTCGTTAAAATTCGAAATACAAAATAATATTCTACACTGAAAGTAAGAAATATCTCTGAATTTTTTTTATACAGCGTCACATTCATCACTGTTGCTGCTGTGCTTTTTTTTTTTCAGGGACCATACTTTTTTCTTTTTTACATTAAATTTAGCATATGTACTGTAACAGGAAAAAGCCGTGACAACAAGCGGGTCACCGTGTATAAACAGTGCGCAGATAGTTCTGTATTACAGTCTTTTAAGATCTATAAAATGTAACGATTCACAATTCTGTAATGCATTAACACTATATGCTCTAAGTTTAACTAAACACGAATATAAGGACAAAATATTAATAATAATAATAAAAAGTAGCAAAAATCCGCAAACAAAATCCGAAAATCCTAACATTTTATAAAAATCCGTAGATCTACGGATAAATCAGTGTAATTGGCAGCACTGCTGTGGTTGTCCTTCACTGCCGTCTGCTGCGCGTTGTCTCACGCTACCCAAACACTTAAACGGAAAAATCCCTGAGTTATCGCGCCTGTTCTCGATAATTGGTTCCCAGGAAGCAAACAATCCTTCGTTGTTAATTCTGAAGACAACAATCTTTAAAAGCCAAAAAGTGAATTTAAATATAATACAATTAAAATAACACTAATCAGAATTAATATTGACGACGGGGTGGGCTGCTCTTTTTATTATTTAAAAACAAGAAAAGTGATGATTAAAAAATACCTGATTGCGCAGTGTCGGCATTGGATCCTAGGAGTTAACTTTTTTCCGTCTTGCCTTTGCTTGAGGACTTGTTGCTGTGCAATCAGCGCATTTTTTTTTTTTTTTTTTTTTTTGTAACAGTTTAACGTCCCTTTTTAACAACGTGGTCTTTAGAGACGGGAAAGGATGGGGGCAAGGAATGGGAAGGAATTCGGCCATGGCCTTTTGAAGGAAGCATCCCGGCATTCGCCTGGAGTGATTTGGGGAAACCATGGAAAACCCAAATCTGGATGCCCGGACGGGGATTCGAACCGCCGTCCTCCCGAATGCGAGGCCAGAACGCTATCCGTTACACCACCACGCTCGGTGCAATCAGCGCAGTCTGAGCTCCGGCAGACAGCAGTAAATCGCAGTCCCAGTCGGATCAGCAGCCTCTCTGGACCGGATGCGGCCAATCAGGTTCCGCGAGGCTGGCCATACATGTTGCATTGTGTTACAGCAGCGAGCAGGTAGAGAAAACCCAAACGTTATTTGTTTTCTTTCTTTCCGTCCTTGGTACCGTCTTGGAAAGTAACAACTGATACGACTCTACCGTAAAGGGCCGCTGAATCGTGTTATGCAGACAGACCAGTGTCCCCCTGAAAATGTTATTTGGTAATCTTACCTAAAAGAAAATATTATAATAATAGAAATAATCATGCAAAAAAATCATAGGACTACAAAATAAATTTGAAATGTTGAAATATATTTTATGCAAAATTACAAAAATTCACTATAATTACATTTTTTATTACTCAGTATTAATTGCGCAATCCATTAACTGTACTGCGCTTTGCATTTTTGGAAATAAACGGATTGATTACTTTTACTTAATTAAGTTCATCAGTGAGGTTAGTATATGCATGTAATATTGCGATGTTACTGAGTCGATGTTGCAAAATTGTCGATCAGCAATGTATTGTAGGAAAGTCTATTTTTAGCTGGTCTGCACTTTCTCTCCCTCTACGCACATCGCACGCTCCGTCGCTCTTTTCCCAGCGTACCCCTATCATCCACCGGCCCTGTTACCCTACACTTGACTTCAGTCGCGTATTAAGGTAGAAGTGATGGTCACGTCAGAACTTTTCCTGCCTTTGGATGTTTAGAAACTGCAGTTGGTGATTCATGAGCTATTGTCGGAAAGTGTCCCTGAGGTAAATTGCCTTTATATATTAAACGCACAGTAGATCCCGAATAGTAGAGTATAGTGTGACTGAAATTATGTCTTTAGTACTTTTTATACATACAACACAGAAGGATTTGTTTTGTTCACGCTTTGAAGTACTCAGCTTTGATTCATCTGAAATGATAGGAAATATTCTGTATGACACTATTTGCAGAAAAATACGCGTTGGGTAAGTAGGCCGCTTAAGAGCAGAGTTTCAACTGGCCACGCACTCCACATCTGTCGTGGCCATAAATTCTAACGGTAAAGGAACCTTACAGTGTTCGTGTAATCCGAGGCACGGAGCGTCCAAACACAAATAATGAAAGTTTTGCTGGAGATGAAGTCAGTTTAAGAACTAATAAAATTCCTGCCTTGACAGCGATTCGAATCTTAAACTGCTCTATCCCGCATCTTACGCATTAAGCCACCAGGCTGCTGTTTTGTAACGTTTCTTCTATGTCTAGAAATTTCTTTTATGAGTGTGGCAGCTATAGAGACAATTGACAGATTGTAAATACAAATTTTGTTAAATCTAAACGTATTTGTGAATAATGATATATATTCTTTTATTTCTCATTTGTAGAAATGTTTAAAAACATACCTAAATGTTCACGAAACATCTCTGGAGCGAATGACAAGATATCAAGTTTTAAAGTGACTGGCTGATTCGAAACATTCCTTCAAAGTGATTATTGTGGGTACACAATAAGTCAGACCCTAAGAAACCAATATTAGAATTTTTAAGCATTCGATATGTTGGTATATGCATATCATAAAACCAGCGAGGTTCAAACCAACTGCGCAAATGACCTCTCTGTCGACGCGCCCAAAAAACCACACCACTCAAACCAACTATTTTGTTTATGAGGATGAAGTTGATTTTCATGGGTGTGCTCCGAGAAAATTTCTTCAGTTCCTCACATGACCCAAATTTTATAAATATAACATTCCACTGTATGTAATGTATGTGGAAATCACGTGAAGCCATTCTATACTCTGGGCAACGTCTAGGCATTTTCCTGGCGTCAACAGCGTACGGCTTGGCTGAGAAGCTAGTTTAAGTAAAATTTCTTACAAATCTTTCAAGTTGTAAATTAAGTACACGATAAAAAAAAGATTATTCACAGATCTACATTAAAATCATAAATTTATTTTGCTATAAAAATGTTAGAACATTAATTAACTATACTTAATTAAATTGGAATGGCAATTTCCCAAAAAATCTTCTTATTAACGAGTTTCGAAGAGAAATAAACACAATTGTTATTTAAGGATATAATTTGATACCAAACCTAATCGCATTCATTCATAACCAACAGGAATTACAATTACGCATATAGTTTATTCCGGTTGCTGCTAAACTTGTTAAGAGTTTCAGGTTGTAAAGCTAATTGGATAGTAAAACTTATACACGGTATTCCATAGTAACATTTTTAATTTTTGTAATAATAAAACCACCCATAGTTCAAATATTTACACTATACGTTCGATTTTTGACAACAAGCACTCTGACATTATTATAAAACAACATAGTAACAAACGCAAATAACGAAAGGTCCCTGTTCAAAATGTAAACACTTTATCCGAGACGTTTTTAGGTTACATCATTTTTGTTTATAATCGTTGGTTTAGATAATCTAGTTTTATGTATCATATAATCACTTCTAGATTTGTAATTTACTCTGTCTTCCTTCGATGCGATCTCTTCACCGTACTGTCTGACATTATTATAAAACAACATAGTAAAATACGCAAATAACAAAAGGTCCCTGTTCAAAATGTAAACACTTTATCCGAGACGTTTTTAGGTTACATCATTTTTGTTTATAATCGTTGGTTTAGATAATCTAGTTTTATGTATCATATAATCACTTCTAGATTTGTAATTTACTCTGTCTTCCTTCGATGCGATCTCTTCACCGTACTGTCTGACATTATTATAAAACAACATAGTAAAATACGCAAATAACAAAAGGTCCCTGTTCAAAATGTAAACACTTTATCCGAGACGTTTTTAGGTTACATCATTTTTGTTTATAATCGTTGGTTTAGATAATCTAGTTTTATGTATCATATAATCACTTCTAGATTTGTAATTTACTCTGTCTTCCTTCGATGCGATCTCTTCACCGTACTGTCTGCTAAACTAGGCATTGAATATTTAGAGGTTCTGAGTTAATAGAAGACAAAGCACTAACTTTCATTTACTAGGTGCTGTATGTATGTGGGTTTAGTGTGCAGGCACACATTTTAATGCCATGCCAAAGGAACATTTCGCTTTATGTTGGCTGCTTCAAAGAAGACAGTCGTTATACCGTCGAGTAATGCCCACATATATTGAATGAAAATATTAACGCCCTCAGTGATAACAACAAAGAGTCTCTAAACTATGTAGTTAGAATCAGTTAATACCAACGTGATTCCTTATTTTTTTAATATTACACGGGTGGTAATTCCTGTTTAACCTTCAACAAGGTTATCATATGAATTATTGCAGGAATTTTTATCGCGGGATATATAACTATTTGTTTTATTTATTTATTATTGCAGCTATATCAATCCTTATTTCAGGATGTAGCATCTTTAAGTCTAATGAACTATATATTAGAATTTAATTCTACATAGTTTTGTTGTAGTTCTTTCCAGGCTGATTGATCTTGAGCCACCCTCTTCCAGTTCACGCCTGTAACTCGACGTATATCCTTATCCCAGCGATCCGGGGGTCTTCCTCTTGCCCTTTTCAGGTTTCTTGGTATCCAATCCAGTACTGCCGTAGTCCATCTTTCATCTCTTTTGCGAGCAATATGACCAGCCCATTGCTGTTTTTGGGTCCTGACTCTTTTTAAGATGTCTGTTACTTTAGTTATTGAACGAATGTGCGCGGTCCTTTTCCTGTCTCTTCATGTATACCCAAGCGTTGCTCTTTCCATACTTCGCTGGGCAGTTCTCAGTTTTTGCTTCGTGTGACTATTTAGGGTCCAAGTCAGGCAGGCATATGTGAGGATCGGTAATACACATTGTTCAAATACCTGTTTTTTTTTTAAGATGTACTGGCATGTTAGATTTAGATAAATATAAGTCCATAAGGAAATTTTCTTTCTGTTAGATGAAATTTTTTTCTGTTGGACTATCTGACTGAACAACCGCATCAGGATTTGGTACAGTGGAGTTTTTCACAGGACAGTGATCTGTGGCTCTGTGGTTAAGGCGTCTCACTGGAAATGGAAAGGTCCGCTGTTCGAATTCGGTCTCGGCTGGGATCTTCAGAGGCCCTTAATCCGACCTTCAACTCTGCCACAGCTTGCTGTTTAATGTGATGTAGGCCAAAAAGCTTCTGTAATTCTGATTCCACGTGAAGTTGTAGGTTCCCTATACGTGGCTGGTTAACCGCGTTAGATTAGTTAGCCACGACAAGGAGCGCAGTACGCAGCATATCAGAAACTCTCTCAGTTGGCGGCCGAACAATCCTTCTGGATCTCCCGTCCTGCAATGCCATACGATGATTTGGTTTGATCTTAATCACAGTAGATCATGTAGTATTTCTTGCGAGCGCTTTGGGTCGGTAAACTATGATTGATCAAAAAATGTATGGCAGAAAATTCATACTATGAGTCGAGGTACTTGTGCCTGTTGATAAAAATTAAATCTCACTTAGTTATCAGTCAGCAGTAGATTGTGAACACAGGGAACGTACTGCCTTCATGGTATAGTTAGTATGTTTCGTTAACAGTAGTTGGCAGAATCCACACTCAAAGTACCAGATGTCTAACGAGCGAATTACACTGCACCATTTTATGATTGCCTTTAGGGGCAACGGAGGTATCAGGATGATTCTGCTTCCAATAAACATTCACTTATTGTTAAATTTTGACTTGATGAGAACATCCAGAAAAGATATAAACACCAGGATAAAAAATAAAACCAAGGAGAATTTATGGATTGTTATCATTTCAAATGGTTTGCATATATATTAAGCACGAGCAATGTACTTGGCAATTGTACTAAAACATATTTGCATAATCTTTCAAGAAGTTGTGATTTTCATACAGACCTGTTAACCAAGATTCTGACAGCAAATCAGGACTAATTCCATTACATGATATCCTATAGTTACCTTGTGTGAAAACTGGTGAATTTATTACTCGATTTGTTATATTCACGTCAATGCGATGTGGACACTACACTAAAAATCATTAGGTCAGATTTAAATCAGTGAAATACAAACAAAGAAACTTTCTTAAAATATTCAAAATTTTAAGATGTACTGTATTTTATGTTCTATCATATTGCGAAAAACTAAAGCCACAAGAATTAAACTCGTATTAAAATCGACTAAATGTATCGAAGGTCTGACGACCGATAAACAAAGTAGTTCCAGATTAAGTTCTTGCAGACGTTCTGTTTGCAAATGTAACAGTTTGCGAGATTAATGTAGGAGCCACAGAGCTGGGGTTCAGCGAGTCGACCTATTGGCTTCCGGATTTTGATCTCACATGACGCTTGCGCTGCCCAATTTGTCATCATTAACGCCGTTGTGTTATGGCTTCAAACACGCGAACAAGTACCGTTAAAGTGACGATAAACAAAACGCAATATCAAGATTAATGTGCGAGGGCGCCCTTCGACAGCTGACACCGCATCGCGCCTACCGGACATAACTTACCTACCGTTCGTTTCTGGTCGCATCGAAGAGAACAATAAAGCCACGCTTGACAATTTCACTGTAATATAAATTCGTTTAAGATTATGTAGTGTGACACAGTAGACAATGCATTCAATTTTCAGTAACTCATTTCTTTGTACGTGTGACAGTTTTCGGTTTCGTTCCGTCGGAAACCACAACACTCGCGCCTCTTTCTCATCTGCAATTCGTTATTAGAATATTTTTTCTTCAACTTTACAGCCACAGAACGATATTGATGTACATTTTTTGGCTACACTGCAAAATAAAAAAAGTTACAATTTTTTTTTCTTATAACTGAAGTTTGTGCTGCATCAATAACATTGCGTATATATCGACTATTTCTGGTTTATTATAGTTTTTTTAAATCCTTGTGCGTGTTAACAAAAATTACCTCAATAGAACTGTGCGAAAAATGACCGACACGATTACTCGTCACGCAAATGGCGCAGCTTTACCTTTAATTTTTACAGGTGACACTGTGGAAAGGAAATTCTTGTTACTCTGTTGAAAGTTCATAGCATATTTTACATAGAAAAAACAAACTTTGAACACCAAGGGCACCAAAAATTTCGTGTGTGATCAGTTTTTTAATTGGGTACTCAGCGTGACTTCTGACAACTGATCTACAATTCACCCAAGTTATGCTCATAGTTTTAGGGGTGTCATATAGCACACAGGATATAATTATAGTGACTGATGATTTATAAGTAATGAAACACTAAAGCAGATCATTGAAATGATGCTGGAGAAGAATGAAAATTCCGAGGTTAATTCATAGTATTCACAACTTATAACGGCTAAAATATACTTTGACAATATACTACTATTTGTAAAAATTACGACGCCAGGAAGGAGACATTACATTGAAGTTTGTTTCGCATTTCAGAGACATGACTATACACAAATGATTAGAATTACAGAACTGTACACGCACTTTAACCGAGAGAATTCAGTGAAGCCGCCATATACTGCAATCAGTAAATGAAATCAAAGAGAGCCTGGTTATGTAATTGCGAAACTGTCACGCGTTCCACATAGCATCGACAGTGTTTGCAGGAGGACCAGAACGAACAATTTGCCAATCAACCATATCCCTAACATGGGTGACAAGTCAGGCAAAAGTGCAGGCCAGGTAAGCAGTAGTACCCGTAGTTCTTCGAAAAAGGAGCGCACATTTCTCGTCATACATGGCTAGGCATTGTCCTGCAGAAATGTGGAAAGTGGAGTTGCCTGCTGGAGAGTAGTTCTTCGAAGTAAATAACTTCTCTATTGTAGTGGTTGCTGTTCAGATTGCCCTCAATACCTAGAAGGAGAGTTCGCATGTTAATGACCATTGGTGCTCCAAACCATAACGCTGGGCGTTTGTCGGCTATGCAGTCTGCCCGATTGCGTTCATCACGACAGCGGCCATCACTGTCGGACATCTTTCCACTTCGTTTGACGGATTTGCACCGACTGAGCGTGACGTAACATTTACTTGTTCGGTCACACAAATTAGGCGCTGCTGGACCGATGTGCATTCCATCTCTCAGCGATCTTAATCACTTATTATAATACCAGTGATCCACTTTGATTTTCTAGTGTTTCAGACCATTCCCTCTGGGTGCTGTAATTTTCACAAACGGTAGACTAGTGTTATTGAATATTTCCTTTTTTATTCTCTTTGGGGGAGAGAGAGAATATTGGAATTACCGGAACGAATCCCACCCTTCTCCTGTCAAATACGCTCCAATGAAATTCAAAGGATATTATCAATGTAACCGTTGCTCCTTAATTGTTTCTACATCCAGTTGTCTTCAATTTTTAATTGTTTATAATGACAGAAAATGATGGCTATAAATTCTATAGAAATACTTCAAATCTTGGTGCTATATTCTAAGTGATAGAGACAGTATTACGTTGGCCTATCCATCAGGTATTTCACTCTCATATAAAGAAGCCTTCCTTCCAGTGAAATTTCAGAAATCGCTTAATTATCACTACTTATTCATTCCACACTAGTATCGGTAGTTGAAAGTTAGTCAACATTTACAATGTCGTATGCTCCAGATACGAATATAAATTTTCATAGCGTCTCTCGTAGCTCAATTTCCACCTCTATCCACCTCTGGTACGAATTCTCAGCCAGTTGTTTCTTACGATTTCTAGACTTCTACATACTTCGTCCCACGGTGCAACACTTATAAGCAGAGATGTGACTTGAGATACAAGTATTTGAAATACAGATAACAGATACAAAACACATTATTTTCAACTAGTATCTGAAATGCTCTTGTTAATCTTTATTTTGTATCTTGTATTTAAATACTTTTTGTCGTTATCTTTGTATTTTGTAAATAGTAAATACTATTTACTCATGTTTCTACGCTACGGCATCATAATGACAAAGACGACAACGGAACGCATTCATAAAATTCATTAACCTATACCAAAGGATAAGGTTGTATAGGCTAGTTACCTTTGCCAGCCTTCATTGTGATGAACTATAAAAATCATATACAAACACCTACCCGCCTTCTATTGTCTCTTGTCTTTCCTCTGCGCCAATTATCATCGTGTAAATATACGTTTGGTGTGACGAAGTCGAATTATTAATACTGAATCATTATCGAGGACGACGGTATTGATATGGAAATAATTAAACGAATTGCGTTAATTTTTATTTAAGAAGGTATATATATCCGTATTAGATTTCACTTGGCAGGGACTGATAGTTGGTTGCTTGTATGAAGGATGCTCACGAAACTCCTATTTAATACTACTAACTAAGTTTTGTAAACTAAATTTCTTTAAAATCCTTAAACTGTCAAGTAAATTGTTATGATTATTGTTTGTAGATGAATTATATTTAACTATAAAAATAAATTTCAAATTCGTGTCATTGTTGCAAGATAGTCGCTTTTGTTTATTGCAAGCTGTATTGATTTACATATAGCTGACAGCTTAGTAGCTAGTTTATTAAGAATATTATGGTATAATTTATGTTATAAGTGGTATATGTTATTTAACATAATTTCTTATATTTGGTATCTAATTAAATCTATAAACTGCGATTGTCGAAGTTACTGTATTACCACCTATAGTACGAGCTGTTCCATTTAGAATATAACAGTTTCTTATTTAAGTAGGTCTGAAACATTAAAATAACTACTTGCCAGTAATAAATAGTAATAATAATTCGTAAATAACTGCAGGTGTTACTCTTGGTGGGACTATACAATATCGCTATTTTAAATTGCACAGTCGGTTAAGTCTTGAAATTCAAAAGCGTAAGTTAAATTCACTGGCCCGTTCTGGTTGAAATATAATTTTTGTTTACTACTCGTATTTTCTAATACATTAAAACAATAATTTCTTTATATCCATTTTTTTGTGAATAAGTGAGTACTTATTATTCACATTAGCATTAAAAAGTATCGACCTGTGAAATTATATCTTAAGGTTGATTTTGAAATTAAAAAGCGTAAGTTGTTTTTATTAAACCTTTTCACACCTAATTATTCCTTACAATAAAGTGACTGAATACTAAAGCTTCAATCAAAAAATCGGTTAAGCGTAATGTATTTTTTTTTCTTTTTATTAAACCATCAATTAAATTTAAGATATATAAACATCGTAATTTAATCCTTAAGATTCGCTTAAAAGATACTAGTAGGTTTCATTTGAGAAACACATGCCTAAAAAGCGTCGTGCCTGTCTCCGATCCGTTTTAGGGATAGAAAACTTTCAGAGCAGGATAGGAAAATTTCATGGCAGGACGAAACGACCAGAGATGGGCGAAATGATCAGGGAATTGTTTGACAGGGTCACGGTCCTTGAAGCTCGGCCTGGGAGGCTCAACCTGTAGGAGCTGTGCCGGTGGATCTCTGCCTGTGGAGGCTCAGCCTGTGGAGGCTCAGCCAATGGAAGCAGGGAATAGAGATGGTGGGTTTAATGAGAAGCGTGAGATTATCTGGATGAAGAAGCAAGAAACTTCAGAAATTGTAGGGAGAAATAGATTTAATCTATTACCTGAGACAGATTACGAAGAACCTCGTATAGATATAGGAGTGGGTAAGGTGCAGCAGGCCTTTATTAATAGAGGTGTGGAAGGAAAAAATAGAAATAAAACGTTTCTGTTGCTAGGCAGTAGCTATGGGAGAGTAGCAGGTTCAGTTACACACAGGCAACCAGGTCATAAGCTTTTACAGACCTAGTGAAACATTAGGGCAGGTAATAGAGGTTATAGCATCATTCTGTAGGGATTTCACAAAGGTAATAGAGTAGTGACAGTGGGAGAGTGATAGTACTGATAGGAACACAAGTTGTAGTATAGAAAGTTACCTAAGGAAGGTAGTGAAAGAGACACAGCATACCAGGGTGCAACTCATTTAAGTCTTAAGTGAACATGACCGGCCAAAGTTGTACCACGGTATGAGGCGAGTAAACGATGAAACGGTGGAGCTACTTGGGAAAGGCATTAGTTCTGTTTTTACGGTTTTTAGGTGTCTACAATGCTTGTGGACACCATTGGTATTGCATCGCACACATCTAAATAGAATGTGGAGGGGTGCACTTTCTGAATTGTTAGCTAAAGATCCAATTTCCACTTATGATGGGGTGAGGCCTGTGCCTAATTTTAGGTTGGGGGCTTCTGGTAAGGGGATAAAAAATAGTGATCAAAGGGCTAATGATTGTAAATCTACGATGGAAAAAAACATAAGTGGCACGCACTTTGGAACTTATGTTCTAGATCTCCGAAAGCATGCGAAACAAATTTGAAATTGACAGGGAAGTCACCAAATTCTCCAGCCGTAACCCGATGGAATTCTTATAATAATTCCATAAAAGGCCTTTCAGTAGTGCCGGAGCGTCTTAATGAAACATCGAAAAGCCTTTAATTATCCCCTTTTAAGGACTATGAATTACATTTTTTATGTAAACTGTTCAAAGCCAATAACAGAAGTTATTCAAAGTCTACAAGGGGACAAAGACATTTGATACAGTTGTCTACGACCCGAACTAATGAGAATCCAATAAATAAATTGTTAAATATCCTAAAATGGAAAATCTGAAATATTACGGTACTTTTTCAGATTCCATTGAAGAAAATCTAAATAACATGTCAAAAACGTTTTTCAGTTTGAGACTGCAGCAAACCTTAGTATCCCATCCGTTTTTTTAAAAATGAAATGGGTACCAAAGTATTTAGAAACATGTAAAAGAGCTTATTCTGATCGAAACGGAAAATTAATCGATCTGAATAACAAAATTCAGAGGCTTTAAAGACCAATGGAGAGGACGTAAAAGAAAACAGACGAATCTTATTAAATGTTTTTAGAGGACTCTGATTTCACTATTGCTAATGTCACTAGTGACGACAACACAGAATCAAATGGTAGCATCGATGACTTAGAAACACTTCAATACCTAAGTAATAAGGACAACTGCCTAAAAAATTTCAAATTTTTGTGCTACAATAACAAAATGGTTTTTAAAATATAACACCCACGTATCCTTTTCCGCTCCTGTGGTGCGAATGATGAGACTCTATCAAAGAAAAATGAATCACGTGTTTGAAGAACTGGTATTAACTTTTTAAAATTTTAAAGAACACTTTGTACGTACATTGTAGACAAACAAACATGTTTCAAAATAAAAAAATGCATTATGTAAAAAAAAGTATTTTATTTTTAAAAGGTATTTTGAAAATACGTATTTTGTATCTAATATTTTAAATATCATTTCTAAAAGTCTCTGATATCTCAAATCCATTACTTAAAAGTATCTTTCTTGTATTCCAGATACTTTTTATGAGGTATCTTGTACATCTCTGCTTATAAGAGAGAACACAAAACTGAATCTCCAAGTTAAATGTTTTTCGCTAAAAAATTAAAATCGCTCTCGTGATTAATATGAACCAACAGGATGTTAGTTTTAACACTAGTCTATTGAAGGATAACAGACATTCAGTGAATGTGTGTGAGGCTGGAAATCTAGAGATCACTGTTGGCAGTAAGTCTAACGTGACGCACTAATAGTCGAAGCACTTCCATTATGCAAATCGGGTAACTTCGAGGTCAATGGACAAGGGGAGCATGTCTGATTCCTAAGTGGGCGTTTTCACCTTAGGGCTATCTCTGATCCACACTAAACAGTAAGCAAATGTGAAACTTTCTTGTTATTCACTAACCTAAAACTAAGCGCTGAAATTTTTTGAAACTTGCGCGGGAATTTCACATATATGTGTGGGATAACATGTATATTTCCCAGATTAATAAACTATTATGCCAGCCATGTACCTACAATCTATATCACAGCTAATAATGTTTCTCATTGTAATATTTGAAACGAAGAGCAACCCCGTGATCCAAAAAATCCTATTCTTGCATGTTCCCTGGGAGCTTGCCATGTTGTCAAGAGACTCATCACGGCCGCTCACCAAAGAGGAATTCACAAACATCCCCCGACACATACAAATGCCGCTCCAGGTCACCAAAATAAGAGGCCATCCCCTGTCGTATCGACCTAGGGCTTCATCGCATTGGCACTGGTGCAATCAATTAACTGCACTCAAAAAAATAATCCGTTTAGACTAGCGGTGAGGTTTAAGGCATCCGCCGCCAAAGCGGTCTGTTGACAGCAAGATTAAGGCGACAGCTGACTACCGTCATGAACATTGATCTTACATAGATTCTTCTTGCGTCCAACTATTAACGGAAGTAAATTTCAACCACTTGCGAAAAAGCCTGGTAAACTAGCGTCAATGAGAGTTCTCATTGGTCAAGTCTTCCGAAATAGTTTACGTCATATTCTTGTAATGAGAGTATTAAACTAATAAACCAATAAAGTTCCTCTTATAAATGATGAGATATTCTGCCATTATTCGTTTCTTTTGACACCTAGTTTTAGATATAATGCTGTTTCAGTAACAATTTAATGCTGTTATTGCTTGATGACTAAAAGAAATTCAGCACTCGACAGTGGAATATTGCGGAAATTAACACACTACCACATTTGCGTATTACAGTGTGTTTCTCCTGAGAGTTTCCGCAAATTGTAATTATTATCATCAAGTTAAGGATTTACATCAATGTATTTTGTCTAGCACTGACTATACACGATTCTTATACCAGCTTATTTTCTTCAGATCCCTGGCGGTATCTGTTAACAACAGTTTCAACTAGTTTCTGCACTTTAACGGTTAAAATGGAAATCAAATACATTATAAGATGAAGATTTTATGATGATGTAATCTATGATATGACACTGTCGTTTTGCTGAAAAGAGAATTGCGGATTGGACTGTTTTTACTTCTATACGATTATCGAATCATGAGACAACACCTACAGGCGTTCTCTGTCGTGAAGCTGTGCACAAAACAGTCACCTAACACAAAGACGGTGGAAAGAGTGGCCGACCCGGAACAGCTAGAGCCAGCACTATAGTGCTGGCCAGATCAATTGGCGAGTCTCCTAGAATGCGCCGTTGCCAAACCACGCACTTAACAGTTCACCTTTTTACTTGAAGTAATAGTTTATACTGTATTTTAAATAATTTATAATCACAATTTTGTGATAAAATATTGATTTATGTCATTTCGGTAAGAAAGTTATGTTCGTGTAAATGCATTTAATATAACTGAAGAATACTTTCTCGAGAAACTAAGAAAATGTATTGAATTACTCTTCTTATTTTATTTGTGGCTAAGCACGTATTAAATTTTATTTACAACTAAAATCAAAATTATACTTTGTTATCCTCTGCACTGAAAAACTTGCAAAATTGACGACAAAATTATATATATATATATATATATATATATATATATACACACACACATATATATATATATATATATATATATATATATATATATATATATATATATATATTGACTATAGAATTAAAATTGCTATATACCAAAAATTTATATGTAGAAACGAAGTATGGCCACTGCAGTTCTTTTTATAAAAATCAACCATTATTATATCGTAATCATGAATATTATTAGAAAGCCAAATGTTTTTAAGCAAAATTAATTATACCCAAGAGTAATATCGTAACTTACTACCAACAATAAAACAAGTTAAATATGAGTTTGGGGTTTTAAATAACATTAACACAGCAAATGTTTATAGTATCTTAAACTGTTAAGTACAAGCTATTCAAGTTGCACAGTAATTGATAAGTTTATTGCGTAATATGTTAAATGTTCTTTAATACCTTACTTGTCATTATTCATCTCCATCAACGCCTTCTTCTTCATCATCATCTTCACTTCTTCGCTGCTCTCGTTCTCTGTCGTTGAGGTTGATTATAAGAGGCTCGATTACATTATCTCGGACCACTTCCTTTTCGAAATCTTCTGTTTGCAGTTTTTCGTTATGGTAAACACATTTCTGCCACTGTTCGACGGTGACGTTTTCCAAGGCTTTATGCAACAAACGTTCGACATCGGCGATTTTGAAAGTGTTGTTTTTCTCCGCCACTTCTCTTTTGACTTGGGCCCAAATGAGCTCTATCGGATTGTACTGGCAATGATAAGGGGGTAATCGGACTACTTCATGTCCTCTTTCGTTTGCAAGTACATCCAACTCATACACCGGTTCTTCTTTATTCATGCGAACCTTCTCCAGCATCTCAGCTCTCGTCTCCGTAGGCAAATACGAAATTTTCTTTTCTGTTAGCCAAGCAGCTATATCAGCTTTCGGCGATTGGGTTGTTGGAGCTCGGTTTATCACTGCCGAATGATATTTGGCGTTTTCCATGACGATGATAGAACCTTCCTACAAAATATTCAAAAATCTGTTGAGAAACCAATCTTTAAACGTCGTTGTATTCATTTCTGAGTGATAATCTTCAGATTTGTTGGTTTTGCTGCATCTGTAGACCAACTTGCTTTCCTGGAGAAAGCCTGTATTTGCTGACCCCGCATGTAAAACAATTAGCCTTGCCCCTTTTCCGACAGGTACCTTTAAGCCCCCACTTTGATTTGAATTCTGCCAGATATTTTTTAAAGAATGGTTCTGAGTTACCCAAGTTTCATCTAAGTAAAAAATGTGTCGCGTGTCACCTGAGCTAGAAGGGAGCTCATTTTCCTCAAAAATTTGATTCTTGAGGCCACTAAGTCGTTTTGCTCAAGCAAAAATCGCCTACCATCATTCTGACGCCTGTATTTAAACCCTAAATTGTTCAATATGCGTCTTACATATCGTGCAGATCCTGTAAAATTTATCTTCTCTATTAATATTTTTCTTAATTTTTCTGAGGTAGGGTACTCACCACGGTCGTAAAATTCGTGTACTGTCCACCTGACAATGTCCCTGTCAAAGTCGTTAAGCTTTGTTATAGTGCTGTATTGTTTCACATTTTTCTTTGGAGAAACAAACGTAGGTGATTTTCCCTCACGACACACTCGCTGGACAGTTCTCAAACTGACACCACAAGCTGCAGCGCAAATAGCCTGAACATTCCCTAAATTTCTTCGCAATATGGTTGTTTTTTGCGGTAACAAATCACTACAGTTTTTTATTTCATCAATATCAAGTACGTCCATATTTTTCAAGTCTTTTCTTACCAGCGTACATGTAGAAGACAAAATTTCACCATCATTGTCCACGAGAAGTTTGAAATATTTATATACATTGTGATAGATTTACTCTGCCGGCGAAACTCTGTTGTCTTCTTCAGCCGCGGTGATTCTGCTGTCAATGACGTGCGTCTTGTTGGAGTCGTTAGTCCGGAAACACCTGGAGTAGGAGAATAAGTCTTTTCCTGAGTATCCATTTTTAGTAGCACGATTCTCTTGCTAAATTACCGTAATTATAAGTTACTGCACTTTTTGTTCGGTAGAATTAGGACACTAAATTACTGTAATTAATAAATAACTAAAACGAATTATTTAAATCGGAAGCAAATATCCCAAAACGCTAAAATCAAAATATCCTCTGTCGAGCAAGCTCACCCTCACACTGACACACTTTCTAACTCTGATTCACAGGTTCACACATTTTTTTGTGTTGAAAGGGAGGTGGAAGGTTTGGGGGTGGGCTGCCGCTTGGACTAGACAACACAGGCCGCACAGCGTTGCAATTTTCAGGTGATACAAAGGGAGCGCATCGCGAGATTGTCCCCAAGTACGGCAACAGCGCGTTCACACTGACCCGCCAATTCATCTGTCCAGAGCTATAATTAGTGTACGGAACCTAAAATTCTGTTCGATTCAAATTATAGTCTGAGCATTGGTGATTATGATAACTACAAACCACTTGCAAGTAGTTATGATCCGATACAAGTAAATACGAGTAAGTATTCGATACTTTGTTTCTATACCGAATACTTTTCGTATTCGAATTAATTCATTCGATACTTACTCGGTATCGGAAGAAAAGTACTTGTATCGATTCGAAAGTATCGAAACGCACCCGGTATTAAATTATAAATGCATCATCCCTGCTGCACCACTCAGTCGCCCCTGCGAAATTAATTTCCCGCTCACGTCAAGTTGGTAGCACTGAAAATCAAACAAAATCAGTCTTAGAATATACAATATAAACTCAAAGAGTTCGTTTTAGGTCGTTATTTCATTGTAATAAAGTACTTGGGGCGCATTTCGCTATACCTGGCCAATGGCCGCTACCGTGCTGCCCCACATAAAAACTAAAAGATATGGTTCATGAGCAACTAAGTAGCCCATGTGAATCGGAAGAAGAAGCTGCTTCAGCTAGCGTTTCACAGGAATATCACTTCTGGAAACATCACAAAGAAAAAGAAAACGCACAGTAGTGACAAAGTCTCTTTCTATTTGTCAAACACTGTAACGTCTCTAAAAAGCAACCCATTTACAGAATGGAAAGAAATGAAACTTATATTTCCTTGTCTGTACAAATACGCACAACAGTATCTTATTGTTGTAGAAAAGTCAGTATTGAGT
The DNA here is from genome assembly GCA_031002005.1 of Vandiemenella viatica. Lineage (NCBI taxonomy): Eukaryota > Metazoa > Arthropoda > Insecta > Orthoptera > Morabidae > Vandiemenella > Vandiemenella viatica. Next base: position 297,100,838 of record JARYHS010011408.1, on the reverse strand, counting down.
GAATGTTTGTTTTCTAAGGCGGGTGAAACAATGACAAACAAAAGAATCAAGCTGACCCAAAAATATTAGGAACAATTCCTTTTTTTGGGAAACCTCCCAAAAACGGAATTTTACTGGTTAAAAGTGTTAAAACTATAATAAATAAATATTTAAAATAAGACAAAACCTTCAAAGTTTGCTTACAAGGTGATCTTTATTATAATTTTAATAAATAAATAAAATGTTTACGGATCGTTATTTGATTTTATTACACTAGGCAAATAAATTAAATAGTTTAGCAACATGTGACGCATATTTTTATATTTCTACATTAATGTTTTTTAAAAGTATCGATATGAGTAAGTATCGATACTTTTGTAGTACTCATAAGAGTAAGTATCGTAAGACAATTTGAGTGCTACTCATTTAAGTAGTTACCGCTACTTTGATGGTATCGGCACATCACTAATTGCAAGCAGAAGATGGAAAGTAAATTGCCTTGTTGCCCTATAAAAAAGTGATAAGAATCATGCTGGCTAAAGCAAATATTCGATGTATGTTCTGAGTAAAATTAAAAATATTTTGAGAACAACTAAGCATTGGAATGCATGTAGTGGCATGAACTGGTGACGAAGTTAACATTGGACGACTGCACGAGTAATCTCGGCAAAAAAATATAAAGATCGCAGTTTGGGAGAGGCAATGTAAATTTTTAAATACTATCTTTAGCATGGGAAAACAGCAATAATGGTTTACTGATATGTGTAACTAGAAAAACAGAGTACACTGCGCATTTTATTTGCGCGCAATCGCTGATACCCGCGCGATCGATTCTCCCCTCCCCCCCCCCCCCACCTCCAATATAAACAGAGCAGCAGCGGACGTCGCAGTCATTGTGTTGTAGACTCAGCTGTCAGATCAGTTCACTGAAAATGACCTTTGGACTTTGTCGAAACGTTTGAAAATATGCAGTGAAGAACAGCGGCTGAGAAACACACCTCAAAGAATTTTTCAGTATCAGGAGGGCGGCTACCAAACCACAATGAATTTAATTTTCTTGAAGTTAATTAACAAATATTTACAAAGATTTAACTCAAGCATATACTGTATTGGTATCAACATATCTGAATTTGTTTCCTTTGGAAAATTTCAGGACAATTTGTGCTGACAGACACTGATCAATTATCTGTCGAACTGTCGAATCTGAAAACGACACAATTAACGAGCACAACGTAATGTTAATAGTAATTGCCATACACTATCGGCAATAATTGTGAACACTGAAGTGGCCAAAGTATATTGCTTGGGTCAAACCTAGAGATTTATGAGACAATAAGCTTGCTAGCTCCCTTCAGTACCAACCTTTATGACTGGCGATTATTAAATCGTGGCGGCTACGTAATTAACATCTCGTGGCGCAGTTGTGCAAAACGATTCACAAATTTAGACCTTCTTCCAATTCATCTTGTCAAATAAAACGTCCTCTTGCAGCCAACCCTTTTTTTATCCTGGCCTGTGATCGGCACTTAAATTACCTCATTTGCTCCCCTTTGTGGAGAAGGCTCCACGCCCAGATGGGATGGCAATAAGGCTGCGCAAAAAACCTGGGCGAGGATGAAACAGACTTACTACGGGACGTGCTGTTTGAAATCAATGAGAAACAGAGAGTTCCTGAAGGTCGAAGTATTGGTGTATTGGTACCTATATACGAACAAAGTGACAAAGGCGGTATAACATACAGTGAAATTCTGTATAGCAATTTTCGGTGGAAAGTCGAGCGATAAGATTTCGGAAGAATTTATGAAAAATATTGTTAGAAGTAGAAACAGCTTCATTTCAACTCGCAAAGGCATATGGCACTGTTCGTAAGAGAACAAAGATGTTTAAGGCAGCATGAACCAGAATGAGAAACTTATGCGGTAAAAAAAAAAATAAAAATAACGATAGCTTTATACCAAGAAAAGAAATTAATGTCCTTAGAATCCTGTTTCGTTAGAAAGCACGAGTATGATAACTTTTGAGACCATTTACTGACACAGAAAACAACAAAGAATCTTTGATGGAATGGTTGGCGATATGCAGAAAGAAAACTAAAGTTGGTGGAGCAAACAAAAAGGATACACGATGAGTCAGAAGGAGAGTTCAATATTTTGTATGATGAAAGAATAGGTTACCGCAAATAAAAAATTGCATATAAACGCGATAGGTAACGCTGCCATAATGTATGAAGAACTTTCCTGCCGTCTCGTATGTAGTGCTCTAAGGGGCCGAATGGTTTGACTGCTGATTCGCTATGTTTGTGGGCGATTAGTTAACTGACCTGTAGGATTTCTAGCTATTGTCTTCATCTTCTCTCTTCTTCGACGGTCAGAGTTTACCTGTCATCTTGATGTTTCTTCATTCTTCTTGTCTTTTTGTCCTTATGGCTTTACGCCTCGTCAACGTTGAGGTAATTAGAGGCGGGATGGGATTGGGGTCAAGGAATGGGAAGGAATTCGGTCATGGCATTTGAAGGAAGCATCCCGGTATTCGCCAGGAGTGATTTGGGGAAACCATGGAAAACCCAAATCTGGATTCCCGGACGGGGATTCGAATCCGCGTCCTCCCAAATGCGAGGCCAGAACCTTCTTGTCTTGAAGTCTATCTAAATTCTAAAGTTAATATTAAGTTAGGATGACACCATCCGTATTTCAGGTACGGAGCCGTTGATTATAGTGATTAATAGTTTGCAAGGTAATAGCAGGTGCAAGTGGAAAGGGAAACTAATTTTAGCAATTGAACGAAGACATGTAACTGGTAAAAACCTTGTTTAATATATGACTAACAGTTGCATAGTACAGGCAATACGTGATTGCTACAAGGACGAGTTCCGAACTAGCGTCGATTCTGGCTAAGTTAAAATAATTCTAAGTTGGATAAAATCTATCAGTCTCTGGCTAGTACATACTGGCAGGCAAGCTAACTGGTGGGAGTGGCTAAAGATGTTATTTAACCCATGACTATCGCTATACTTAGAGCTAGTCTTCGTCGTGAAACTCTGAAGAAGACTTGTTTTGACGTCACTGATCGGCATTTAGTACTAAGCATATCAGCGCATTGATAAACAAACAACCACTGCTGACAGTGCAACATGGGCCTACCAAGTTGTCCCGATGTATAACTTAATGTCTTCTGGTCTGAATATTCACCCAAAATTCCAATATTTCCACTAATAATAATGTCAGCTCCGACATTGACAGTGCGTAATGCATTCTTCCGGTGGTACATTGCCATGGTAATGTACAGCTTCGGTTCTCGATCAATGTTTGGTGTGGAATGCTGAATGACAAGCTGAACAGTTCCAGTCTGATCTTATAACATTGCGATCTTAGTGACTTATATTGCCAGGGTTATTCGAGATTTTTTTTCTCTGGATAAACGTCCTGAGTTATACGTATTTTTCAGCACGATGAGCCCTTCCTCATTTTTGTCATGGTGTAATGGAATATCCAACAGTCACGTTTCCTAATAGGCAGATCTATCGTAGCTATCATTTGCTTACCACCAAGTTCTCTAGACATCGACCATATTTAGGGTTTGCGTGAATGGTGAGTTCCACATGAGAAAAAGAAATACCCGAAATGAAGTACTTTTGTGGTTGTACTGGACCTTCACTATGATTTTCAGCGAGTAACATATTATCAGTAACAAGCCGAAAAATCCATTGTGGTTGACCGTAACAATTCTGAGAACTTATTGTAAAATTCTGAACAAGATGTGTAATAAATTTTGTATTGCCAGCTGTTGAAATTGTATAAAACGGTTTTTCTAAGTCAATATTTCAATAGTTCAACATCGATAGCCGTTAGCTCAATATCCTACATTGATACAAAAATGATTGTTAGGACCATCTCCCCTAATAGCTTTACCAACCAGCCTGTCGTGTATTTGTGGGTTCGAGATGAAGACTGTATGAGCGGAGTGGAGTCAATGGAGGATAGATTGAGAACCGTTTAAATATCTATGTACCTGCGTGAATACAGGTTGACGATCAGATAGAGAAACGAAGCACAGGATTCATCCTGGCTGGAGAAATAGGACAAAACTGGAAGGGGTAAATCAGAACAAGGATGAAACAGTTTAAGAGATGGAAGGAGATAGGCCGAGACATACAGCGGTGAGATACGTCCTATAAAGAAATTACACGAGATCTAATGGTTGCGTAGACTTCGGTAGTCACTGTCTGTATGGTGTTGGTTCTCCTGGCTGGGCCGCGTCGATTTATTAAAACCTAATTCTTCAGGTATCGTGCTGTGGCGATAACTGAAGCGTTAGGTTTTAATAAACCAACGCGGCTCCACCCGGAGAGCCAAGAGAATACACACGAAAACTATTGGAGGTAACGCAATTTAGGATTTTAGGAACAAGTATAAGAGACATGGTTAAAGCGACAATGACTTTTCAAAAAAAAGATGTGTTCATATTGTTCTCGCATGTCCGGCTTTTAGGGCTTTACGGTTGGTGGAAGTTGTGGACAGTAGAACTGGGAAAAAATAGAGGTAAGAAATTACTAGGAATTTGACCACGATGTTTTTCATGGAACCATACTGTTAAGGAAAACCGAAAATGTCTGGCCGGGGATTGAACATGCATTCTCTCTAATGGCAAGCTCAAACGTTAACGACTGACCTACAGGGCTCAGCGTGTGGGCGAGTTGAGAGGTAATAGAGCTATCTCTCTTTCGTTTTGATTTGTACTTCTGTGTAATTTTTTAAGATATTTTATGTTTGAATTTAGAATATTTTAAGCAAGGCAAGCTGCGCGAAAAGAATGGTAGCAGTGTGAACAGTAGTTCGGAGCTGAACAAAAATTATAATAGTTTCGTGAGGTTCAAAGACCTGAAAGAGTAGTTTCTTTCCGCAATGCGCCTCTATCGTATCCGCCTAACCCAAGATGTTAATCCTATCATGTAAAGGGGACCTACAGTATAATAACGTGGGATCTAAATCAGACTGTCGAACTGGTAGTGACTCAACGAGCCAGATGGAGAGAAGTATCGTCTAATTTGGATTTCGGGAAGACGTAGGTACAAATCCCGTCCGGTCATTCTGGTTTCGGTGTTCCATGGTTTCCCGAAATCCCTATATGGGAATGCCGGGATGATTACTTTAAAATGACATGGCCAAAATCCTACCACTTTCTTACATCCTTACGTTACGTTGGGTGAAAAGGGTCCCCGAGAACTTACAGTGGCATGCCTCTTGTCCTTCATTTAGGATTAAAAAAAAATGGTAGCAACGTGTATAAAATATTCAATATACAGTGCTAATTAAAATGAGTTGTTGTTTATATTTGTTGTTATGGAATGATTGATAAGAAATAAGATATATATTTTTTTAATTTGCATAATCTGGGCTACTACTTTTTTGATCTTACACACAGTATGATGATCATTTTTATACTGGTCTCTTTTTCTCAAAAACAGTTTCCTAACAGATTTTAGATGGAGGAGACTTAGGCAAGGCGCAAATTGAGAGGCGTATAGCGCGTGTGACATGACGTGACACGAGCGGCATGACGCGCGCGTGAGACACGCGTAGCGAGGTGGTCCGCATATTGAGACGCAGTTTCCAAGTGGCGCGCGAACCACTCGCGTCTGAAAATATACTACACGCGAAGAGAAAATTTGTTATTGTTATTAACGTTTGGCATTATTTAGAATCAGATGTTGCCGAACATGGAGTTTTACTTTATTCCTTGCTGAATAAGAAATTTAAATAGCCTAATGAGAATATTTTGTCGAAAAGGAAAAGCAGTGAATGCTGATCACTAATTCATCACCGTTGATATTGGAGCTATGGGCAGATTCATCAATGGAAATGTATTTGCTAGTAGTGCATCGGGAATGAAAATGATGAAACACATGTACTACTTCTGTCTCCTGAAAGTATACCTACGATTGCCAAGCCGATGTCACACATTTTTTTTTGGGGGGGGGGGGGGGAGGGGGGGGGGGAGGTGAGCCAAGGTCTTTCTTTTAACAGAAAATGTAATGGGACCATATACAAGGAGACATGTAAATAGAAATTATGAACACCAAGTTTTCAACGCCTGAATTTCTCGAGCTAGACAAACCGCGGAATGCGTCTTCGCTATACTATCTTCATGGTTTCGTGTGTTCAGGAAACCATTTGATAATGAAGTGGACACGGTGAAAGATATTGTGAAATCAGCTCGCATTTTGAACAACTACTTGCTACACTTACTTTAAAGATACAAGTATAGAAAATATGAAATATACCTGTTTCATTAGAAAACACATAAAAAATAAACTTATTAACAATAAACAATAAAATAATGATTTTATAAAAAAGTTGAGAATGTATATTATGTAACGTTTTATGTTTTAAATGTTATTTCGCATGATAAAAATACGTAAATGAATTTTAAATGAAATTAATATCCAATGATTTTTAATATATATATAAAAAATTATTTGGCAATATGGGAATTTGAAGCCGGGTTCGCGAAATAGGAATTAGGTGTCTTACCACATTCACCAAGGCAAAGTTTTTGTTAAAATATATTAATATTTAAACGTTATTTATCGTACATATGTTTGCACGTAAATTTCTCAATAACTAGAGCTCATTTTGAAGAAGTGAACGCAACACAGACACATAAAGTAAATCCTTTCAACGTATACTCGGAAGATAGAAATCTGTTCTCAATCTGGTCTCCAAGTTAGTAGTGGTAGCAAAAAATGTGAACGATACCAAACTGTTGCGGCAAACTCAATCACTCCATGAACAAGAAACTTCATCAGCTGTTTCTAAACTGAGGAAGAATTTCACTGAGTATTTCCACAATTGAGGAACCTTACTTTTTGATGAACTAATCAGAAATATCCTTTTTTTATTATGTACAATATGAATTAATGGAAAATTGTGAAATGGCTATTTGCGGAAATATGGGTAACACTTATCGTGTTTCAGAATAAAATTATTTGCAGTGACACACTAAGTCCGATTCTTCAGTTTTGTCTTAATACAATGTACATGTTTTCTACAATATAGCTATTTGTGCTACATTCCAGCCTTTAACAATTTTTTTTTTTTTTTTTTTTTTCAAAGAATAGAGGCTTAACAACACCCCACGTTCACCCGCGTGGCGCGAGAAACTGTGCCTCGACCACAACGCCGCGTGACAGTGAGCAGACGTGATTCGCACCGTGTAGCGTCGTGTTCCCAATGTGAGTTGACGTATTTGATTCCGTATTTTACACAAAAAAAAAGCGCGCTGTGCTGCGTCACCCCACACGCGCTATATGCGTCTCAATTTGTGTCTTGCCTGATGGATTGTAAGCACACGCGACTAAGGGCGTCTACGGAGGAGCAACCAGGACCGTCATGTAAAATACTAGAGTACTTACGGACCACTAACAAAAGATATCCTACATCTAATGACTCTCGACAGAAAAGAACGTTTCGAACGAAATGAGAGGAGTTATTCTGGAAGAAGTACTTGTATGAGCAGTATGCATGTTGAAGAATATTAGATCAGAAGACAATGTAGATGGGATGTATCCCATAAGAACTGAAGAAAAGAAGATTGAGAAAAGAGCACAACGAGAATAGAAAGAAAAAATACAGAAGTTCAAACTAAGGAATAAACTGAAGGAAAACAATAACATTAATTTAAAGTGGAGTTTCGTCATCTTTCTGGTTTACAATCTGCCCAATTCTTCCCGTTTTTCTTCTCGTCAATAAAAACAGCCAGTGTTTTAAGGTCAGTACCTATATCCGTTGTTAGGTAATGCAGGGGGGATCTCCTTAAGAGTGGAATCCCGTTTTGCAGATTGCTTCGGAACAAAAAAGTGGAGGGGAGAGGCAAAACGACTTATCGGAATCTTGAAGTATAAGAACGATATTACGATGGCTTTTACTGTCTTATTAACGACGACGTCGCCCTTTTCATTCGCTCGTTTTAAGCACGTCCCGAAGATAATCCGAATCTCTTAATCAGATTAACAGCTGACTCGGTAATTAAATTGGCCCCAGCGAACGCGTTCCGCCGACTTTCTAGGGAGCTCGGAACGGCTTTTAATATCGGTGATGCGAAAGGAAAGTCTCAACTTGCGCTTACAAAACGCTGCAGCGCCAGTGGGTAATGGCGGAAGTTGTTACCGAAGAGCAGGGTGACGTGTGCCCAGGCCATATTGATTCCCGCCTGCTCTGATATCGCGGGATCCGCTTTAACTCGGAAACAGCCTCGGGCATCACCAATATCCGACTGCGCACTGCTTTTTGAAATTCAAATTAAACTGATGGTTTTCCATTGCGTATCTTTATATCGTTCTCGATTCTTTCTCGATGGCTTTACAGTTCGCCATCGCTGGACTACATCAGAGAAAGCTTTTGTATGATTTTTTTTTCCTCGTCCCTTTGATATTCTGATCCTAATTATCAACACAAAGCGTTGATTCCATTCAAGATTAATACCGCTTTTTACATCGTACGGGCGCCAACGACAGGTTTAAACCATTTTAGAGGTTCTTTGTAAACACAGCGCATATAAAAAGAATACAACATAACCACTGTGTACACGTTTCGGAGTCACAGGAAAAATTGTGATATATCTTTCTCTCCTTGAATTCGCGTTATCTTTGTACTATATATTTTTAACTATGTTAGAATTATTGTTGATCATGGATTTATTTACAAAATTTAGCTGTTTAGTTTTACTACTGTATTTGTTTTGACACGCGTAGTCTGCCATTTAATTTTTTGTATCTAAGGTAGTTATCACTACAGGAAATTAACAAAGACCAAATTAGGGATATAGATCACTTCTTTAATTTTAGATTGACTCCCTGTAAACTACATTCGTATAGTAACTACGTATTTTAATACATTACAAGGTTTTTGCACACAGAGTTACCTCTTTAAATCTCTATGATTCTATTTTTTTTTTTAATGAAGTGAAGTAGTAATCAGTTGTAATGTAATTTACCTCCTTATCTAAATTAACGACAACTAAACAGATCATAAATTAAATTACAGAGCTATACCTCCTGTCAAATGTGGTATATACGGTACAGACGCCATGTATGGAGTGGATCCATTTTAGTGGTTGTAGAATTACAGGGTTCTATAATTACTTGCAGAAATTTAACGTAGAGGATGAATGGAGATTCAGTCCATACATTTTTCCTCATAATATCATCATCAGGAACTAAAATAAATGAGAAGCGGTTGAATTCTGGTTAAAAGTCGCCACGTGATATCTAGTATAAGAATCAGTGCTTGACAAATAGAGTTAATTCATTTGCTCTACAGTGATTCTAACATATTGAAACGAAAAGCCTACAGTAAAAAAGATGGGAATAAAGGGATGTTCTTTCGTCAGCCGCCAAGAGCCTCAAAAGCATTCAGTAATTATACAGGTAGATGTTAACTCTGACGTTTTTTTCCTAACTGAATGCTATAATTTTTTAGTTGCTAACACGATGGTTTGTATCGCATAGATCCCTCTTATGTCAAATGTCGTTCATCTTAACAAATTGTACGTCAGATATTGAGCTAACCCGCAATTTACTGTAGCATATAAACCGTTGAGCTGCTTTCATTTCAGAAAATTAATTTAGTAACCGCTTTAGAGCAAGCTACTTTTGAAAAAGTATAATTTATTGTCATCTCTCTGGCTTTACAAACTTTTCATAATTTTTGGCTCTAACGGTTTCTTAAACGGACAGATCATTAATTTCATCAGCCTCTATGGCTTTACTGTGAAGTACGATCTATTAAAAAAATCGATAATTATAATTTTTAGAGTTAAATGTGTACCAGCCCGTATTCAGCAAGGCCACGCCACAATAGTACGCTGATAAAAATCGTAGCGTACCTTATGCTAGCTGATGGGCGCCAGCAGTGCCGCCGCCATGGATTACTAGCTTCTCTGTCACCGAAATACGCTACGCTACATAATGTGACCGATTAGTGCGGTGACATATTTGGTGAATTGGTAAATTTATTGTGATTCTGAATGTATGTACGGTGGAAGCACCGGTTGGACAAATGTATTAGTTGTAATGGAGAGTATTTTGAAGGGGATAAGGTTGTTTTGTAAAAAAATTGAAAATATATAGCTTTTAAAAAATAATTCCGGTTTTTTTGGGTACCCCCTCTTAACTACGTGTAATAAAGTTATAGTGATATAGTGCATTTGAGTTCGGAACCTTATCTCAACGTGGCGAGCCATGACATAACACGGTTCGCAGTCACATGTGTCTTAGAGACTGACGACAGTGGTTGGTTACAAACTCAATTAATCAACAAACACGTTGTAACGAAAACTCTACGAAAGCGCTGCAGAGTAGTCTGTAATCCAACATTATCTCTTTGTGAAGTTACACTTAAATTAACTGATAATAGCTCTATTCAATGTCACACTACTCGCGAAGTCGTATTGCTAATTTAATATATTGCATATGGTAATTAACAATCTTGTTACGAGGGTCAAATGTCATAAGAATTAATTTGTATGGTGCGTTGATTACTTATGGTGAGACTACCTAGTTCAGTTTATCAATCTTACAGTTCGATATGAACAGTGTTAATTAGCAGTATATGCCCCGCACTTGACTTGAACTGATGACCAGTGCAATATGAAGTAAGCTTGCTTGCATCACTCTTCCTGAACCGGCCATTCCACAGAAACTTCTTAGATTGGCTTACAACGAAGAGAAAACGACCTCAACAGGAGGGAAAGGTAAAGGCGTGTGACATTGTTGGTCAGGAGAACCCAAAGGATGTTTTGGATGCCTGCGTAACAGAGTTTCGGATCGCCCTGCATTCCGCCTCTATCATAGCTGGACACTTGGGATCAGAAGTATGTAACGTCCTGGCGTGGTTGAAATGATCAAACAACATTCTTAAAAATTCCTAAACCAACCTGTATTTGAACCAGAGACCAGACCTCGAACATTTTGTTATTAAAATAATAATATCAATTGAAAGCAACAGTTAACCACTGAGCAGACCGCTCACCTCAACGGTCATTTGATCTTGCTCCTAGGCTAATCAAAATGTTACAGTTTACCAGACTATACAAAACTCGAAATGAAGGTGGTGCTATTCCTGCAAGGCGGTTGAGCCATTTGACTGATATGAATTTTAAATAGCCTGTTACTATTCTGCAGGTGTCGTTGAGAAATCCATCCACCTGTTTGGCATGAAGAGAATTTTACCAAAATTGACAGGCATACTCTGCAGCCGAATAACACAGTACTAAGGCAGAAATTTGTGTGGTTTCAAGTTGGCTACCCCATTGTCATCCAGCCAGTTTTATAAGGATTATTCCTGGTAGAAACTTTCTGCTTGGAATTCATGCAGTGTTTCCTGAATGTAAGGAATCTGTCAAGGGTCACTCCTGGATATTTTGGAGTATCGCAGTGTTCCAGTTCGGCCCCAGAATATTTTACCTTTAACCTACGAATGGCTTCTCTATTCCTTAAGTGAAAAGCACATTCTTGTGTCTTAGAAGGATTCGATTTAAGCTGGTTTGTGCTATAGTAACTTGACAAACCTTCGAGAGCATTTCTAGTCGACTAACCAATTTTGCTCCAGCCTGCAGAGTTCATCGCCGAAATTTCAGAGCGCTTCCGATCAAATTTGTAAGACTACGTCTTCTAATGTAAACAAACAGGCTGCTGACACATTCACAACAGTTCGAGGCATGTCGTCAGCTGGTGACGGCAAGTTAAATTTTGTGCGCCAATTTAAAGGTGTTTCCTGACATTTACTTGTATTAGTGTCAAATTACTTGTATCAGTGACATCTATGTCGCTACGGAGAGTTTTAAATATTAATAGGAATCAACCTATATATATAAACACGATTGGGGCTAGCACACTTAATTGTGGTAGACCATTCTTCTGTAAACTCCGACGGCTACGCTGTCCTTTGAAACCAATGAAGAATCTGTGATTCTGCAGAAGAGTAGAAAAGAACTTACTAAGACGGAAATTGCTGTTCAAGTTGTAGAACTTGACTAGTAGTAACTGCTGGTTGACACTGATGATAAACCAACAATATCACTCTCGTCATCCTACTAAGAATAACAGTCGGCGGTACCCTGCACAACGTCAGAGAATGAATCGAAATAACCTGACGGCTGATTATTTCACACCAGAAACATTACTATCTGACGATCATGACCCAACTCAAATTTGGAGATTACAGCCAATAAATGAATTTTTATCTCTTTTTACTTAATCTGTAAAACACATTGTTATTACTATAACTTAATACCACGTGCTCTAGAATCTATTTAAAAAAAACTGATTAAAGTCACACTGTTTGCCCTTCCCAATTTCTTAAAAATTGAGAATTAGACCGCGTCGGATAGATATATTGTAACCATTAAACAATATTCCGAAAAACATTTAAATATTGTGGAGTCGTACAGTGGTGTATTTTATAAGAAAAATTACTTTCTCAGTAATGTAATTTTCGCTTAGAAACTAGTACCTGAAATGCGACAACTACAAATGAAGATTGTTTGGTAGCGCAATGGATAAGTCGCGCCCTGTTAATATTGAAGGTTCCCGTTTCACAACCCGTTAAAATAAAGATTTCAAAACTGATACAACTGTTTCTTTCTACATTGTTTCTGTCAAGAGCTGTAGTAATATTTGAAATCATCGTGAATTTTAAAAGCAGCTTTTACTTCGGAAAAATGCGAGAATATTTTGTACAACTGATTATAATATTATTATTCATGTGGGAATTCACGATTTGATAAGGAAGTAGTAGAATTAAATGTGAGATCGGCAGTTAATTTTCTGTGCAGAGATCCATCCCTGCTGTCTCGTGAATACTCCTACCCGGTACGATGCTTATGAAAAAATCTTATCACAAGTTGAGATATAATGTTAAAGTAGAAGTATGGGTGTTATGCGCCAACTGAATGTTTCTTTCGTACTTCTATTGAAGTATAAATCATTCAAGTTCAGGAAATCATGCCTCTGTGTTCAAGTTTCAAGCTGTATGTCGCTGAGGATGAGTGAGAGAACTAAGCACAACTTTCGTATTTATTCAACGCTCTTATTGTATAAAGCAATTATTTTTCGGATGCTTCTACTATAAATATCATCTATCCACTTATGATAAAATTTCTTCATGTAAGTTGTAGCCGGTAGGACACGACAATTATAACATTTGTGCACAACTGTCGCTCTCATGTTTAATTCTTCTACTTTCTTATATACATAAAATACCTACTCCCGAATTGTAACAACGGAATAATTAATTGTAGATATTTCTACCGGGCTTCACCTGGCCAAAAAATGTTTATAAAGTTCATATTCATTTTAAATATCACTACAGTTTTGGACATAAACAATACAGATGGAAGTGGGTAGCAATAATTCCGAATGTTCTATTTTTTATTTTGGACATAAACAATGCAGATGGAAGAAAGTTGTAACACTTCTGATTTATTTTTGTTTTTGAAAAAGCTTTCAATGGGCTGCGAATCGTGGACCTTCAGTACTAACAGCAAAATTCATAGCCATTGCGTTTTGTTGGATGTTGTGTACTGTCTCCTGAGCAGAATTTGCAACCCGGGAAGACTCATTTTTCTCACACACATGACACCGTTACTGCCATTCCTTTCAGGCAGGAGATTGGTGGAGTTTTTGTCCGGAGACATTTCCTCTAGTGGTATTGGGATGATGCAAAACTTTGCTGTTAGAGTGTCTTCTCGATGTAATTAGGTTAAATATAAAGGCTTTGTCTCCTGTGACGATCTGCACTGATATTATAGGAACCGGTCCTGTTGACTTCGGCTGGCGTTGGTGTAAAATTCTTCCGCCAGCCGACGAAATCTTTCCTTAAGATACGGTACTCCAGTTGTCTCGTGGAGTACGTCTGTGGAGAACCTGCATGGTAGGAGCAGGGCTCTCTTTAGTACCCTGTTTTGAATGACTTTCAACTTTTGCACGTAGCTATCAGCAGCGTATGCCCACACAAGGACAGACATACTCCATGATGGGTCTGGCTAGCGATGTATAAATTCTCACTCCTGTTGTTGGGGCCAGTTTGCTATCTTCGTTCAGGAGCGAATAGAAGCTGTGGAGACTCGCACTTGCTCGCTTACGAACGTATATGTGGGCGCGCCAGGTTAGCTTCCTGTCGAATAACAACCCCAGGTACTGCGCTGTAGCAGACCACGGTATAACTTTCCCATGGAAGTGTAGTAGTGTCATTCTGCTATCATTATGACCTGGGTCTTAGTGGGGTTGATGTCAATTTTCCACCTCCTAGCCCAGGCCTGGAGGACTTCTTGAAGTCCCGCTTTGATGTTTCTGATGGTGGAGAATGCACTGTCAACTTTGACGCTGAAAGTGCGGCCAATTAGGTACGATTTTAATATCTTCACTTATGAATCCGGTATACCCTTCTCGTAGATGTCGAAAGATGTCGAGCATCACCATTGCAAGGTATTGTTTGTGATTGGAGGCACGAGTTAGCCTCATCTGCTGCTGGGTGTTTGAGTTGCCACGACGAAATCCCAGTTGGTGACTGGGGATTACGTTTGTGTCCTCGATGTGGGTGGAAACCGTTTACGCAGCAGCCGTTGAAACACTTAACTGATGGCTGGTAAAAGGCTTATTGGCCTGTAGTTGTGAGGGAGGTGTGGATCCTTCTCGCTCTTGTAGATTCCCACTACCATTGCATGCTTCCACAGGCGAGGGTACTATCCCCGGTGGAATATGTCAGATGAAATGGTTACAAATCTCGTCGCAACCCGCGGCTTTACGAGGATGAAGGTTCAACAGGCTGCTTGCAACCTCTTCTCAGGAAATTTCGTCTATTTAGTGGTCATCATCTGCTTCCAAGTAAACTCTCAGGCGACGGTTGACAAGGTGAATAGAGTCTGCTTTAGCTTTAGAAGACCTAAAGTTCTTTTCAAAGGCGTCTGCGAGAGCGTTGGCCTTGTCTTCTGGCGTGACGGTCAAGCCATGTTCACCGTGGAGAGGATTAAGACGCTGTCTTCGACTGGTAAGCTTCGTGTTTGAAGCCAGAGCGACCAGTCCTCAGGGCGAAACATGGAGACTATGGCATCCCACTCGCGATTTAGATGCTATATCAGCGTGGCTATTATTTTCCTCTGTAGGTGGTTGAGCAGTCTTCTAGTTGCGGGTTCCTTGTCAACTTCGATTCCTTCGCTACCCGGTTTTTGTATCGGATTTCAACCAGAAGGTGAGGGTGAAGCTGCGGAGTGTGGACTAACCGGGGAACCCCGACGGGAGTCGAATGGGCACTGGCCTTTTTGGCCACTGCATCGAACGATTCCAGGACATCGTCGATATTCGTTATAGCTAGCCTTGGGAAGCCCCTCCAGTTAGTTTTATTATAGATTAGATTCGGATTTTCCAGAGGCTGCCACGGTCCGACCTTAACCTCCGCTATGAGCGGGCAGTGATCAGAAGAAAGTCGGTTTAATACTAAGGTGGCAACGTAGCCCTGGATGTCCTTGATAATGAAGACGGCTAGGACATCAGCCTGTGGCCGTTGCTCGGATAGTGTGTGGGTTCTTCTGGTACCCACACACACACGTTGTGTCTATTAGACAATCGTCTCAGTGCTACTTCCACTGCGTTGATGTACCTGCTATTCCAGTCCGTGTGTTTGGCGTTGAGATCGCCACCGATCAGAAGTTTTCGACCTATTGAGGCCAGGGACGTAAAGTCGTTCTCGTCAAGCTGCCTCCGCGGGGGGGAGGGGGGGAGCAGGTGGTAGCAGGAGATGGTCGTTAATTTACCATTGACGGTCTCCACTTTGACACCGACGGCTTACATCTGTTGAAAGAGTTGGTATGACAATCTTGTGATGTGGAATGTTTCGTTTTGTGCACACCGTGACTCCGCCGCCGGCGGTGGGTCTGTCTCTGTGGTAGCAGCTGTAGTTGGCCGCTGCTGCTCGCAGACCAGGTTTGAGGAATGTTTCAGATACGAGGCACACGTCAACGGTCTGATCTCGTAAGAACTGTCTGACTTCTCGCAGTTGGCCGTAGATGTTGTTGGCATTCCAGGCACAGAAGGATGATGGTTGCAGTGAGGGCACTTTGCGGCAGCCAGAGCTTTCGTCATGGCACTAGTCATCTTCTCCAGCTGCTCGGTCAGGTTATAGACCATTTTCAAGTCAGACTCCAGCATCACAAAATATCAGGTATCTAGTTATAACACTGGTTTTTTTTTTTTTTTTTTTTTTTTTTTTTTAATGTTGGAAAGTGAAATTGCGTATTAAAATTAAAATCTGTTAGATACATGTCTGATACTGTTGTTGTGAGTTTCGAACTTCTCCAGTTTTTCAGAGCGTTTCTGTTACGATAACATAACGGATCATTTTTAATCGCAAATTGAATGTTTACTGCTGTCATGGATGGAAATCTTTTGCAAATCTATGCTGACTAGAACACTCAGGTCCGTTACATATGAAGTTCGGAGAGTAAATACTCTCTCAGTCAAGTTTCATTTGTTATGTCTGGAAGGAACATGATTTTTCCTTTCAACGAATTCAATTTTTAAAATGTTGGAACGAGTGTGGTGGCTGGACGGTAACGCTCTGGCCTCGCATTCGGTATGACGCGATGTTCGAATCCCTTCAGGCCATCCAGATTTAGGTTTTCCATGGTTTCTCCAAATCACTCCAGGCGAATACTGAGATGGTTCATCCAACAGGCCATGGCCGAATTTCCTCACATACCCTACCCCCAGTACTTTCCCCCCTACAACGACCTCAACGCGTCGACGAGGCGTAAAGTCCGGAGTAAGAAAAAATAAAATGTTGGAACAAAAATCCTTACTACGCATTACGAGTATAACTTTCCATTGGACCTGTGTCCATAGGTTTAAATTCAAGTCATCATTGAAATTACGTAACAAAACCGTAAAAAAATGTATACATAATTTTGTTCGTTGTAAATGTGTTTAGACGTGAGCGGCAATGAATTTAAGGCGTTAGTGTAAGGTAGGGATGAAACGGATATCTGTTTGGCCGGATACCGGATACCGGTTATCCGGCCATCCTATAAGCCGGATAGCCGGATATTCGGCTACCGAATACCCGGCTGCCGAATATCCGGCTGGACGTTTTTATTTGAGGATAGGGAAAATAAAAATGTCGTCAGTAGAAAAAGGATCGCCTATTTGGGAATATTTTGATGTAAATAATTACACTAACATTTCGATTTTGAATTACTTTTTTTGAGGCAATTTTTGACGCGAAGTTTAAATCATTTCAAACACAATGACTTATTTTTTTTGTCTTCGACCAGATACTTCTACCATGACAAACCAGTAAACTTTCGTGTAATGAGGAAATCTACAGCCGATGTCGTGCCTATACCGCCTTTAGACATCTCAGGGACAACTTCGACATCATCAGAATTGTTTGAAAGGAAATTACTTTGGGATGTAAACGACGCAAAAGAAAAAAAAAAATCGTTAGGTTATGTCAGAATTGCTACACTAGACAACGAGCTGTTATCTAACGCAGAAAGAAACGGATTTTCCAGTCCCCTAGAACTTTACCCCACTATAAGTATCAAGTCTTACATACATTTCCCAGAACGTACCTGACTTCTACGACAGAATTTATGAGAAAATAAAACAAACATTTCTGGTGCTCTCGCTGTTTCTGTAACTTCTAGATCTGTTTACACAACAATGTCAGCTTCCTGTATTTCACAGCTCATGTGTATCTTCCAAAGACAAACTTCAACATGGAGTGTTTGCTATGAAGTATGTCCCTGGTTCTCACCCGGGAGGAAACGTAACAAGGGAGCTTAATATTATCGCAAATCGTTAGGCTATTGACCAAACCAAAATACATTTACTCATAAATGACAATGGTGCCAACATGGTGAAGGGTGTACGCGTGGCTGAGTATGATTCTGCGAGATTTTTTATCCATTCAGAATTGTAACTGTGCCATTGAAGATCCAGCCTGAAGTGCTAGGAGTGATTTTAACTGAGAAACGTCTCGTTATACACTTTAATCGTTTGGGCTTAGCTCAAGAAAAATTGCTGGCGATTCAAAAAGAACAATTTACCCGACCGTAAGCTGGTGCCAGGTATCAGCACGAGATGGAATTCTAGCTTCTATATGATAGATCTTGTTGTTTTTAGGGCTTTAGGGCGCGTCGGCATCTAGGTCATTAGCGCCCTAGCAAAAGCACGGAATGACAATGTGGGTAGAAACACACTGCTGTCTGCATGGCCGACTGTAAATGGGTCGGCCACACAGACGGCACAGTAAAATACAGAAAAAGTGGTAAAAACACAGCCCGCATGGTCGACTGTAAAGGGGTCGACCATGCAGAAAACAGGATTGAGTAAAATACTTAAAAAAATGGCTGTAAAATGGCCTTAAATGCACAAACAAATAGTAGTGGCTGGTTGGCTGTAGAGGAGCCAACCAGCTATAACGAACACTGAAACAACGAACTGGCTGGCTGTAAAGGGGCCAGCCAGGGATAAAAAATATACATGGATTGGTGGCTGTAGAAAAACCACCAAACCATTCTAAAAACTAGGCCGATCTCCCCAAAATTTTTGGACTGAGACCGGACAAATTGCAAAATTTTAAAACCTTCCCCACATTGTCATTGTTTAAAATAACAGGCAGATCGTTAGCTAAGCCAACATCCGCCCTTACGTTTAAAAAAAGGACACAGTCAGTTAAAATGTGGCGCACCGTCAAAGGTACGCCACAAGCATCGCATTCCGGAGGGTCCTCTCGGCGCAGAAGGAAACCATGAGTCAGAGGACAGTGCCCTATACGGAGGCGAGTAAGGAGCACCTCATCCCTCCTCGCCCGCTGGAAGGAGCTGCTCCACGGCTGAACGGTCAGTTTGACCAGCCGGAGCTTATTATGCTCTACTTCCAGCCACTGCCTCTGCCATGCTTCAAAAACAATTCTCTTCGCTACCGAGGCAAGGTCTGACTTTGGGACCGGCTCAAAGTCGGTTTCGACCTTGTTGCAGGCTAATTTGGCAGATGCATCGGCTGCCTCGTTCCCCCTGATTCCCACATGACCGGGCACCCAGCAGAATAAAACCTCCTTTCCACGTGATTGGAGGGAAAGGAGGGCGTCCTGGATGTCCTGGACTAGACGGTCTGCTGGGTACATAGTTGCTAACGCCTGAATACAACTGAGGGAATCACAGCATATGATATACTTCATGTCGCGGCATACCTTCATACGCTGGAGCGACTTTAGCAGGGCATAGCACTCCGCAGTGTAAACACTGCACCTGCTATCCAGCTTGTATGTATGAGTCGCTCGAGGGAACACAACGGAGCAACCCACTCCGTTAGCCTGCTTAGACCCATCCGTATACACCGGGGTAAAATCGCGATGGTGATTCAAAACATCCTTAAAAACATTTAGATATACCCTGTCAGCGGTAAACAGTTTGTTGAACCGCGAGAGGTCTAAAATCATTCTGGGCCTCTTTAAAAGCCAGGGAGGAGATTTACTCCATCCCTGGTGATAAAAAACGGGCAGTTGACATCCGTATTCTTCTAAAATAGCCTTTGTACGGTGGCTGAATGGTTTGGTCGCTCTGCAGCGATTAGCATATAGCTGTTCAAAGTTTGGTCGCATCACTACGTCGTACACGGGACTGCCAGGCGTTGTGGCAATATTCACATAGTGTCGCACCATGAGGAGATGCCACCTGGTGGAAAGCGGCGGCTCGCCAGACTCGGCACAAATGCTCGGTATCGGGCTGGTGCGGTAAGCACCCGTGGCGAGCCGAATTCCTGCATGGTGGACACTATCAAGTATCCGAAGATAACTGTCCCGTGCCGAACCGTATACGATGCAACCATACTCGAGACGCGACCGTACAAAGGCTCGATAAAACTGTAGCAGGCAGGAGCGGTCAGCGCCCCACGACCTGCCACACAGACATTTTAAAAGATTAAGAGTTTTCAAGGCCCTGGCTCTCACATCTTTTAGATGCGCGAGCCAGTTGAGCCTTGTGTCTAAAATAAGGCCCAGAAATCTAACAGTATCAGTAAAACGTAGAACGGTGTTCCTCAGGGTAAAGTGGGGCTCTGATAAAAGGTTTCTGCTACGAGTAAAAAGTACACACCGGGTTTTCTCAGCAGAGAAACGAAAACCGGTGTGCACTGACCATTCATCCAGCCTGTTCAAAGCGAGCTGCAACTGCCGCTCTGCGCTTCTCAGGCTGGATGATGCAATAAAAATTAAGAAGTCGTCCACATACAAGGAGAACCGTAAGGGACTCCTTATGACGACTGATATGCTGTTAATCGCTATGGCGAAAAGGGTCACGCTTAAAACTGACCCCTGAGGGACACCGTTTTCCTGAATAAAAAGATCAGACACTTCACTACCGACTCGGTACCGGAAGCAACGACCAGATAAAAATGATTTTAAAAAACGGGGTAGGTTACCCCTAAAACCCCATTCGTGTAACTGTTTTAAAATAACATGCCGCCAGGTAGTATCGTAGGCCTTTTCAAGGTCGAAAAAAACACCCACAAGGTGTTGGCTGCGGATGAATGCATCTTGTATGGCCGCCTCCAGGAGGATCAGGTTGTCCAAGGTGGAACGGAACTTCCTGAATCCACACTGAAAGCGACTCAGCAGATTACAGGATTCAAGACACCAGACGAGGCGGCGGTTAACCATCCTCTCCAGTGTCTTACCCACGCAGCTAGTCAAGGCAATACTACGATAACTACCTGGCAAAAATTTGTCTTTGCCAGGTTTTAAAATTGAAATTAGAGTTGCTTCTTTCCACGAGTCGGGGAAGTATCCCTCGGTCCATATACTGTTAAAAATATCCAGAAGGTACTCTTTAGCATCATTATTAAGATGCCTCAGCATCTGGTACTGGATCAGATCAGGCCCTGGAGCAGTGTCTTTTGCGCTGTTCAGTGCAGACTCGAGCTCCCAAAATGTAAATGGCCTGTTATAGGCCTCTGTATCCGACGAATCGAAACACAGCACACGTCTCTCGGCAGCAACCCTTCGTTGCTGGAACCGAGGATCGAAACTGGCAGATGAAGAGATGGCAGCGAAATTCTCCGCCATCAGCTGCGCTATGCTTCGTTCGTCGGTAATTACACGTCCTTGATCCAGTAATCCAGATACTGGTGGGCGGGAGTACCTTCCAGATATACGGCGGATGGACTCCCATACTTTGGCGGATGGTGTGGAACGAATTATTGTGCTCACAAAGGCCTGCCATGACCTTTTCTTGCTCTCCTTAATAACACGACGCGCCTTTGCTCTTGCAATACGGAACGCTGCTAGGTTGTCTGAAGTTGGGTGCAACCTAAAACGTCGCAACGCCCGTCTACGACCCTGAATAGCGGAGCGACATTCGTCGCTCCACCAGGGTACGGGCGTCGTTCGCAGCGTTCCGGAGCTTTTAGGCATGGAGACGTCAGCTGCCTGATGAATCACTTCGGTAAAGTGATTCACCCTCTCCACAACATGGTAATACTCTTTAAGAGTAATGGAGCGGCGGTAGAGTTGCCAATCGGCTTTGCTGACGTTCCATTTGCGTCGGTTATTCCCTCCTCCGCGTTCAAACTCTACGTGCATCCATATTGGGAAGTGGTCGCTTCCATGAAGGTGGCGATCCACCTCCCAATGCACGGAGTCCGCGATTGAGGGGGAGCAGAATGAAAGGTCGATGGCAGAGGACGATCCGGAAGCAGTGGTAAAGTGGGTCATTTCGCCAGTATTGAGGATGCATATTTCCTCTTGCTCCATTATTCTGCCAACCACTCGGCCTCTGGGGCAATCGGTGTTTGAGCCCCACAACGCACTATGTGCGTTGAAGTCTCCTAAGAGGAGGAATGGCCGAGTGAGCTGCCGCAAAATGTCGAGTAGGTCGTCATACTCGACGGGCGCATTAGGTGGCAGATAAATGGAGCATACGGTCAGTTTAGTGGGACCGTGTATCCTCACTGCCACTGCTTGTAGATGAGAGGTGAGAGCAACAGGTTCGGAGTGGACAGTGTTCCGGACAAACACGGCCACTCCGCCCTTCGCTCGATCACCCTCGGTATCGTCCTTTCTATAGATGTCATAACCTCTTAGCACAGGATGGTGGTTTGGTCTAAAGTGTGTCTCCTGTAAACAGAGACACAATGGATTAGACCGTGCTAAGAGTTGGACTTCCTCTTTGTGAGCTTGAAAGCCATTTACGTTCCATTGTAGTATGGGAGCCATCTCACCTATTCAACCTCACCCGCCCCGGGTCGGGTGGGTCATCGTCCCGTGACTGCTGAGGAACGGAACCAGGTTCGTCCACCAGCATTACGTCGTCTTCATTATCTGAAGACGACTCTCGTTGCAAGGCCTCGGAGTTTTGCGGGCTTTTCTTCCTCCGAGGCCCTTTCCCCTTCTTCTCCTTTCCAGAGGGGGATCTGGGAGGAGAAGTTGGAGGGGATTTCACAAACATAGTGGGGTCCGCGTGCTTAAATTTCGGACCCCTAACTTTCTGCACTGTTTGCCATCCGCTACTGGCAGATGGCGACGCCGTTACTGCTTCTGTTGCAGGTGCTTTTTCTGCAATAGGGGCCGCTACTGGTATTGCAGCGGGACCCATTGCTGTAGCGGATGACTGTGCATTTGCTGGTGGAACCATTGAACCCGCTGTCTTTGTGGTCGAGGATGCAGGAGTGTTGCTACCAGCGTCCACGGTCTTCGGTGTTATGACCTTAGTGACATTGGCGCCACATTTGCATTGACATGAGCACGTTGTACTTGTGCCCATGTCTGCAAAGGACGTCTGTGTTGCAACACTCTCCCTCCTGACGGGAGTTGACAAGGTTTTGGCGAAGCTAGTAGCGAAGACAGGTGGCGCAAGCGCCTTAAACCTCTTCTTCGCCTCGCCATATGATAGTCGTTCCTTGGTTTTCAACTCCTGTACCTTTTTCTCATCAAGGTACACTCGACACTCCCTGCTCCAGGCTGGATGAGACCCAGAGCAGTGTACACACACCTGTGGGAGAGTACAACTAGTGCCTGACTCATGTGCGGCCTTTCCATATTTCCCACAGGTGGGGTTGCCCTTACACGTCGCCGTCGTATGCCCAAAACGCTGGCACTTAAAACAGCGCATAGGTTCTGGGACATACGGACGGATATTCAAATTTAGATAGCCAGCTTTGATGGCCTTGGGCAACGTTGGAGTGTCGAACGTCAGGACGAAGGTGGCTGTCTTTTCAAGACTGCCGTTAACCCTTCGTGTGATCTGACGAACCTCGACCACATGCTCTGTTGACCACTCCTTAAGGAGTTCCTCGGTAGTAACATCAATTAGGTCGCGGCAGGTGACCACGCCTTTACTTGAGTTCAGGGTTTTGTGGAGTTCGCATTTCACTGCGAACTCACCGAGCTTCTCACACTTAAGGAGGAGAACAGCCTGCTTATTAGTAGATGTTTCTAACAGCAGGGTACCGTTCCTCAGCTTTTTGACGGATTTTAGGGTACCCGCAATACCCTCAAGACCTTTTTGTGTATAGAATGGAGAGACCTTTTCAAAAGATCCCTCCACCCTACTCATTATGACGAAGGCATTATCAACTATATAATCCTTCCTGTTACAAGTGCTATTTTCATGAGGAGGGCTTTCAACCCTCGCCCACTTACCACCACCTCTTTTTTGGGCGTTAAAGTGACGTTGCCCCTGCGGGTTGCCCAAGCCGCAGGAGGAGGGGTTATGATTTGAATTATTACTCGTTTTGGTCCCACGAGTTCGGAGGAACTAAACGTCGAGTGGCGTGGAGCCTCCGCATCACACCACCAAGCCCAATACAACAGGGGTGCGGCAGGTGCCCCTGAGGTTGTACGCTAACGGGTGGTTTGCCTCACCACCCATCCACCTCCTCGGCACGTTACTCACCTTGAGGTTGAGGGTTTTTTTATAGAGGTTTTTACTGTCCTCGCGATCCAGGCGATTAAGCCAAGATCCCCGTTCTCCTAGGCACACAACGTTCCACCGCCACGCCCTACGGTGGTCGTTGAAGCATGGTAGGAGCTTACGGTGTGGGAAACTTGCGGCGCTCACAAGTTTCCAGCTCGGGCACCGCGGGTTCGCCAAACCCGTATCTGGCACTTGCGTACCAGGCCCCTGCGGGGTATATGATAGAGTTCCTGTTGTCGCTCTACGTGGCTGATCGCGGAACACACACTAATTTGATGCGTCAACAGTGGTATTTGGTGATAAAGTGCGTTTAGCTATTGAAGCCCTATGAAGAAATAACAAAAATGATCTGGTTACTACTGCAATTCCGAAGTAATTTAACAAGTTTCTGCACTAAAAAGAAAATTTAGATAATGATGAGAAGACACAAAGAACTCCTGACATATCACACATTAGAGCCTCTTTGAAAACTGAATTAATAAGTCGTTTCGGCTCCTTAAGTGAATTGGTTGCGACCTTCCCAGCGCCAAGATTTAAGACAAACTATTTTGGATTTGTTGAAACTCGTCAGAAGATTATATTGGAAACTATAAAAATGTCTTGCGAGGAATCTTCAACCAGTAGTAGTTCATCCTCAACGGCTGGCAAAAGGAGCAGAAGGGACGAGACAGAATCAACTGTGACTCACGAAGCTCAAGACACGTTTTGGAACTGTTTTAACGAGATCGCCAGTACCACGATCAAGATAAAACGTGATTGCTAGCGAGACTGACTTTTATTTAAAGTCATCTCGAACTGATCGGAAGCGTGAACCATATATTTGGTGGTCAGCTAATGCGACACAGCACCCGAAATTGACAAAATTTGCCAGAATTTATTTTTCAGTGTCTTGCAGAAGTACATATAGTGAAAGACTATTTTTTTGAACCTGGCCTTGTTTACGAGGAAAAGCAAAACTGATTATTACCTCTCATTACAAATTGGTGTTGATTCAGTACAAAAACTAATTTTTTATCTTAAAAACAGTAATAAACAGTATTTTGATTTGAAGACAGTGATTTTGTTTGTGTTTAGACTTATTATATACATAGCATTAGTGAATTTAAAGAAAATTTCACGAAATTTTCGTAATTTATTGAGAATCAGATTCCCGCCGGATATCCGCCGGATATTGACCTACTATTCGGTATCCGGCCGGATAGTAAATATTGGCCGGATACCGGATAGTTGCCGGATATCCGTTTCATCTCTAGTGTAAGGTCAGACTTTTGTTTAAGTTATAATTAGAAAAAATAAATAAACATAAAGGCCGTTATAAATTCAGTGGGTGTAATAGTTGAAGTTAGCATCAAAAAGACATATTTTTTGTTTTCTGATCTTACTACATATGAATGGTCTTTCGCTATCTTGGCAGTGTAAATATAGTCAATGCAGTCTGGGAAAAATCGATTATGGGGACTTGTATGTTGTTTCTAACGTGCTAAGCAGACACAATTAGAAACAGAATTAGAAAGAACACGGTTAATGTCTTGCAACTTACTGCTACTAAAGGTATTTCAACGTGTTTTTAATAACGGGGCGATAGGGAAAGGAGGTTAAACTCGGGGGCCGACCTCATTACTAGCGGGGACCACACACACAAAACGCCCTTCTGTGTCCTCCGCCAGCACAAAAAAAAAAAAAAAGGAAAGTGCTTGGTTGCTGCTGGAGTTGTCAGGAGGAAATAGGGGGAGGGTGGCGGTGAAAGGCTTTGGTCCGGCACGCCGGTATAAAATAACAATTTCCTTTCTGGGAGCCGTGACACAACAGAACACGGCAAACAGGGGCCACCCGGCCGCCCGCCGTATTAAAACAAGGCCCCGCCGTAATTGGAGGGCCTCGCCCGGGCTGGAACCGCCAGCGCTTACAACACCGCTCCGACGACGGGCCGCCGCGCCGGCCGCTCTGCATTTCGTGCTTGTTCATAATAACACGCCCAAAAGTTGCTGACCGGTGACAGGCTATAAATTAAATTACAAGCTCCATCAAAAAATCAACGTGACGTGCCTCTCGTGGCTTAAATAATGGTGAGAATTATGAAAATACTATAGACATACACAAATTCGTCATGTACTTAACACAGTCAACGAAAAACGTTAAAGAATTTACTATATATAATAAAAAAAAAAATCAGTCAAAACCAAGAAAAACCGTGATTCATCAAAAATTCTAATAAATGGCAAACTGAGCCATATTGCTGATGCCTTCATTTTCTGTCGCAGGCTATCTTGTAAACGAAATAAGTTATATACGTATAAAATCTGTTTAGTTGGTCCTAAGCACATTTAAAATATTGTAAAATTGTGACGGAGTTCCAAACAAGTAAAGAGGGTCGAAAAACATATTTGTTTCCCAGACGGGAGTTTTATACCTCGTTAAGTAGTGTATAAGATGTTTCTTTAATTAATTTTGTTCACTGGAAAATAAGTACGTGCGCCCCTATCAACGTTCTGGATTAAGACGCTATGTCAGTTGTAACCAGAAATTTTTATTTTTAGGTTACTCTTTCATATATTAATATTAATTTTTTCAAAGTGCTCTTCATACAGAGCGCATTGATTTCTTATGAGCGGAAAAAAAAGGTTGATACTGAATGATAGTGTTAGCCACGCGAGCGGAAGCGTGATGCGGCGTTGGAGAACCGTGAACCCTAAAACAGGGGTCAATACGGCCCGCGATCGCAATGTGAAACAGAAAGAAGAATAATGTTTTTTAGAGCTTTTAGACTTCACTCGATTCCTATAAGGACTTATTTGAATCTGGCCCGCCTACACATTCTAAATTTAATATACGGCTCTCTGCAAAAATTGAGTTTGCCACCTATGCCCTATAACGTGTAGTCACTGATTTCTCTGCCAAGTGACTGCCGACTTACTTATCACATGCAAGATATATGTTTAGCTCATTAGAGTAACGTTAAATGCGCGAGGATCTTTCTAAACTTTCCTGCCGTCATATAAATTTGTGGTTCTGTTTCAAGCTTAAGAAATGTAAACTGCTCACGCAGACTGCTTAATGTATTCACTTCAGATATTCCAATATAATAACAATGTGGTTAGCAAGAAATATTTAATGTAGCATTATTAACTACTAGGATTTTGGTGTTTACTGCACTTCTATGGTTGTTCAAACACAATGAATTCTGAAAATCCGTGTAGTTATTGTTTTGTAAAATAAAGT
Source organism: Vandiemenella viatica (assembly GCA_031002005.1). Taxonomy (NCBI): domain Eukaryota; kingdom Metazoa; phylum Arthropoda; class Insecta; order Orthoptera; family Morabidae; genus Vandiemenella; species Vandiemenella viatica. The sequence continues at coordinate 297,073,676 of JARYHS010011408.1, read as the reverse complement.
ACTAAAATCGGTTATAGTGATACTTGATTGCATCAGCCTGAAAGCTGTTTTGAATGGCGCATCACTTCGTTGTCAGAAATATATTCGCAAAACTGAACACCCGTGTAAATGAACTAGCCATTAAAACGTATTCACGCAAAATAATTAAGGAATTATTAAAAAAGAAATTATAAATATCTGTAACAACGCTACTGCATAAATTGTGATTCTTTTTTTACCCTATACAACAAAATCATATGTTCTGCTTAGGCAAAAGAAATAACTTGTTATCGAACAGAGAGTTTTCAAAAATTAATTTAGTCATATCAGTTATGAAAATGACAAAAAGACTTCCATGATACAGATCACAAAACAATAAAATACAAATCTATTGTACAATTACAAGAATTAAAAATAAATATGTTTAACAGCTATAACATATATGGAATTAAAAGAGGATTACTACGCAATTAAAAATCGGTGGTAGGTAGTAGTCAGAGTGTGTCTTTCTTTAGCCAAATAGCGAGTGGACAAATACTGTTTATAGTTTAACATTTTATTTAGGTGCCACGTCAAGCGGGAAGTTCTTTGACATTTTCACTTTAAAAGGAACAAAATTTTTCGAAATTACATCCGTTGGTCTTCAAACGGTCTCAAATTGTCTGCCGTAGTGTATTTCATAGGAAATAATATTAATTATCCTCAAGCAAAAAAACAAATGAGCGACGTTCGCGCACGATACTTTCACTTTCTCATCAACTTTGTGGCCCCGCATGGCTTTATATCGCTCGGCTGGATGTTCAGTAGGTAAAGCAATGTTTCGAAGTTTACTTCTACCGGTCTTGGAACGGTTTTAAATTGTCCGTCGTATTGCATTTTATACGAAATATTATTGTTTTGCCTCAAGAGGTAGACCAATGATCTTTCAGGCTACTTAGTGCAAAATAATTGTTCCGACCAGTCGCTTCCCTTTCCTTAGTCTTGAGTGGTGAGGGAGACCCGCCTGGTAATTTTCTTGTCCCTTTAAAACAACATGCACTTTTCCCCACGTACTAGTCGTTTAAAGTTGCAAGGTCTTTTTAATGTCGCTCGCAAGTCTTGGATGCCACCCAATACCGAAATTGGAAGCTATATTCAAGTTAAAAATAAGCAGTCATTGAATAGTTATTGAGATTTAAGGCATTGTCAGAAGCTTGTTCACTTCGATGTGGTGCAATGCTGACGATATTGAAACTATCCATGGCTGAAGGAGCCATTAGCATGCACTGGGCAAAACCGAAACGTAGCTTTCTATGAGTAAGATGTGATATATTGCTGTCGTTTGTAATAGAATTACTGCACTCAAGTTAAGCTGTAAATTTAAAGCCACAATTATTGTAAGCAATACTAAGCCTGTGAAACACGCCAGCTGGCGGCTAAGTGACCGGTAAATGTGAGTTACGGCAAGATTTATTAAATCATATCTGATCGAACAGATTTATACATTATTTCTTTAAAAATGCCTGAAATGAATAGCTGGCACAATAATTTATCGAGAACGATTCTGAACCACTTGTAAGATAATCGCGAAATAAAAGCAGAAAGAATAAAGTGTAAAGTGTATAGCTCTACGACCACGAAGTAGACATTAGACAATGAAACAATTAGTTTTTACTTGGTTTACCGAACAGTATGTTTATTTCCACATTAGGAGAAGGACTGGTTATAAACGTACTATGAACCATTTTAACACAGAAGTGTTTTTGACTTCTAATTTAATATTTATTTTTTGCGAGTTAATTTCAAATAAATATTTTGTAGCAAACTCGAAAACGACATTTCACTACAAAATTTCTCGGGAATAACTGAATGCAGTAACATGTAAATTTTTATACCCTACTGGGATGTCTCAATGGACAGCTTTTCTGGGAGTTTGCAAGTACATGGCACGGAAAAAAATGATTATTATTTTTATAATGACACACCATTGCTGTCAACACTAATTATAAAAAAATTCTGCGACTATAAAAAGAGAAGCAAGTAATATTTAAAATTATTAATAGTTTGATATAGCCGAAATGTCCAACCTCTCCTCAGTGTGTTGGAAAACGGGGAAGGGCTTGAAGTAGTGGACTGGCTTCGGGTGTGAGGTGCAGAGGGGATTACGAATGACCCTGGACCGCTATCGTAACTGCGAGGGCACGAGGGCAACCCTGTATCATGGCGGCCAACAGGTTTCCGGTGAAGCTACGATTGCTGGTCGTGAACTGATTATTGTTTCAAAGCACAGCAAGACTCGGAAAGGACAGATATAAAAGAAAAAGATTACAACTTGGAACCTTGAATGTACGAGCAATGATTAGAAATTAGGAGGAAATTATGAATTTGTTGGTCCGAGCGTGGTGGTGTAACGGCTAGCGTTCTGGCCTCGCATTCAGGAGAACGGCGGTTCGAATCCCCGTCCGGGCATCCAGATTTGGGTTTTCCATGGTTTCCCCAAATCACTCCAGGTGAATGCCGGGATGCTTCCTTCAAAAGGCCATCCGAATTCCTTCCCATTCCTTGCCCCCCCATCCTTTCCCGTCTCTAAAGACTTAGTTGTTATAGGAGACGTTAAGCAGTTAAAAAAAATGAATTTGTTGGAGAAGATGAAATCGACACATCATGCGATTGGGAGAGAAAAAATGGAAAGGACAGGGTAGAAGAGAATTGAAATGAGGGTTCTTATTGTACTGGAATTTGGAAAGGAAATGATATAAAGTGGGGTTAGTTGTTACAAAAGATCAAAAGTAGGATCAACAAGAAAGAAATAATAGAAAGAAGTCTGGAGAGTATCTGATTTGACTGTCCAGGGATAGTAACTTAATATCTGATTTTGAGCAGTAAATTTATTTAATTAATTGATTTTAATCACGAGTCGGAGAGAATTTGTCTCTGAAGAAAAATGAACGGATGGAAGACCTTAAGTAAACTACAAAAAAAATATTACGAATTTCTTGAATGGTGAAATAAATTATAAAACACACTAGTTTCCGAGAAGCATGTAAGAAACCTGTGAGTACTTTAAAGGTACTGCACCGAATGCTATGAAAAAATATTGTGGTAAAATAATTTGTGGTTTTCGCAGCCGTCGTAATGTTTTGCCAACTCAGCAGGTTTCTTCATCCCTGAGGAAGACAATAGGTAATAGTAGAAATGACGAGAGAAAGGAGGATTGATTGATTATTGACAAGTATTGTAGCAAAGTAAGAATGTTCTGTTAAGACATTAAAAGCAGGTTGGTGGATTCTATAAGGTTAAAAGCCAAGAAAAACTAAGTAAAATTTCCTGACGTAACTACAGAATAATTAGAATATTTAAGAGGGAACTGGTAAAACCTTTAGGAGTGTTATTAGATTGTAGTTTTTAACAGCTGTACCCCGTTTTCTGTATAATACTTTTGGACTACATGGACACAAAGAGAGGTTGTGGAATATACGACGACTGCTGAACGCTACTCTCTGGAATATTGACGCTTGGGTGAGAATCCAAGTTAGATTTCCGTATAATGTATATTCTAATTGTAGCTATTTAAGCTACATAAATACTCGTGAAGAGTTGTTTTTTTAGCGATTCAGAGCTCTTAAAGACCGACATTATTTTCGACACTCATTAGGTTAGAGATACAGAATAGCAAAAAGTCTTTTTGCAGCGATTAGATCTTCAGAAAAATAATAACAACCACTAAAAAAATTGACCTCGAGAACTACAAATATAGATATAGCATAAGAGGGAATAGAGAGATGGAAAGTATTTTTTGGTAATGGAAGGGCGAATGGGATGATTAGTAAGTGTCGATGGAGTATACAGTAGATTGGCAGGGAAAAACAACCGACAATGTAGCATGTAAGGTACAGGCAGGAAGTATTTAATTTAATTTAAATAACAACTGCTATGTGGCACACACGCTTAGGTCGCAATGTCCCTACACCCCTACATTCTGAAATGATTTTTCACCACCTCCTACTTTTGCTGTTTACAAATTCCAACATCAAAATCATTCAGTCTTTTTGGTAAATTGTTCATCATTTCCCTACGTAATTTATTCCAATCTCTTATTTACAAAATAAGTTTTTATCTGAATCGTTGTGAATATAAATGTATTTTATTATCTATGATAATTGTAACAAATATAATTTCTTATAGTACCATGCTGGAACATCCTCGACAGGCAAGGATAAACCTTGCGGGCAGCAATAGCAAGGAGTAAAGCGGGCAGCGATAGTAAGGAGAAACTATAAACAGAATAGAAAGAAGAGGTGAGAGATAAAAGCTGTTATGTTGAATGTGAACTTTAAGCTGTCAAAAAGATTGTGACCGCTGCGGCTAAGAAAAAGATATTTTAAATGTAGATTAATGTATGTACGGCTGTAAAATAATTTTTTTTTTTTTTTTTTTTTTTTTTTTTTTTTTTTAAGTTAACGTCGAAATGTGAGAAATCTTTTGTTACAAACGAGTGGAATGGTATTATTCTTTCTTACGGGTAAAAGGAGTGTTACGTGATAAAAAGGTTACGAAATTGTCTACATTAGAATGAAATATATGCAAAATTAAAAATAGATTATAGTATTTGTATTGACACTTGGGTGAGAGTGCAATTAGGAGAAGTAAACGAACACTAAATATTCCTGAAGATTTAGTTAGTAATCTGTGTGATTTGCTAAAGGTTATATAACTGTCTGATAAGACTTGGTGGTTTATTTAACTGTTGATAATTATTGAACATAATTTCTCGGCAGGCAAGAAGATAATTAATGGATTTGGTCTTATATAATTTCCGGTTTACCTGATTCTCTACTGTGTTGGTGCCGATAGCCAGGTAAGCTAATTTTTTAATATTAGGAAGTGGTTTATACAACTGTTTCTATAAATTTATACTTAAAACCACTCTGAGATATTCATTTGGTTCAATTCGTATTGTTGTTTTTCGTTAATATTTTCTTCAGCAAACTGTGTTAGGCCATTACCAGTCGCAAGCAAATAAGAAACTTCCACTCTCTTCGCCTTTTACTTACTATAGCCAAAAACTGCCAGGATGTTTTAAAGAGCAATTATTCTACTTAATTTGCATTGAAACAGTGCGGGAAAGAGTTACTGCTTTATTCCGTACTTACTTCCGTTTACAAGGTATCGCAGTTAAAAAAAAAAAAAAAAAAAAAAAAAAAAAAAAAAAAAAAAAAAAAAAAAAAAAAAAAAGAAAAAAAGAGGAGTTAAAATATTTGGTGACTTGAAAAAATACTGTCGAAATCGATAGAGCTGTTAAACGGTAACTTTCTTGATCTCGACCATAATTGGACATACGATAACTTTAAGTCGTCATGAGAAACAATTCTCAAAACATGTTGGGACCTTGCAAATGTGTTGAGAGAATGACAGTCACAAGATTATCTTGAAAGTATATGTCACTTTCTAAAAATTTATTAATTGATTACTAACTGATTGGACTCCATTACAACTGAAGGAATATTACCTGTGTAATAGGAAATCAAAGATGTTACGAGCTAACCGCACGGTTCTAGTCAATCAGAACCGTGCTTCAGCTCGTGTTTCCATTTGCAATGTGAGAAAACTGTAGAAGTACTAACTTACGCACTCTTTACGTACCACGGCCCTTTCTTCCTGGTACTGGTCGCACCAACCACTCGTAATCTGCCTTTTGGCACCCTCCGCCTGCAACCTGTAAAATGCACCTGGATTTTGTATTTTTTTTACTATGACTTTACGCCTCGTCGACGTCGAGGTCAATAGAGGTGGGATGGGATTGGGGACAAGAAGCGGGATGGAATTCGGCCATGGCCTGTTGAAGGAATTATCCCGGCATTTGCCTGGAGTGATTTGGGGAAACCATGGAAAACCCAAATCTGGATGCCCGGACGGGGATTCGAACTGGCGTCCTCTCGAATGCGAGGCCAGAGCGTTAACCACTCACCCACTACGATCGGTGTGGGTTTTGGAGAGAAGGATAAACGTGATAAGGTTGAAATCGGTTTCTTCTTCTTTTCCATCACTGTACTTTAAATAATCACACCGCACAATTATTTGAAATAATAATTTTCCGCTCTTTTACAGATATATCAATCATAGTAAAAACTTGCCGTATTAGTATAACGCACAGTTAAGAAGTCTACTTAGTTAAATTTATCAGTGTCCATTCAGTAATCAACCAAAACTACCGACCGTACGGACGCCATCGTGTCCGTCTCATCCATCTCCGAATATCATCACTTGTTTAGTGATCTGAAGATATATGAAGATTTTTTCTGTATACCAGAATGATTTTGGGAACCTTTTGCTTCATTTTAAGTAAAGTGAGACATCGTTAACAAAAATCTGTTGGAATTGGCATCGTCAGCTCATATTTCCAGAAGAGAGATTGGTCATTGCTTGATATTTTGCCTGAATCTAAGGTGAAAGCTCGATTTATGCTGTTAGGAGATAAAGCACATGCCGTTCTCACTAATTTGTTGAAACCTTTTGAGTGACATAACTTGATTCTCGAATACCTATGCTTAAATAAACGTTTATTTCGAGCAAAGAAAGCAGTAGATTGTGCTTTTGGAATTTTGTTTTCAAAATGGCGTTTGCTTTCTAGAAACATTTGAACAGATGTAAAACTGATAATATTATAAAATGTGAATGTGTTTTACATAGTATAGCTATTGACTGGCGTTTTGTATTTAACGAAAACTACAAAAGACAATAGCAAGTAGTAATAGTAATAGCAATAGTAGTACGATCATCTAATTCAACTAAAAGAGTAAGAGATATTTATGTATCATAATTCTCATGTAATCCTTTACATTAATTAAACTCAATAAAAAGAATATGACTTGTGTGAAAAAAAAAGTATTTCATGTGCCATCTTCCTTTATTTCAGCACTTATTTCCTTCTAGCATCTATCGACGACATTTCTCTTGCTCTTTCTCTTGCTGTGCTTCTCATCGCTGCTGACCCATGTCGGGGGCTTATTAAATATCGCAGAACTTAATATTTCCATATCCACGACTGCGTACAGCTCGGGGCAGCCTAGCTCATCATAATAACCTGCTCATTCCTAAGTGGAGGCTGCTGTTTACGAGCGCTTGCAAGCAGGGACCTGCCGCTTCTGTGAAAGTGCTCAATTGCTAACAAGAGAGCATTCATCGCAGGTTTTCACCAACTACCAATTCGCGGGCAACTTGTGCCATTTCTGTTCGTACCCTTCTCGCACATCCAGCGGCTCAGCGCCGAATGTCGAGGGGTGGTATATAAGTCGACTCTCTAAAGGGGTCAACAGCTCTGTTTTGCGGAGTGATCCCTTCAGGCGTGGTAATAGCACTCTCACTGGAGGAAACGACACTTCAAGTCATCATGCAGCATCTGATCCCCAGGACTGCATTAAGTCCTAGCGGAGGAGGAAATTTTTCACGTTTGGTTCCCCACGGTTGTGGAGGACCTACCAGATGGACTGGCTGTAAGGACACACCTCAGTAATATTTCGAGTGTGCGGCAGTTCATTGCAGTACCGATTCTGCATGTCTTGTTACATATTGCTGCAGAGTATTGCCCCGAGATCATAGTGTGTGAGTCACTGCCTGGCTATTTGGGATCCACTTTAAACAAACAAACGCCAGTGACATTTTTCTCGGAAGTCAAACTCAAAGGTGCAATCTCAGGTACGTCCACCGTCATTAATTCTATGTAGTTTGTGAGGTCGTATGTTTCAAGAGAGGAATGGCATGTACATCCACCAAAAATATGTCCCCAAACTGTCCTGAGTGGGTAGACTGCTGGAAAGAAATAAATAATCGAAACTGAGTATGCAGCCGCCGAAGACGTGTACTACGTTAGTAACCATATTTCCGGGCTTCTGCGATGGTCGTGCGAATGACGAATGGTCACGCTATACTGCACGGTACTGCGTCTGGCTGTCCAGCGTAATCGATAAAGTGATCGATGCATGTGGTTCCGTTGCGAAACGTCGCGGATAAATGTGCGGAGGAGGATTGGAGGCAGGGACGGGCTGATGTAACTGTTCGCCGCCTCATCTCTGCATTGGTGTGTTGGCTGAGTGTGACCCACGCCCTATAGCTGTGGTCAGATTAATTGGCGGGTGTCGTCAAATGCGCCTTTGCCAAGTCGTGCGCGTAACAGTGGTATTCACCTCTTTACTTGTAGTAATGGTTTGTAACGTGTTTTAAGTAATTTATGATCACTATTCTGTCATAAAATATTGATGCATGTCATTTCGTTAAGAAAGTTATGCATTGCAGATGCGTTTAATATAATTGATGGTTTCAAAAGACCTGTTATTTATTATTCTATTATCTACGCAGAAAAATAAAATTATCGACAGACTATGGAAACTTATGGAAATACTCTTCTTTTATTTGTGGCTAAAAGTCCACGTGTTACATTTTATTTTCAGTTTGTATATTTATAACTAAAACCAAAATTTTATTTTGTCATCCTCTGCACTGAAAAACTTGCATAATTAACGACAATATTATCTGTTTATATATTACCACTCATCACTATCGTAAAATTCGTGTACTGTCCTCCTGACAAAGGACTGTCAAAGTCGCTAAGCTTTGTTAGAGTGCTGTATTGTTTCATATTTTTCTTTCGAGAAACAAACGTAGGTTATTTTCCCTCACGACACACGCTCTGGACAGTTCTCAAACCATTACAAGCTGCAACGCAAATAGCCTGTCCATTCCCTAATTTTTTCGCAATATGGTTGTTTTTGCGGTAACAAATCACTACAGTTTTTTATTTCATCAATATCCAGTACGTCCATATTTTTCAAGTCTTTTCCTACTAGCGTACATGTAGGAGACAAAATTTCTCGATCATTGTCGACAAGAAATTTGAAATATTTATATACATTGTGAATGATAGATTTACTCTGTTGTCTGCTTCAGCCGCGGTGGTTCTGCTGTCGATGACTTGCGTCTTGTTGGGAGTCGTTAGTTCGGGAACACCTGGAATAGGAGAATAAGTCTCTTCCTAAGTATCCATTTTTAGTAGCAAGATTCTCTCGCTAAATTTCCCTAATTATAAGTTACTGCACTTTTTGTTCGGTAAAATTATTACACTAAATTACTATAATAAATAAATAACCAAAAGGAATTATTTAAATCGCACATAAAAATCGTAAATCGCTAAAAATCAAAATATCCTCTCTCGAGCAAGGTCACACTCACACTGACACTTTCTAATTCCTATTCTCAGGTTCACACATTTTTTTTGTGAAAGGGAGGTGGAAGGTTTGGGGGTGGGTAGCGAACTGTTGACGCTTGGACTAGGCAACACAGGCCGCACAGCGTTGCAATTTTCAGGTGATAGAAAGAGAGCGCATCGCGAGATTGTCCCCAAGTACGGCAACAGCGCGTTCACACTGACCCGCCAATTAATCTGGCCACAGCTATAGGTGAAACCAAAGGCTTTGTACGAACGCTCAAGCGAAGTCGGCGTTCCCAGAGAGAGCGACGATTAAGAGTGAAGACGTGACCAACAACGCCCGCAGTTACTTCCTTCCATCTAGAGGAAACATAGGTTTCATCCATATCAGTTGTTCTTTCTCCCATTTAGAATTTTTCTATCCAGCCACCAAGTATCATGGTGGCCAACTTCAGTAACACTTTTTTTTTTTTTTTTTTTTTAATGGCTTTCGGCTACTGGACCATACAGCCAGCTCAATGTGATTTGTTGCTATCAAGTATTGACACAAGGACACTACAACACGGACAAGACATTCACAGACACAACACTAAACACCCATGCCCTCGGCCGGACTCGAACCGGCGACCTTCGGTACGCGGAGCTAGCACTCTAGCCCCGACGCTACCGAGGCCGGCAGAAACACTTTTAAAACACCGTGTTGCCACCTTAAGCTCCAGAATTTCCCCTCGTTTTCCTCCTGGAGCGCCGGAAGCAATTGTCCATTTACTTGTATAATTTAACTATATCATACAAGTGAGAACACCTGTCGGCAGTATCAATAAATGCATCGTTCGTAGCTCACATAAAAGCACCATTAGGCTCCGCAGCTGTTTAAGAAAACAATTTTTACTAACGATAATTACTATCACCGCGTATAGCCGAGGCTGAAAACTTAAGGACAGAGTAGTAAGTGCTTGCAAGTGTCCTCCGTTGTTTTCATTCCTTAGGGATTAGTGGCTTGTAGACGTCGAGATATTAAATACGGGAGAGCATTGAAGACAAAGAAGTGAAAGGGATTCAGTTACAGCGCTTTTGAAGGAACTATCCAGGAAATGGCCTATAGACATTTCGGGAAATCATATTAAAGCGAGATATAGATACCCAGCGTGGTGGGTGAACGGTTAACATTCTGGCCTCACATTCGGGAGGACGCGGCTTCGAATCCCCATCCGGGCATCCAGATTTGGGTTTTCCATGGTTTCCTCAAATCACTCCAGGCGAATGCTCCCTACAAAAAGGCCAGGGCCGAAATTCTTCCAGTTCCTTGTCCACAGTCCTATCCCGCCTGTAATGACCTTAGCCGTCGACGAGGGGAAAAGCCAAAAGTAAAAAAAAAAAAAAAGAAGAGATATATATAATCCGAGTGCCAGACGCAAGAGGGGTAACTGCTCACCCACCAGGTTCGACGCCGTCGTTCCTTTAAATTCCTATATATCTGTATTACGAAAACGATAAAAGCATGATTTCTCCGAAATTTATTTACAGCGTAACTGCTGTAGTTTTTGAACCGAAAACATAAACAACCAACCCATAGTAATAACAATGGTTCTCACCTGAAATGTACATGATGCTGTTAAATCTTCATGTACAAACAATGAAGATTGTCCATGTAGGCAACCGAACAGCGGATTAGAATACAACATATCATTATGACAATGGGTTTTGTTGCTGACATGGATTCAACTGGATACGAATATTCTGATCATCTCATCTACATTTCAGTTTACCGAATTTTCATTTCTGCGATGGTTGCCTTCTGAATATCATGGACTAATTTCTGTTCCTTGTTAATACTCCTACTCTTTTTTTGCTGATGGATTTACGCCTTGTAGACGTCGAGATCATTAGAGGCGGGAAAGCACTGGGGTTAAGGAACGGGAAGGAATTCGATCTTCGCCTTTTAAAGAAAGCATCCCTGCATTTGACTGGAGTGATTTGGGGAAACCATGTAAAACCAAAATCTGGATGCTTGAACGGGGATTCGAACTCGTGTCCTCCCTAATGCGAGGTCAAATCGTTACCGTTCATCCACCACGCTCGGTCATTCTATTATTGATCTAACTGTATGTAAATTTGAAAATTGCTATAAAATATAGTTATTGTTATTTTTAAAGACTTTTTTAAATCTAGATGGATGTTTCCATTCCTCCATGGTGTTATTTAAATTCGCTTTCTTCAAAACGAATTTAATCACGACAACGCCCTTCTGATGCAGGAACAGTTCTATAACTAAAAATTAAAGCTTGATGCAATAATAGAAAAACTTTCTGAGAATTTACTGTTACGAAAATTGGATCTTTGATCCTAAGTACGGGAAGCAACCCTCGACTGCGTGGAGAGTGACGGGGGGTCAGTAAGAATTGGAAGCTGCCCGCGAGGCCTGCTGGGACCAGCCCTACACGTAATGATGTGTGTTCGTCCATTAGCGTCAGCCTTGTCTGCCCCGGGGCTGGCGTATTACGTGGTTCACTCCGCCCGCGGGCGCTTCGTGACCCGCCCAACAGCAGCTTCAGAGAAAAGGCTGTAGCCCAACACACGTTTGTTTTAAGAAAACAGTTTCTCGGCTCTATCCTCCATGTTACGTGATGCAGGAAACTGTTCACATTCTCTCTAACGTCCCTATTACTCATTATTACAAATTTGTATGTCTCTCATAAAACGTCAAATAGGATTGTGGAGGAAATATAGAACTTACACAGAAATTCCTTTTGCACCATCACTCATACTATACATTTCAATAATATTTCTAATAAATTCAGTCGTAGTCTACAAATTTTTTCATTAACAATAACAAGTTTTTGTTCGCAATTGATGCTTACAATTTTTTAACTGAAAAATTTGTTCTGTAATTTTCTGGTAATGTCAAGCTACAGAAAATGCGGAACAAATACTGAAAATTATGTAAATCAGAGTATATCTCTTTGGTATTATTTTTAAATAATCATCTAAGTGAATCCTGGTACATTCACCAATCTCAACCTGATCAGATACGATTTTCACAGACAAAAATACACTTATCATACAGAACACAAAGGAAATGTACGCCCTAACTAACATACGTGGCTTGAATTCTGACAGGATACAAGTCCTTCGCCTCTCTCCTTTCTCATGATTCACCTTGGCCACCTGTGTAGAACTGGTGACCGGTGACACTGGTCCTTATATAGTCGGATCGAGCGAGGAAAATCACTCATAGTTTCTGTTGGATAGATATTACTTATTCCTACATAATATTTATCTTTTAATGCCATGAAGGAGGATGACCTAGCTAATTTCCAGCTTCTTATGCAGGCAAGAATAACACATTACCTGCGAATAGTCTCGCTAACATCACATGGAGTTTATCTGCAACCAGCCATCTTAAATACATCAAAACAAATCAGTTCCTCTTGAACTGATCAAAATACTCGGTTGTCGATATCTATTGGAAACTGAAAAACTTTAGTTCACAAATGATACGACATAAAGATTTGTCCTCTTCAATTTTGTTTAACCCGTTTCAACCAAATATTTTTATTACAGTTACCAACTATTACGAAAATTCACAAAAAAAATCTGGATATACAAACTAACTACCCATACAGTGTTCAACTTCTTTGCATAACAGACGCTATACGAAACAGCGTCGGCGGCGGTATGTGACAAAGGATATGGTACATTGTTTCACAGAAATCACAATGTAGTTCTGAGACAGCGTCCGACAGTAAATTTGACAACTGGCACTGGTAATTTCAGGCCTACTTTTCTAAAAGACAACATACTGATTAACAATAACTTGATTGAAAGGAATGCAACTTTTTATTTGAATTGAAGAGATAGTACACTTATTTACTTATCAACCAGCGCCAAGCGTATCCGTTTCAGTTGCTTTTTTTTATCAAAATTTCAACTGTCTCCTTCACTCGTAGAGTCACCACTGGTTTTCTTTTCACAGAAGCCTCGTGTCATCAAATTTTGTCTTGTGCCTGGTGTTGATGGCATAACAGCGCATTTATCGCTATTGTTTTGTTTGTAATGATGTTTGTAATGATGTATATTCGCGACGTGTCTCACCGATGTATAAATCGACGGAACTGCAGGGGATTGTTAAAGCTGGTGGAGGTACGAACAGTTTATTATGCTCACTGCAAACTTGGCCGAACATTAACCAGGGTGAAAGACCGATTACCACTTGCAGGTGTTTACGAAATCCCCTGAAGCCTGTTCTGAAGGATATCATTCCCAATATTTAAATCTTCATGTATGCTTAACATCCCTATCATATTTCCATCTCAATTATGGCTTACGTTGTATTTTGTTCTGTAGGTATTCAATTTCTCATTTTAGTTTGCTCAAGTTTATGGTGCAGTGAGTTTTTTCAGGGAGTGTTCCGCCTTCACATATTTATTTACAGCCTGAGTTCTGGCGAAAAAAAAAATTGAAGAAGCTGATTAAGAACCATAATCTATGTGACCCGATTCACATAATTATAAAACAGTTGGTAATATCATCGGGTGCTAAGAGATAACCTACCCCCGAATATCATCCTTGTGCGTTACCGCTCACGCACAGCGCTCGGTGAAGTGATAATTAAATAATACAGTGGGAATATTATGAAATTAATTTGTAGCCAGATTGAACAAACAAAGCAGTAGTTATTTGACTGAGCACTTGTGATACGATGCTGCTATGAAACCTTTTGGTGTTACGAGCGGATCATTAAAAGCTTTTGTCACCGAGCGTGGTGGGTGAGCAGTAACGCTCTGGCCTCGCATTCGGGAGGACACGGGTTTAAAACCGCGCCCGGCCATTCAGATTTGGGTTTGCATGGTTTCTCCATATCTCTCCAGGTGAATGCTAGTATGGTTCCTTCCATGGCCGAATTCCTTCCCGTTTCTTGTGTCCAGTTCTTTCCCGCCTCTAATGACCTCGACGTCGACGTGGCGTAAAGCCATAATAAAAAAATAATCAACTGAAGGCATTTACTACCAGACGGAAACCACTACAGTCTTTGAAAAAAGTCTGCACCTAGACCTGATAAGACAGGTTTTTTGGATTACAAGTTGGCATCCACTATTTGATTTATTCGCCATATTTTTTTATAAATTTGGCGAGTTCTCTGGAACAATGACACCCTATTGTTATAATCTAACGTGTACAGTGCAATATTTGTCCTGAAGTTTCATGTTAGTGTTATATATTTCAGTGTATTTTCATTTTTCCAATCCGACTACCACGGACCACGTGGTCACTGGTGACCTCAGGTGGCCAGTGTGAATCATGAGACGGGGAAAACCCTGTGCTGCCATCTGTCTGCAAAACCTGATCTGAATGATACGTTTATTTTTGTTTGTGAAAAGTGTAGTTCGTGAGGCGGAGATTCATCATCGTCCTATCATTCACTACGATGATTGCGAAAAACCGCCTAAAACCCACAATAAGGAAGGGCGACACGCGAGGGGCTGGCTCGTGCTCAGTCCTATTGTACCTCACCGATCAAGTATGCCTTGCCTCAGCACAGTGAAAAACACTGGCGGGCCATTTCTATGTATAAATTTTTTACTCTTCATTTGATCAGCGCAGAGCTTCCTTAGTTATAATGGTAAATATTCAGTCCTATTATTATACAGTTCTACTTAAAATTCGTCTATAGAATGTTGCAGTGTATTCGACGGTTGTTTGCTGTTTCAAATAACTCCTACATTTTTGGGAGAGGCAACATTATTCTGCCCATTCGTAAAATATTTATTAATTTAATGAAGCCTAACAGTTTTGACGCCAATGTAGGGAGGAGTGGCTAGTGAAATGTAATAATCATGAGAGACAACTGAGCCGGAACTCTCTCCGGCGTGTGGTAGGTTGGGTGAGCGCTTAATGAAGGTAGCGAGTCTGTGTCTCCTTTTGATCTGGCAGTCGACTGGGCAGGTAAACAGGGGCGCCCATGTTTTATTCACGCGCTGTTGACACGCGCCTGGCTGGGTGCACCCTACGGGCTAAATGAATTCTTTCGCAGGCATATTTGCCGTCGCACGAGAAATTGCCTCGCACGCCGTCTTCAAGGCTTTCATCGCGGGATTAGATGCGCTGTTTATAAATTACTGAGAACGAGAGGCGCTTATTATATCTTTCTCTCAAGCTGAAAGAGCAGGCAGGAGTGGCGCGTCTTAATGCCGTTAAGCTTCTCTGGTTCTAGGCGTATGTTTGCCATTCGTGACTCGAATGAGGTGCTCCAATTAAAGGCATGACTTGCTGAGCATCTCTGCCAAAAGAAGCTCTTCACGATTTTCCTCGTCTGTTTCTGAAAAACGCTTCTATTGATTCGCTTTCAAAGGAGAATATTCTCCTACCAATTTCCTTCAGTTTCTTTTACAACCAAAGTTATCTAGCGAACTGTAAACTTCTCTCCTTTCATGCCAAAGATATTTTTATGTTTATATCAGAATTACTCGTGGGGTAATATTTTTTATTATCAACAAACACATTATTTTGCAATTACTCCATAAAATCATTAGGCTTCAAGGAAAATGGCATATTAAGCATATTTACATTTAATCACAATCTTGCCCGTCAACTTCAAAAATGTTTTTGATTGTGAGGTTAATGATAACAATTATAATCTTCATATCAATGATCTCAACAGATATTCTCAGACACATATTACGAAAAACATTCAGATCTCTTTATGTTCTTTTATTATTTTTTTAACTGCTTAACGTCTCTTAACAGCGAGTTCTTTAGAGACGGGATAGGATGGGGGGCAAGGAATGGGAAGGAATTCGGCCATAGCCTTTTGAAGGAAGCATCCCGGCATTTGCCAGGATTGATTTGGGAAATCATGGAAAACCCAAATCTGGATGCCTGGACGGGGATTCGAACCAGCGTCCTCCCAATGTGAGGCGAGAACGCTAACCGTTACACAACCACTCTCGGTCTCTTTATGTTAAACAAAAGGGTTGCCGATTATTGAAAAGTAATTTCTTCCACATTTTTTTTTTAATATACTAAAGACATTTACTAGCTGCTTATTCCGCCCCTGTCTTAGTCTACCTTAACATAACCCTGTAATCCTACCGAGTATAGGGGACCTGCAGTTTAACGTGGAATCCGATCCATGGAAGCGTTTTGGCGTACTTCACAATACATAGCTATCTGTGACAGAGGTGAAGGTCGTGTTAAGGGTCTTTCAGAATCCAAGTCAAGACCAGGATTTGAACAGGAGTCATTTCAGTCTCCAGTCAGAGGCATTTACCATTGAGTCTTAAGACCACTCTTTAATAAAATTTCTACTCGCTTAACATAACCATCAAACGTTATATTGGTATTGACTATTGTAATTCCCTAAAATATTTTTTCCTACTGATCACTTTAACGTGGAAGTGGAAATACATTGAACCTTAATTGTGGTAATACCTGCGCATTCCATGGAAATAAATGTTGAAACGTGCTTATATTTCGGCATTATTGGTGCTAGGAATTGTTTTTTTTTTTTTTCACTCAAGGCTTTACTCCTCGTCGACATTGAGGTCATTACAGGCGGGATTGAACTGGGGATTAGGAACTGGAAGAAATTTGGCTATGGCCTTTTAAAAGAAGCATCCCAGCATTCGCCTGGAGTATTTGGGGACACCATGGAAAACCCAGGACCAACCGGCGTGCTCCCGAATGCGAGGCGAGAGCGTTAACCACTCACCACCACGCTCAGTGTTAGAAATTGAGACCGGATTGGTGGTACGTACGTAATTGTGATAATAATCATAAATAAATACGCACCGAGAGTGGTGGTGTAACGGTTAGCGTTTTGGCCTCGCGTTTGGCAGGTTGGCGGTTCGAATCCCCGTCCGAGCATCCAGATTTGGGTTTTCCATGGTTTCCCAAATCACTCCAGGTGAATGCCGGGACGCTTCCTTCAAAAGTGCCATGGCCGAATTCCTTCCCATTCCTAGCCCCCCATCCTTTCCCGTCCCTAAAGACCTTGCTGTTAAGAGACGTTAAGCAGTAAAAAAAAATAAAAAAATATGCAGACTGTTTGCGTTTATAACGTGGAGAAAATAAGTATATTGCGGTCTACACACATTGACTGCAAGGTTACACGAGACGTCGATTGGGCGGCGTCTTATCTACTAATGTAGGATAATAAATGCATACTTTATGAAAATGAAATCTCTTTCAGTAACAGTTTGAAGTTGGAGACGTCATGGTAAAATAATGTAATCCTGCTGACACTGAAGTGGTAGTGATGAGTTCTGCGAGTAATCAAGCAAACTCCAGCGAACTAGGTGGATTAGCAGATACGCTGGAGCCTATCACCCGCAAGCGCCCTAGTTCGATCCCCCGTCTAGGAAGTAAGATTTGGGTTTTCCATGATATTTGGAAATCATTGGAGGTAAATCACGGGATTGTGCCTCGAAAAGCTTCGCCCTGTTAGCCCTCAGTCTTCTCCCTGGTCGTGATAAGCAGTAAAATAACTTCTTCTATTTTAAAAAAGGGGTTATATAAACCAAGTTCATATTTGTTATCCATGCTTGTATTTTTCCACTGCTGCCTTGATTTAAGATATCCAAACGATAGCCAAAGCAGGAACGCATAAATCGTAAGGGAAATGAATATAACGTCATTTCCTGTGGTAAACTGCAATAATGGGTATTTCGTAACATTATTAAACAATAGCAATAAAATAGACATAATCTCTACATCTCTCTGAAGGGACGACTCAAATCTAAATTTAAAACGCTCATGTCCTCTATCCCGACATTCTTCTGGAGTGATTTCGGAAAACCGAAATCTGGATGGCCGACCTTTCGAATCATAGGATTAAACATAACCGTTCGACGAGAGGGCTAGGTACGACATTTTGTATAACTACTTCAGATATATAATGATTAGCGAAAACAATTATAATTTATATTAAAGCTTTGCCTTAAAATAAACAGAGAGTAATTATTATTGTTGAATGTTTGTTTCAAATGAATTTACTCAGTAATGGCTTTACGTTCTTTTCTGTTATTAAGTAACTCATTTAAAAAATCATGATTTACGACCGAAAATAACTTATGGAAGTAATATAATAATTAAGGACATTACCAACGATAAATTAAAATTTCTAACAGGCATTTCTGTTTTGTATTTAAGTTAGTATTTGTGCTTTGAATCTAACCATCGTTTCTTAGCGTCTAAAACATGGATGATATAAGTTGAAACGATTAGCAGCATGGAACAGCAATGGAAACATAATTTATACAAATTTAATACATTTTTGGTTTGAGATAAAAATGAATTAAAAGATAACTGAAGCGCAGTATTAGGATTTATTGAGTCAAAGGGGAAAGTTAGCTATCAACTTTACTTCAATAACATTTTGTAATAGGAATAACTTAATAAAATACGGCAATTTAACCCAATTATGTGAACCTCTGTTTTTATGAGTAAACGTGTGTAGTAGCTACTACTGGTGTGATGGTTTCATTGTGGGTCTGTCAACCAAAGCTGTGACAAGTTGTTTAGTCGTCTCCATGATGTATTGACCAAAGGAGTTATAGAGATAGCCTTGAAAACAGGCCACTCGCTGAGACTTCATCTGTAGTACCACTAAATTGAAGAGAGATAAGGCCCACTTTCATTGAGCCCATTTCTGCACTATGTTAACGCGCGCACTCTGCTGATCAGACTCCCTGAGTGTCATTCAGATCCACGTGACACCTGTTTCTAACTTCGAATGGACCGGTTGTCAAAACGAGTTAAATTGTTATTCATATTTCCAACTCAATGAAAACTGCTTTTAGTACTTGGAGGGTCCTGCTTAGTTTAGAAGTCTTATCAAACTATAGAAAAGATCATAACTTCACCAAACACATAGCGACAACTTTCTGGTATCGTTGCAGATGAATACCGAAGATGAGAAGAGTAAAGTTTTACTACAATCTTCCGAGGAGGTCTAAGTTAATAAAACACGCCAGAATAATAGGAGCCGCCAGAATTTTATCTAACATTCCGTCTAAAGATAGCTGCTGATTTTCGAAAGTGTACAGGTGGACTGTTATTTTTCATCCATCACAAAGCGTTCTTTGTGATTCTTCCTGCACATCCATTAATTTATTCAATAATGTTAAGCGTTCCTAATCTTTATAATTTATTCTTATACCTGGCATAAAAGTCGATTTGGTAACGATTGGTGTAGGCTGTGACTGAGGCTGTTACTTGTGCTGTGTCGATACTTCTCGCCTGGGTGCCTACCTTAGAGCAACTCTGCAACGAGCATAGCGCCAATTTGTATTGCAGTTCTGCCCCGTGCACCCCGCCTGCCCCCTCGTTTAGCCGGGACGTGCCTCCCTGCAGTGGCGGCAACCAGCTGGTCGGCCAGCCTCGTTAACTCTACTGGGCGGGAGCAGCGTCACGTTCCCCTGTTAACAGAACGGCAGCTCCACAGTGAAAATTTTAAAACGGAAGAGGCGTCTTTCAAGAACTAGAATCAATAATAAATGATCGACACCTTCCAATCACTTTTGAGGCTCGCACAATATTTCTAACAACTTCTTGGTTCCTGGGTTTGGAAATAAATCTATGTCGGAGAGTATATAAGAGTCTGAAAAACCTAGTTCTGAAACTTTCATTTCAAACAAATACTTTAAAAAAAATATGTAACAACAAACCTCCACAATTTTACACTTATCTCATTAGCTGCGTACTACTTTACGTCTTGCAACACGTAAATGAGGCATTTATGATTGATTGACGTGGAGGCGGAATTTAATTAAACAGTAATCATTGAAATTTTAATTTGATTTTAAATTTGTCATATTTGGAAATTGCTACAAGACAAATTTGGATTTGTAAGCAATGATAAAATTTATGACAGTTGTAATCTCACCGGATATCAGGTTTGACCGTCCAGTGGAATGCAGTGTTGGATCAACTACGAATAGGCTGCGATGCATTGAGAGAATCGCCGGCAGCTCAAATTGATTCTGCCTTTGCCTGGAGTGATTTGGGAAACCATGGAAAACCCTAATCTGGATGCCCGGACGGGCATTCGAACCACCGTCCTCCCGAATGCGAAGCCAGAAGGAAGTAGACGTTATGACGTAATATGAGTACAGCTCTGTCCGATTAGAATATCACATTTTTGGTTATAAGATATCTGAAGTTACAAATTGAAAAACAACAGTATGTTTAATAACTTGATATCTCAAACTATGTAAAAAAATATTTATTGCTATAGATACGAATATGTTAGTGCTAAAGTAGTACATATGAGATGAAGTCCACTTCCTGCAGCGGCTTTAAATCATTCGATCGTACAAAACAGATGATTGGCTCTACCACTTGTGAGGTGAACAATTGATCATGTTATTCATAATCCCCGACTGAGGATCAACTTATTTTTTTCTAAAAATGAAATTAGCAATCTCCTATCAAGTTACCATTTATCATCTTAATTACTACAAATCACAGTATAAATAATAATAAATATAGTTACAATGGCCGACATTACATGAGGGTATTCATTTAAACTTATGATTTTCAGATACATCAATACCTACGATGAAACATTCAGTTCCGTATTTATCTTCAGGTTGTAACGTAAAAACCTTGGTGTCTTCGTGGATGGACAGTATTTTCTGAGCCATTTTAAAGCAGAAGACATTTGCGGAGCCGTTTACAAGCTACTTCGCCTATTACTGGAAGGGTGGGCCCGTTGTAGATTTTAAACGAACCATATTGCCATGGTATCTTGACGATAGCCCACGTTACGCAAAGTTTTAATAGGTAAGACATGAAATTCCAATTACTGATGGGAAAACAGTAAAAATAAAATGATCAAACAAAAAACATCCACTTTCAACATTAATCACTACGTATATTTTGTGGTCGGTTCTTTCTCAAACTTTTACAATCATAACCTTCCGGTAAACACTCTTTAAAATCCACAAGAACACAAAAAATACCAAATACATTTCGACAGTCGCATCTCGTGGCAATACTGCCAACAATCACTCAGTCCTACAACACATTATCATCTTCTCGCCGGCTTACTTGCTTGCCGACTCTCTAGCACCGACTGCCGCATTACCAACATCAAATCATATATTGCCAACTTAACAGTCTACTCACCGTGGAGATCTCGTTTTACATAAGATACATACACAAAACAGAAGATATAACGATATATATATATCGTTATATGGTTATTTGATCCAAATTTTTTTTAAAAAAGCTGTATAGCAAATATTATCAACATTTTTTTTCAGCGCTACAACAGAAATTAACCAAAGCAAACATTTAGGTGATAAAGTTGAGCAGCATAAATAAAGTCCTAGTAAAAACATCATCTTTAGGTTCTAAAATTAAGAACCTGGGTTTATTGTTCCAGGTACACAATGGTGTTGATGAAGGTCATAATAAGTGGTTATTATAACCTATATTCGACTGTATCCGTGGTGGTCCAGATGGTTGCGTAAATAAAACTTAGTAATGAAAGATTCCCACACAAGGATATAATCTGATTTTGTGAATAAGAAACTAATTTTTTATATTCTGAAATAAATTTGTGAATGAATGATTCAAATTACGGCACCAAAAAGTGAATTTACACAATTTTCCTAAAACATTGACTCTGCACACAATAATGTGCACATTTTTAATGAATAATTTACATTGGTAGCTTTATCGTGGACTCATTCATTAATATTAACGTAGATAACAAAGTGAAAACACTGGTTGTAAATCTGCCGCATAATATTAGTGTTTTAATCCTTGAAGGTTGCCACAGGAAAAAAAATCCGCAAAGTATTTTCTGTTTCAGAATTTTAACTTTTCACGAGTACTAATTCCGAAGAAATAGACACTTCGTTTTCACTTCATTTTATTTGCGTAGACAAATACATTTAAGTGAACGGAGCAGAATTATAACATCGACAATTATTTTAAACGAATATTGTTGTCGTCAATAACATTTTTGATTACAAGCCAACAGAGTATTTTGTTGTGGGAGCATGTTATTATTCTAATGTCCAGAACCATCAAACGTGTTGGAACCTTCGTGACATAAAACAGATAAGAGCAGTATTTTTTTACACCAATATAAATCTTGGCACCAGTAGAAGGCATTACGGCGTGCTGATTATATCGGTCCACTCCCCTGCTTTTGAGGCGCACAGCTGCCAATGAGATTCTAAGGCAGAGGTCGTGGCGAGTCTACCTCGTCTGTATTCCGCTCTCGCTGCTTCGTCAAGAGATTGAGCGCCGCCTCATTTGAGCTGGATTTTTGAAGCGATACTTGCACTTAAATATTAATAAGAAGGGAATTTTGATAAACCACAAGTGCAGAAATAGTGGAGAGTCAAATAACGAATTATGCAATAGATCATGCAATTTATTATCAGTCATGTGAAGTAGTAGTTATTAACTAATTCATTTAGCACTGTTACTATTTTTAACCTTTTTCATAATCTTCCAACTCAGGTTCATTTTTAAGTTAGTTTATATTTCTTAAGGAAATTGTATTTTTGATATAGTCAGTAAAATGTCCTACAGAAAATTTAAATTTTACTTTATCTCATATTTGCCGTGAGAAATGAATCGTTGAATTGTTTATTCTAAATTGCAGTGCTATACTTTAAGGATTTGGAACATATTTTGTTAAGCACCTTGCTTAAATTCGTCATCGCTTATGCATTATTGTCCTGCAAATAAATACTTTTTATTAAAACTGGAATACTTCTTGGAACCGAGAAAATGAAATGAAACAATAAGAGGAATTTAGTTCTACAGAGTTCTTTTAAGAACATGAAAAAAAAAAATTTCATCGAAATTTCCTAGTATAATTCAAAAGACACACGTTCTATTAGTTATGAGACCTTTATCGTCAGTTTTCACTGACAGACCCTTAACTGGCGATGCACTCTGTTGTGTGTTGTTTAAGATGATGACATGGTTTTCATAATGGTGTCTTGATTGGCAGCAGCGTGGCAGCTATCGTAAGGCGACCTCGTTCACTTGGGATGGTCGTCTTATTGTAAGCGCAGTTTTCTACCCACCTGAATTATGACTCTCCGTCAGCTGAGATCTCTCCAGCCACTGATAATGTAATCTCCATACAAACTGAGTCTCATCAGTACGGTAATATAACTATGAGTAACTTCTACCTTTCGCTCTCTATTTTTGTTTTGGTTATTGCTGAACCTTGTCGCAATCGAGGTCATAACAGGCGGAGGAATGGGGACAGGTAATGTGGAGGAATTCAGTCATAAGCTTTTGAAGGAACTATCCCAGTATTCACCCGAAGTGATTTGGTAAAAACTGGAAAAATTAAATTTGGATGACCGGGTGGGGGTCCGAATGGGGATTCGAACCCACGTCCTCCGGAAAGCGAGGCCAGAGCAATACCGCTCACCCACCACACGCGACGACGAGAACACTTGCACTGTACCTGTGGCGGTGTTCTGAAGTAGCGGTTCCGGCCAGTACCCTCACAATGCTTGCTATCTATAGCCGCGCCGTGTTGATGGAGGAATACTCGACTGTAATGAGTTCGCGTGAATTACGGGCCGCACGGAAGGGAATTACACTGGGCGAACAGCGCCCAGCGGTAATTGCATTCCGCGAGTCCGTCTTGGGCAAAGTTTCCCCCGGGCGGGCGGTCGGGAGACCGGGCTGCGCCTCTCCACTAGGGTATTAGCCTGGCCGACCGCCTCTAATGAGCCCAAACACGAGAGCAATCAAGTGACACGTTGCAATTCAGACAGGAATAAACTTCTCTTCACTAAAGCAACGCAACTAAGTGTGCCAAATGTTTGCACTGTGCTACGAAGAGAACATTTTTATCGCATTTTTAAAGTGTATATCATTCGTTAATTCAGTAAAAATTAATCAACTTTCAGAAGAAAGATTTTTGATACTGATACTTTAATAAATGCCTAGGTATTTAGAAAATATTATTGTCTTTAAGAGAAGTATATATATATATATTGTTATATAACTATTAATCGATAAATGTTTATGGAATTTCAAAGTTCCAACTTTGAATTGGTTGCATTAATTTTGGAATACTTTATATTCTAGAATAATGTTCTGCCTCATATCAGCAAGTTAAACGAAGAATCGCAAGTCTTTTATGAACTTTGTTTCTCTAATAGCAATTGCAACATGTTTAGTTTTAAAGTTTACTTGCAAGTACTTGTTAAGTTTAGAATTTCATTTGTAGAATATTTTATTTTATTTTTCGCATTATACATCGTGAAAATGTTGAGAAAACGTGAAGTTGGTATGTATAACAGTACGTATTAGATGCTTGTTCACTATGGTGTAACACTGTGATAGTGAACAATACCATGATCACAGACTTCGAACTGGGGTACAATACGCGGTGCCTTTGATTCTGACCGCATCAATTGGTGAAAACCAAAGCCACATCAAAACTACTCATTGTTTTAAAATAGATAATGAGATAACTGTAATTTGTGTAACAATCTATAGTGAGGAGCATACAAACTTGTCTAAAAAAATATAAATTACAATTTGTATTGTGAACATGTTCACTCAATTATTTTATATTTCCTCTTTTTTGCACTCAGTTCCTATTAGAAACTATCTGATGTCACATAGCTTTGAGTGATGAAATGAATATCTTTCAGGTGGTAAATAGATTAAATGAACATTTTTTGTGCATTTTAGTTACATGAAAACTTGTTGGGAGAATTTTGTAAAATTTTTTGCTATGTGTTAATTATGAACAAATTTTTAAAGAGTTCAGACAGGGAATCTGAGCTCCTTTGTGACATTACAGTGATTTCCACTTTCAGAAATATATATTTTTTTATAAAGTTATCGAATTTGAATTATTTGGAGTTCTCTTGCATTTTTGAGTGGTGGTCAAGAGTATTAGTTGTAACTTTTCTACCTTACAGTTAACAGCTGACTTTCCTTGAGAGGTTAAAGTATACTTAATTACCTTATTGGCCGGTAAGGGTGCAATAGGTGAAATGAAATCCCCTCTGAATCAAGTAATGTTAGTTTTAATACGGATAATACGTCTTACTGACAGTTAAACAAGCGTAAGAATGAACCCAAAAGAGGCTCTGTTTAGTATGATAATCTCCAAATCATAACCCCTCTACTTTGGCCCTAGAGCGCGCAGGGCCCAACGTATGTCTAGACAGGTCATGATTAGACAGGTCATGATTAGATGCGGATTGTTGTCGCTCTATCGCTTCGGGAAGGTGACAACTGAGTGATCATTCTGAAATAAGGAAATTCACTCCTCGCTAAAGAAACACTGAGAAACAAGAAGACTAATTGTAAAGGATGGTAATGCTTTAATAATGTTTATTGATTTGTGCAGCTGTGATTTTACAATGAGTTGGGGAGATAACTAAACCGATTCCTTGATAATACATACTGTGGATGATTGTTTGTGGATTTAAATTTCTGTTTTAGTTCTGACTCAAAGAAACTTTATTAGTTTCTTTCAGCCGGTGGCTGGTTGTAAAGATTTCTAGCGGAAGAAAGGGAATAAACTGTGTGTCTACTGTTGGAATAACATGTCACGGTGTGGTATCATTCCCACTAGAGCAGGCTCTTCATAATTAAACCTAAGAATATTTTTTTTTGCTACGGTTGCACGGCTAGTTAAGTTATTAGCGTCGAATGGATGTGGGACAAGGAACGGAATTTGGCCAATTCCTTTTGAAGGAAACATCGTTACATTCACCTGGATGGATTTCAGGAAACGATTAAATACCGAAATCAGAATGCTTGGAAAGAGATTTAAATCAACATGCTACCGAATGCCAGACCCGTGCGCCCCAGGGCCGATCCCATTATGCTGGCCACTAATCTGAATTCCATATCGCATTAACTTACTAACCAAGGAAGATTCCATTGTGGTCTACAGTAAATTATACACTGAAGAGCCAAATAAATAGGTACACCTGCCTAATATCGTGAAAGTCCCCGGCGAGCACGCAGAAGTTCCGCAACACGACGTGGCACGGACTCGATTAATGTCTGAAGTAGGGCTGGAGGGAATTGACACCATGCATCCTGCAGGGCTGTCCATAAATCCGTAAGAGTACGAGGGGGTGGAGATCTCTTCTGAACGGCACGTTGCAAGCCATCCCAGATATTTCAATAATGTTCATGTCTGGTGAGTTTGGTGGACAGCGGAGGTATTTAAACTAGCCACTCACTCTGTAGTAATTCTGGACGTGTGGGGTGTCGCATTGTCCTGCTCAGAAAGCCCTTATCGACGATGTTTCGTTGAATGTTTCGCACGCTGAGACTTGTTGAGGCCCAGCATTGAAATTCGCAGCAATCTACGGAAGGGTTGCACGTCCGTCACGTTGAACGATTCTCTTCAGTCGAAGTTGGTCTCGTTCTTGTAGGATATTTTCCCGGCCTCAGATTAGATGTTTTACCGTATTCCCAATATTCGCAGTGCTCTCGTGAAATGGTCTAACGGGAAAATCCCCGCCTCATCGCTACCTCGGAGATGCTGTGTTCCATCTCTCGTACGCCGACTATAACACCATGTTCAAACTCACTTAAATCGTGATAACCTGCCATTGTAGCAGCAGTAACCCATCTACCTCCTGCGCCAGACACCTGTTGTCTTATATAGTTGTTTCCGACTGAAGTGCGGTTCTCTGACTGTTTTCATATCTCTGTGTTTACACACGCATGCCTATACCAGTTTCTTTGGCTCTTCAGTATATATACCAAAATACGATCAATGTTAACAAGAAAGCTGTCGCACAATTTAGGGGTACAATTACACCCTGCCACCACCTTACACTATGTGCCAATGCTTTCAGCCCTATTGGACTGGGAATCAAGGGATGTTAGGGCTCCTGCAAAGCGGTGAATTGAAGGTGTTCGTTAGCGTATGGTTCTAACAACTGACTCGAGGCAGCCGCTTCACTGCCTGAAGTGCCTTCGGGTAAGAACGGGAGATAAGATGCATGTGCTCTGGGACTTAATGGTCTTCAACTCGGTTGTGAAGGTGATACCTTCGCGAGGTATCCTTGTGGTAGCTAAGTCTGACTCTCTTCGGAGAGTCCGTCCACCCTGTAGTCCAAGATAATTCTACCGCGACTATCATCATGGTTGTAAGCCTATTGTGTAGTGGATCTGAAGGGGTAGGGGATGCGTACTCTCTCCTTGGTTTGAGACAGCCAATAACGTCGTTGTTGTTGTAGTAACTACGCTCCGCTACCCCTTGACGAGTAGCAGGGCAGCGTGTCTCTTCGCAGATGTCACAAACTATTTGTCGGTGATGGAGTTATTTTCGCCGACATTCTTCTCACCGCCAGTGCTCTTAGCTTCTTCATGATTTATGGAGTGGAGAATTATTTGGCCAATCTGAAAGCTGTGAGTGAGGTTTCGTTCTCGGACTAGCAATGTGAAAGAAATTAGAATGATTGTATTACTATAACCTAGAGTATTTTATTCAGAATAGAAGACGAAAATTCACCTAGAATAATTGTTACATAAATCTTGAATCTGATTTCGGTATACGGCTTCAACTTCTTTCTTTAAAGAACGGTAAACTGACAGCAAAATTTTATTGCACTTCTCCCACTGCAGCCGCTGTCCAAAGTATATTTACGGTCTTGTGACGTCCAGATGTCAGAAAACAGGTCCTGTGTTATGCGCACCGCATCTCCCCGTTTATAACCATAATGCAACACCAGGAAATACCTCGTTACTGCTCGTTGTCTTTCACATGTCAGTCATCATCGTTACTAGTCTTATTGCATGTTAAATATTATCATCTTGTTTACATGTGTTAATACTTCCAAAAAGAAAACCATTAGTCCTCTGCTTCTCTTTTCTCGAAAAGAAAATAACAATTCCATGACTGATGTGATGGCAAGGAAAGCACCCCATATTTTTTTTTTTAACTGCTTTACATCTCTTTTTAACATCGAGGTCTTTAGAGACGGGAAAGGATGGGGGGCAAGGTTGGGGGCAAGGAATGGGAAGGAATTCGGCCATGGCCTTTTGAAGGAAGCATCCCGGCATTTGCCTGGAGTGATTTGGGGAAACCATGGAAAACCCAAATCTGGATGCCCAGACGGGGATTCGAACCGCCGTCCTCCCGAATGCGAGGCGAGAACGCTAACCGTTACACCGCCCCTCTCGGTCCCATAAAGTTAAGATTCTACGGGAAACAAATTATAATTTTCTTTTAGTAACACAAAATTTTGTACGAATTTTTAAAATTAGTAATTCCAGTACAATGGTGTATAAATCAAAAATATTTATTTTCAATTACAGTAATTGTTGGAAAAAAAAACTTGTGCTTGCAAGTTACCTTCCGAAAAACATTTTCCTATCTAACACCCGACACAGACGAATTCTTGATTTAGTCATAGAAAAGAATTTAATTATTTACTAACAACTCAAATTATGGAACATATGTTATATGTTTCGATATATAGATTTTCAAGAATTCTGTGAACATAGAACAATATTTTACTAGTTTGCACACTCCTTCTGTTATTAACGTCAAAAACCTACTAGCCCGATTGACGCTTTGAAATCGACTCTAATGAGTGGGAGAAAAAGTTTGCATGAAGACAACATACAATAAAATCTTTTTTCTGTTTTGTACAGTTAATAACGATCATATCTAATGAGAAGTGAACACTGAACTCCTTCATTCAACTTTCTTTCGAATAGCCATAAACACGTTTAATTACTTATCTCCGAGACACGCTTTTTCAAAGAGCATAGTGCCGTATTCAAATCACATTATATTAATTTTTCTTCAATGGTTTAATACAAATTGACAATATAACATATTAGAAATAAAGTATAGGTAATTAGGTATTGATACAGTCATGGTAAAGTATAATAATTAGAACCGTTAATACTAAATACAATTTTTAAATTACATTAATTCATTAATTATCTTTTTTTGAAAATTACCATGATTGCTCAAAGAAAAAAAATGAAAGGGTGTGTTCAGAATTATTTTTTGAACATATTAAACATAAATTAAAATGGTTACATAAAGCACCTTAATAATTCAAAGTTAATTTACTGAAATGAAGATCCGACTGTAAGCACGCTACGATAACATCAATGAAGAACACTTTGTAATGATAAATATCATAACACAACGAGAGTATGATGACGTCATTGGTGGCGCAGTAACTGGTAGTGTTTCACTAAGATTTAGAATCATTACACCAGAGTTGAGGCGAGGCACACGATCTACTTCTGAATTGTTCGATAATGTCTCCGGAAGATATCTGCGTCACTGGTAAACTTCTCTATACGGTATTGAAAATCATAGTTCTGGTACCCTGCAGCAAGTCTATTAATTGGGACTCATCGACCAAAGCAGACCAGCAGAGCGAATGTAAGTATATTGCGCTAGTGCCGTTTATATGATGCGTTTTTACGCATGTATGCTTCGTTCTGCATATGACTTTTTCTGTACACCAGTATCAAAAAAACTCAAAATTATCACGGCAGTAACCGAGGTGTTAATATGCTGGTGGAGGGAACACTCGAAGGTAAGAAGTGTAGAGGAAGACAGAGATTAGAATATATGAACAAGATAATGGAGGACATGGGTTGTAAGGGGTATGTAGAGATGAAGAGGTTACTACTGGATAGGAAGACATGGAGGATTGCATCAAACCAGTCGAAAGACTGACGATAAAAAACCGAGGTGTTGGTTCGATCAGTCCAGTGGATCCTGCAGATCGCCGTTGGGCTGTAGCTGCTGTCAAATGCCACAGACAATTCGCGATGGTTATAAGGGGATTCCACCTTGTGGACAAACATCTGCCCCGAGGTGAAGAAAGAAGCACTGGAACGACGTCCACAGTAGTCGTCGTGCTCGCTCTAGCATTCGTATTCATAGCCGGCGTGATCGGCATCTTCTGCAGACATAAGAATTTCGATATAGAGGATGGAAATTATTACCAACTAACCACATCCATGGTTGGTATGGTTCTCGACATCTTCGTACCTACTCACGTGATGTTCATGGTGCTGGAACAGCGTCGCTGAGCGCAGTCAACACTCGCCCGACACTGTGCATGTGCGTATCGTCACTGGGTGACCCCCAGCTGTCGACATTTGTTGTAGACACTGATGAGGGACTGCCGGTGTCGTCTACTGAGACTCTGCTAGAGTCGGACTTGCACCGGCTCAGGATGGCACACCTGCCCCTGATACGGAACCGCGGAGTTGCTGCATCGGAGTTGAACTGGCACACACGGTTATAATGCCCTTCCTGGGCATATCGTACAGCTCCTACAAAATCCTGATGTTGGTAACCTTAACCAATGCCTCGCTGTTGACCAAATCCCTCTCCCATTCATAGTGTGGTTCGCCTACCATTTTTCCAAGTTGGCCGTCATAAGCTGTTTCTTGTGCTTCGGTTGGGGACCAGGACGAACATACCTGTCGATTGCTGAGGCGCGCCATTGCCTTGATGAAATGCCGGCCAACGCATCCTGGGGTGGGGGTCGAGTTGATGACTTTCTGGAGCAGACAGACCACAACCAACGCCTCGGCTTCACCTTGGGAGGCTTTTTCGCCATTGATCGCCGTCTCCTCGTGTCTGCGTTCTCCGCTATCATCACCTACCTCGTCATCCTGGGTCAGTTGGCTGATAACAAGCAGTACCAATCTAACAATGTTTAGCTTTAAACATTTGAAGACGTTTTATTCGTTCTATCTTCAGAAGAATATGTAACAAACATGAAACATACGTATGTTCTAGATTATATATATGATTTATTAAGTACAAACTATAAACATTCTAAACATATTTTCTCTATGTTTATACTATCTACTATACTATTAGAGTTACGTGTAATTATTATGACAACTCCAATTATTAAAAACTCACTTTTATCGCTTTGTATGAGTTTTGTAGTTACAATTTCGTTCAAGGCCTATTTTCCAAGTAAAATCACTTAAACGCAAATTTAGTTCACTTGTTCACTTGTATACTAAAATAATTTTTGCGTTAAAAAGTTATGTAACTTTTCGCAAGAAAAATGTTTTTCCCTTATTTTTTTTTCCATGTTTAGCGATGTTAAACAACTAAACTAACATAGGTACCTTAGGACCGACATAATAACTAGTTAACAACAAGCATCATCCACATTAGACTAAAATGGCCATGCTCGATCTAACATTTGTTTGTGTTAACTAATATTAACAATTTTTGTTTGTTGTTTGTGTTTTATTATATGTAGATAATTCAGTACTACATTCTCTAATAACTTCATGATTACAGTAGGCATGATCATAGTACCCAACCTCTTTCCTTGCGAAGTAATACCTCTGTAATCCCGATAATTGGTCATCTTCTGAAGGAGAGAGAAAACTGAGTATGTAGTGCGACTAACCCATTTCAATTCTTAAGCAATACAGATTTTTAATTCGTTTCAATTTTATGAATATTTCAGTGTTTTCCTTTTATAAAACAAATAGACCTTCCAAAAATATTTTCAACATGGAGTATTTATTAAACCACTTAATGCTCACATCCATGATGTGGACGTATACAGAGCTCCATTTATTTTGATCATGGCACCGAAATGCGGTCGTCACGTTTCATCGTAGGTGATTGTCGTAAGTAATTTACAGTCCGAATGTTTGTTTTGGATCCTACCGCTGCAGAATTCAATCTCCTTTTCTACGTGAGTGTAATCGGTGTTACATTTATATAGATCAGTGGATCCCAATTAGATTTTCCCGAGTACCACTTCAAGAAAGAGCTCAAACTCGCGTACCCCTTTTAGCTGAAATGATAAATAAAAAATGAAACCAGATTTCCACGATTTATTAAATTTTAATAAAAAATGTGCAAAACAAAAATTTAGAGACAGTAATGTTTGTGTAATTTAAAAAAAAATTAACTTACTGATTAACTTGGCGAGGAGATTGCTGCGCGTACCCCTTGAAGCTACCTCACGTGTCCCTGGGGATGCACGTACCACTAATTGGGCAACACTGAAATAGATTTTTGTGATGAATATTAAGTATAGTGTGTTGTGTATATCGATATAAAGGACGAAAAAAGCAAAACTTAATTCCGACTTCTGCAAGTAATCAGTGTGGCCACCACAACCATCCGAAAGACAAATCACCAGCAACAGTGTCACATACCCTCATACCATATACCTTACGGAGAGATTAAGAATATAATATAGGCGCTCGGTTCAATATTATCATTAGTATTTACACTCCACCAACTATCAAAGCCGAATCCCGAATGATGAAAATTTCTTCCACAGCCGAAGCTGGAATCCGCTAACATCGTATCTTAGTATCTTAGGGACCTGAGGTAAATGATAGATAAAGTATTTAAACGTTTTCTTAGCTATATATAAACAAAAAATGTCAGAAAATATTTCATAAAGGATAGACAGCTAGATCCCGATTTAAAGCTCCCACCTTTGTTCAGAGAAACATTAGTGGTGATAGTAAAACTAAAGCAAACATTAGTAATGTAAGAATCTAGTCACCCAAGTGCTTCCAATTCTTGCAGCTACATATGATACAAGTAATTCATATAATTATATCCTTTATAATTATATTCACATGATTCTTTATTGTATTTTGAGGACAATATTTCCTTAGAATGTTCATTGTTTCTGTTATCACTCACTAACGCCATAGCATGCACGATCCCAATTATCTGTTTCGCATATCCAAACTTCAGCATCTGTCATTGTTCTTCCCTCCAATAAAACTAACCTATCAAACAAGTCTCAAAGTTGATCCAAAATCTTATCTTCCCATTTTTCAAGATTCATCTGTAAATTTACATCTTCGACCGCAAATTAAATAACATGTTGGTTTTGTAATTTATAAGTAAATGTTACTCTTAATTATCTGATACAGCAAAGTTTTAATTTTTGTCCTTAGTGGCTTACCCAATTTCAAAATTTGTCTTCCATGAAGTGTTGCATTCCTCAGATACAGTTTTAGATTAAAGAAAATTTTGTTTTTGAGTACGTTTTTAGTATTTATTACCTTGTTAAGTTCTTGTAATAAGTTATTTTTCACTTCGCGAATAGTTACTGCCTTTGTTTATAATAGCTCCAGTTTCATGGCTTGAGGTGTTCTGATAACGCCCTTCAGTAAATTCTAAACATCTTCACTGGCAAATAATACGATAGCATTATAAAGCAGTACAATACTGATCTCTTTACATTGAAATTTTCTTTGACATTTACTATAACTGAATGCTGTCAGTGGTGATCCAGCATTGCCTAATCTCACTCAGTATCTGACTGTCACCGAGGATGGTGCGTGAGGACGTGGGTTCGAATCATTATCCAGCCATCCTTAACCCCCATTCCTCTCCTCCCTCTAATGATCTCGATATTGATGAGGCATAAATCCTTAAGCCTGCTTTGAGCTTTTTAATAACCACCTGATACTGAGCTCTTAGCCGATTCTTTTTTTCTCAGAAGTCCAGGTCTACAGTGCTTAAAATTCATACATCTTGTTCCATTTACCATTATCAGAAAATTTATCTATTTTCACAAAAGTCATAATTGTATTCTCACCTTCAGTCAACCGTTATCACCACTATAAAATGATGCCAGAAATATTATTATTTTTTTGTATCACTGTTCTTCAGGAAACCAAATTCTTGTTGTTTCGTTTATATTTCAGTTACTAAATTTGAATCAAGTTATATCTAGTTGATTTTTCGGCATTTTGTGCCTTCTTGCAGAATGTGAAGATGATTTTAAGAAAATCTGTCTTAAATCTATACTAAAATGTTCCTCATTGTGAATAATAATTATTTAACTCTACAATATTGTAGAAATTCAGAAATTCTATCTCATCTAACTTTTAGTTCCTCAGATCTCTTCCAAATTCTGCCCTTAAAAAGGATAATCACGTATTACCAATATTCTTTGTTCCGATTTAAGCACATCATAGCGCATGTAGTCCCGTTACATAGTTTCCCCACGTAGTCGCACAGACTATTGGTATTATTTTCTGAATTTCTCACAAGCACCATGGAAAATATGATCTCTCCATTCCATAAAATTATTTAATCTTCCTATGTACTACATCTACTCTTACTGCATCCGGTTCTTTAGCTCCGTTTTACTCATAAAACTGGGTGTTCGGGTTAGTATTATTTAAATATATTTTTTAATCTACTTTAGGGTTCTATTCTTACTCGGTCGAATTAAATGCAAAGTGGATTCCCACCCCTACATTTAGTTTCATTTAAAAATATACTTCACGTGACGTTGTTTCTGAATACCTATTGCCTGATTGTTCGGACTGTGTTGTTCTTGAAATTTTTTGACCTGATGTAGTCTACTTCGTACACTGTTTACTTTCACTGTGTGTTTTCTCCTGTGAAATTTTTTTTCATGATTCTTAAACAACGTGATTGATTAAGCCAGTTCGATTTCTCATAAAATATTCACAGCTTGGCTCCTAGCAATTTTTCTAATAATAAATTAGGTATTCTGTCTGGCCATATATTTTCTCCTCTTATCATCGCTGTGTATCAAATGCACGTTTCCGCTAAATTGCTCCCATTAGTACGTGTCTTTCACTAAATAGTTCATGATAACTTACACATTTACCTGGTGGTTCTTATTCATTATAAATCCCGAACCTATTAATCTGGTTATATAAAAATTACCTAGTAACATATAAGCCAGTAATATCGCGCATCGTTCTGTTTGACCTGGTTAATCACACCTATCTATTAGTTTAATGGAAAGAATTTTAGGGTTCCGCAATTTTCGAGTGAAAAACGGAACACATATTGATTCGCTAATTCGACGATAGTTCCGCCCGTCCGTCCTTCCACCTCTCAGAACTTAGAAATTTTAAAGTTAAAAGTTTCAGAATTTATTAATTGCTCTTTGCTTCAGTTCTTATTAACTATAACAGAAATATCATTATGGTAAAAATAATTATTACGGCTTTGTTGGGTGAGGAGAGGCAGAAGGAAATATTTCCTTTGGATAATCTTTATAGTTTTATGGCTATCAAATGAAATCTGACACCCCGCCGATTATGAAAATGTTGGGATTTTTAGTTTTATTCCATTATTTGTGGGAGGTTTTGCCGAAAAGTTATAAAAATACTATCCCTCGCATCTTTATTTGCGAAACTACTGATTTGAAATTTCTTTCAAAGTTTACTTTGGTGTGTAACAGGACGAAAGATTACAGGGAAACCATAGCGATCTTACTGTATATTATGGATTTCTCAAAATAAAAAATCAGTGATTTTTTTTTAAGAATTTGATATTTCATCCCATTATATTTTTCCACAAAAACTCATACGTGTCATTTTATTCAGACTTTCGTGAATCAAAAATATGTCATTAAAATACATTCTTTGAAAATTCGAAGTATTTCTAGAGAAATATTTTTGTGTTTAATTTATACAAATCATTTCAAAGATGTTTTTACAAAATGTATGCTGCACTTCATTTAAAAATAAGTGCTACTGGTTTTTTTTTTATAACAAAAAAGGATTTATTTATTACGAAATAAATTGAAAACACAATTTGCATGCGGGACTCCAGTCTGAGACTTTCTTCAATTTAACACTGTTAGTTTTAATTAAATTCTCTAATCCACCTTCATGAGTCAAATTCCTACAATTTCGACTCCAGAAAATCCTTAACTGTCTCTCATTCCTCATATTTTATATTGCCCAACCTTAAAAATACATTACATGAAACTCATCTACTATTCATTTACAGTGCATACTCACACATTTAAAAAAGGTTAAACCTGAAAAATACTACTCTTGAAAAACTCTTATAATTATTGTTTAGGATGAAAGTAAATTTGTATCACACAAAATGTTAGTTAAAATATTTTGTGCTATTTCAACAAGTAATTCGAAGTATTCAATAAATAATGCAACATCGTTGAATGAAAATAATTGTTAAAACGTCAAAACTATGTAGTATTTCTTCATTCTGGGATGAATGTAATCCATCAGCATCGCTAGTTGAAAAATAATATTATATATATATGCCCTTCGGTTTCTGCAGTATCAGACTAATGTGATTTTAAGATACTGTATGGAGCACAGCACAAGACGAAAATAACACTTAATTCCAACATGGACTGGCTCAAACCGGCGACTCCCAAAATGCGAGGCAAACTGCGTAGCCCCTCCTCTATGAGAGGCGACGAAAAATATTGGGTTTAACGAAACAAATCAGCATTACCCTGACTTTCAATTATGTTGTAAGATTGATATATCGAAGGAACAGATAAAATTACAAATATATGAAGTCACAAAGGGTTCCAAAGTTGTAATACGAATACATTAGCCTCTTCTAACCAAAGGTTAGCATCTCTTCCTCGTAGTGTACTCTGTACAGCCGATTATTTGGCTGCTGAACGAGTCGCGGTGTAAGAAGACGCCCAGTGTTGTGTAATGAGGACAGGAGCGGCTAGTGAAATCAGAAACCCTCTAGCCCTTGCGTTGTTAAAGACGGACGACGGAGAGAAGTGATTATTTAAATGCGCACGAATAACGTGATGGGAGTAAACTGCACTGAGGTTCCAGAGGGTATTCTAATGAAATATTATGATTTTAAACTACAATACAATGACTTCTTCGTGAGTTAAATGTTACGGAACTGAATGGCTTAGAAAAAGTGTTGTGTTTTTTTTTAATTGACTTCGTGTGCAGAGTGTTTGAAGTCTTAATGAAATAATTTAAAGAGAGTTTGGACAGACTTAATCTAAATGTACTTAAGATTGGATAAAAGGCTCGATTTGCCAGATTTCTGTTTTGGAGAATACACACTAATTGACACAAACTAGCTACAAGATTGTAATAAAGGGATTTATAATATGTAAAGAAATAGGAAAATAGTTTGAGTTATTAGGAACAATGATTCGATTATGATGATTAGGATAAGAACTTTTCGTGTGCCAGTTACATTATTGTAAATATACATGATAATGGTGAAATAAAGAAAACGTATTGTAAAAATGGTGACATAACTGGTTAAGCAACTTAAGATGAAAATCTAATTACGATGGAGATTTAAAATACTATAGTGACAGGATGAAAGGAAAAAACTATTTTTCGGAATTCTATTCAAACAATTGTTAGAAAGAATTGAGAGGTTAATTAAACTCTTATGACTTTATGGGAAGAAGAATTAATCACAATAAAAAAGATATTTAGAAAACAATAAAATTAATATACACGTGGATACATGTAAATGGTAGGGGAAAATCTCAACTTTTCTACCTCACTATTAAATAAAAGTTGTGATGCCAATTTGTGTACTTTGCAATTTTCTCAGGAGCGGATCTGACTCCGAAAACGGTCGATAATTATGATGTGCAGACTGAAATGAAGAGTTTATGGAACAATGATATACCACAATGACTGGAAATTGTTAAGTTTGGAACATTCATACAAAACAGAAGTTTTCAGAAATTTTATATGCAGAGATAAAGAAAGAAAAGTAAATAAAATTCACATAAAAAATGTGAAAAGGGAACACATTGGCAGAAGAGATAATTAATATGGATACGGTATTTATAAAAAATTAAAACAAATTTCTGTAAAATAAATTCTCAGAGAAAATAATTGAGAAATGGACTCCCCATCACTAAATATGGCGTAGGATAAGATACAGTAGAATTTTGGTATGATAAAAGAATACCAAGGCGTACATGGAAACTTATTTTAAAATTAAATTAACAATACCTCAGTTGAAATGTACAGAAGCAGTCAAAATTAAATTTCTTTGCAATGTGGCAGGATATTTGTTGTTGGAATACAAACAAAATAATAAATACGAGAAGAAAAAACCTTTCAGAGTATCAAATACATCATCTGAGGTGGAGGAATGAACTGAAAACCAACAGAGCTTACCAAAAAAGGCATAGAAAAACATGAAACGTGATTGCGGAGAGAGGGACATCCACGAAAACGCTGGAGACAACAAAAACAAGCATCCAGAACAGACCTAACGACCCCGTCATTAATTTTGGCAGCTGGAATGAAAAATATGGTCTAAAGGAAGGCTGCCCAACAATTTTGGAGATGGGCCACAATTTCGATT
This sequence comes from Vandiemenella viatica, assembly GCA_031002005.1. Taxonomy (NCBI): domain Eukaryota; kingdom Metazoa; phylum Arthropoda; class Insecta; order Orthoptera; family Morabidae; genus Vandiemenella; species Vandiemenella viatica. The sequence continues at coordinate 297,035,427 of JARYHS010011408.1, read as the reverse complement.
CTAAGTAAGCCAGCGGGCCACAAAACACTCGCCTGTGGTTACAATCGATATTTAAACACAACAAAGATTTAAGTAATATCATTTTAATTAGAGTCAAAAAGTAAAATCCATCAATGAAACCTTTTGCAGAGGTTTTTTAAATTGTAAACAAAAAGTAAAAAACATCAATGAGACCTTTGCAGAGGTTTTTGAACTAGCGATGTTGGTGGGCAAATTCTCTTCGTGGCCCGCAGGCGTGGATTGGGTAGCCTTGGTCTATAGTATACGGGAAAAATAAACATATACTGAAACTAATATCGAACGGGGAATCTCCATCTATAAGAATAGATTTACTTGGGTGTGAGAATTGAGTCTTTCCAGGCGTACAGCTGATAAAAATTCATCGCGAGTGTTCCGCCGGATAAGTTCAGCCATACTCGACGTTTAGACTGGTACCATGATCGAAGTTGCTACTGCTACAGCGGTCGCAGATAAGGCCCGCTGTGTATTTATATGAGTCAGAATTGAGAATCATTCATAGTCGGTGACGTGTTGTTGCAGTAGCAACTTCAACCTACCATTTCACCTGATGAAGTCGGCGAAGGTAGCTGTCGAAACATCGCGTATGGCAGAACTTATTCGGCAGAATTACTTAGGGTTTTGTGAGAGAAAATGTCGAGTAGGAATAGATGGATTGCTTTGAATTGATAAAAATTTCTATGAAAGAAACAAATAAAGAGCACAATAATGGTTTCGAATTCAAATGCTCTTAATAGTTATCTCGTGTGTGGTAAGTAAGAGGGTAGTCGTATAAATAAATAAAACAAAAAAAACTCATATTCAGGTCGAAAGTTAGGGCCAGCTAGCTGATCGTAGAGCTAATGCAATTATAAGCTTCCAGAAAAATTTATGATAGGTGTATTAGTAAGCAATTAAGTCTGTATTAAGAGGACTCCCTAAAAATATTGTTACTGTATGTAAAAGTAGACAAAAAATAAAAAGTTTCAGTAAGTTTATCACCAATTAAAAACCGTATTAGATTTTAGTTTTTGTCGGTTAAATACGTTATATGGTCGATTTTCGGGACATATTTCTAGTTGACAGGTAGTGTCGTTTTTTTTTTCCAAATAGATCCGGTAGCAAAAATTGTGTAAAATAGACCGATCTGATGGTCGGTCACATCTTTATTTCAAGAGAACAACTAAATTAAGTATCCTATTAATCTACTTAATATCTAAATTTCACATGCCAGCATACATTTATTTTGACCTTCTTTATTTCTATGAAAATCCCCTGGAATAATATTAGAAAATTTTAAATACGACATCTGGTTTTCGATAAACGCAACACATAACATGAGCAGATCTGAAGTCTCCAAAATAGGGGAATTAAGTTCTCGTATCCTGTGACAGACGGACAGAGAGCAGAACGTCAGCCATAGAGCATTGTTTCCGGGTGGGGTACAGAATCCTATGTAGGATTATTGGAATTTGTGGAAAATTTTTGTGGAGTGCTTCATACGCAACCAATATTATCGAAATGATGAAATCACAACCTAAAATATAGTTGAATCTAACGTCTGATGCCAGATTGTACGAAATTGGTAACAGGGTTGGTATGAAAAATACTAAGGAAACAGGACTCAAAATTTTTTAATAATGTTAGTGACATTTCGGGGTAGAATAATTATTTATGATCTTTGTGATTAAAGCTGCAAATAGCCAGAGACAGTTGACTGCGATAAATATTTAATTTGTAACACCGAGTTTCTATTCGTACATGGAGAACGAAATCAAGAAAGAGAAGGTAAAGTTACAGCATGAAATAAATGTTCAAGGAGGACGAATCAATATAGTACACTTTGTTAATGACGTTTTAATTCCAGCTTTTAGTAAAGCCACAGTCAAATTACAAGATTACATGAACAAGGTATACGTGGAAGAATTTTGAAATATGAGATACAAGCAAAAGAAAAACGAAATTGGAGCCACTTAACATGAGCTTATATCTCAAAAACGGGATCCAAGCTCTAGAAGATACAAGAGGGCAGTGTTATATGTGGAACATTCATGGTGCTGGAAACTCGTAATATTTTTCTACAGCCTCAGCAGTAGACATGGAGGTGCTGTGGCCAATTTCACGTTACCAAAGCTTTCATTTCCAAAGAGAGGGAGGCCAAATTCATCTTAGATCAAAATACGGGATTTTCACCAGAGCCGTCCAATCTGCTGTCAGTAGTTATCTCATCACATAAGGTACAGTACGCAGACGCCAGATTTATCGTGTACGAAACATATAATCGAAAGTGTAAGTCACAGTTAAAATATAGTAATTAAGGTGTTTTATTAATCATCAAGAAGTCTTGGATTCGAAAATCCGTGTTACCTGAAGTTTTAAAAATCCCTTCACCGCTGCCAAAGGTTAGTGGTAAAACGCTTCCGTGGTTCGGAATCTACGTTAAATTGTGTGATCCTTTTCCTCCTAGAATGACGGGTTTAGGAGAGACGATTAATAGAAGGGAGGATTGTGTAGCCTTTAAGAAACAGTACCACAAGGTTAGTAAGACTATATAAAATTATTTTTATTGTAGTGATAATAAAAGAGATCATCACAGGATATGAGGAGGTGACGGAGTCCATCAAACCCTACCAGAGGCTGATAGCAACGGGGAAAAAATCAGACAAGTAATTTTTTCTAGTTACGTCAGTAGGGGAACAACGCTCCGGAAGAGATTTTATTAGGCTCTTCAATGCGAACTAACTAGTACGACCACTGACAAGCCACCGCACGACATTCCCATTCTTTTTATTTTTTTTGTGCTTGTCTAGTCTTAAACTGCAGTTACATCAGATGGTTGTTAACGAGAAATCCGTATCCGTAAAGTGTTAACAAATTTCCTACATAGTCGTTATAGCCCTGTTCTGCTAGAAGTAGGCATTCAGATCAATATTATCATATCACCCCCACTAACATGCTGAAATTTTGATAAAGCCAATTGGGTTAAGTTTTCAGTTGATCTTGATAGTAACATAAGATGGATTTAACCTGATACGAATAACTATTCTAGATTTGTTGAAGATGTGATAGCTACTGTAAAGATATATATTCCCAGCAGAGTGAGAAAATAATATATTCCTCGATGAACCAATTTATGTGAAAACGTTTACGACGATTTTCGGGAGAGTGTGGGATCTCATGTCGATGACGATCTCCTTCACAACTTGTATAGTGCTAGACCTAAGTGGACAGAAACCATCGAGGCTATAAGCTTCAAGCAGAAAGGTTTAGAGCCTGTTGAAGAACCCAGATCGGCAGTGACACCCACTTGAATTGTCAGCCGCATAGCTAGTATGTCAAAAGTTAAACCTGATAAATATCATAAAGGGTTAATAAAATCACAAATAATTTATTCTAAAAGACAAATTAGTACGTCGTCAAATATTTCTGGCCCTTTTGCAGAGAAATAAGCAAACGAGCCCCGAAAGAAATGAAAAAATAGAGGCGTTCCTGGTTTTGATGGTATACATCCGGGATTCTTAACACACTGTTGTAAGAACGCAAGAAAATAGCTATCGCAGTTTTTTATAAACATCTGAAACATCGCCGTAAAGCTTCCTTCAGAGTTCAAATGGACTAAGATCATAGCCATCCTGAAACCAGAGTGTCCTGAAAACTACCGCCCAATATCTTTGGTGACTGTCATAAGCTACTGAAAAGAATAGGACTATTCCTCAAATGTTAAGCATCCATCCAGTTTAATAAGAAGGATTTTAGACCAAACCGTAGTTGTGAGGATCAATTTCTTGATTTAACAACCGATATCGAAGCAGGTTTTGAAAGAATACTGAAGAGCGGAGTCTCGAAGATCTGTGTGTGCTCTCCCCATTATTGTTCAATCCTTACATAGCAGATATCCCTGATATGTAATTCTCTTCAACACGTAACCTACAGAAAAGGACTTTGGTGCTTTCTCTTATTACTATGTCTCCATCGATGGCGGTTAGGAACAGTAGAATTATTTTGTGAAGTAGTGTTGTACTCGTTCTACATTTAAAAAGATATTAATGAATGTTTTCTTTATAATGGACTGATATCATAAAAATAATAATAAATGTAAGGTGATATAATAGTCACATTACTGTAAGTTTTTACTTAAAATGAAACAAAGTTCTTCAAATGTGAGATTAGGTATAATATGAAAATCTTGAGCATTTCACATCTAAGATGAGATATTGAGCGGTTTGGTAAATCAGTGGCTAAGCTTTGCTTTCAAGGATTCTGGCTGCCCTCCAGGGCTCATATAGCTGTGGGGTCATGAATTTTGTGGGGTGTTTCATGACATCAGCTACGCCAGATCGTTCTATTGTTCGGATTTCACATTAAAGTGAACATCCCAGAGGAAAGGAACTGAACGTCCTACCTCTGACACAGTGGCTTTGTTTGCCTCCTTCGGGAGGATGCAGCCAACATTCGGGATGTGGACTAAGTTAGTTTTTTATGGGATATATATTTATTTTACTTATTTATCTATAACGCAACATATTATACTTACTGAGACATGAGAGTGATGAACAACACGTGTAGTCAACAAAAATACAATGTTACAGTAAACATGCAGATTACATCTGTCATGGAAATTATTGGTGTACCATGTATTCATTGCACTTATTTGAATTGCAGATGTGTCGCTTGTATTTCTGTTTCATTTGAACGATTAATCAGGTCATCGCTTTTGTTTTATTTTTAATGCACTGTTGGACGTAACTCTAAAGATAAAAGCGCTTAAAGTGACTTAGAAACATAGAAACCTCAGCTGGTCACGATTAGTATTCTGCCTCTGTAAATCTAAAGGTATATGGAAGACGCGAGTACGTGGCACGCGCAGTGGAGCGAGGCAGCCGGAGAGCCAACATGCCAGGTGTTGAGGTCAGGATGCTGCTCGTGTAGTGCGGGTTGCGTGTCTGGCGTGCTCCTGAGGGCCTCCCTCCCCGCGCGCTCTCTCAAGATCAATAGCAAGGACCGCGCCGGCTGCCCACCGCGTTCCGACCCCACAGCCACAACTTGCCCACCCGCCGCGTCTTCACCCACATAATACCAAGTTGTGAATCCCCCCGCAAGCAGAGATCGCGTTAAAATAATGGGGTGATTGAAGAGTTGGGACCGTATTACTAACTTTACGCTTTCTAAAATTCAAATAGTTTGTCTTCGATCGAGATAAATACTTTCCCCAATTTATTTACGAAGTTATCGACTTCAGCAACTAAGACAAATATTTAGGAAAATATAAAAGAAACAACTCAAAAAGCTAAATATTTTTAAAATCCATCTGGTACTATTGACTAATTTTATTATTGTTACGAGTCGTAGTTTCCGACGAAGATACAAATCATCGGATTACAATATGGTACTAAAGAGCCCATATAACTAATCACTTGCGACAGATAAGCGAACCGAGTATAAATGCTTAAGTTCTTTAACATTTGACTATTTACATGTTTTTTGTTATTACATGTTTTTTGTTATTTAAGTTGGAAGGTCTAACGTCGGTCAGAACAACTAAATGGCACGCGAATAATTCATAAATATGTCTGCGTGTTTTATATACCTGCAAAGGAGCTGAGGGCAGATTGAAAGGAGAGGAATTTGACCAGACGAGATGGTAGGGTTGTCCAGGTGTTAACATTTGTCTGTAAAATCGTGGGTTTTTCAATTTCTATTATGATAAGGTGGTTTCCTTTCCTTGTGCATCTCTATTTTATATGTAAAAATATTAACATATATTTCATTGAACTTACTGGTACCCAAAGTATCACATTCACTAATTTACTTACCAATCATATTTTACGCCGCGAAATTAAATATTATCTCCAAAATCACTTATAAAAACATTTATTTCTATCATCCAATTGATGTATATCAAAGCGGACTCATGTATCTAGATACATTCAGGCTTCGGCAAATAACATCGTACAATCTTTTCTCAGTTCTCCTTGGTACAAGTATTACGGAAGTTATACCATTATATTCATTAATTTTAATTCATAATTTATATCGAGTAATTGAATATAATTCACCAGAATTATTAAAATAAACAAATACAAAGTTAACCACATTGAACTTAAACTGATAAACTGTGGACTTTCACGGAACTCAGAATATTTTTTGTGGTGATTCCAACATAACTTTAAAAATTAAACAAAAACGAGATTTTTGGTTGTGCTGTTGATGTAGAGTCATCAATGTTAGGTAACCACTTGTCGCTCATTTAAAAAAAAAAAAAAAAATGCCAATGGCTTCTTGGATTCATTCTGTGATTCACAAACAACGTCTTATATAAACCAGAAGACTATATAAATAATTAAGATAATAACTATTATTAGAAATACATTCAAATCTAATGAGAAAACATTCCCATTGGACGGGTGGACAGTGACAAATTGTTTACCAGCTCACTTTCATGGCGAAAGTATGTTGCCCTTCAAAAGCAACAGCCTTGTATTTTTCTTCAGAATTATATTATATTGACCAATAGTTAATGTTTTTTTAAAAAAAATAATAATCATAATACTAGTCTCAGTGAAAATTAAATACAGTAAAAATTTATGCCTTTTAACAGACTGACATTTTTAAAATGTTAAACTAATTAATCTACAGCTCCATAGACAATATTCTTCCATTTTCAAAAACATTGTATCATTATATACTTACAGAAAAATAATCGTCGGATCATAAAATTTCAAAAGTTTCACAAGTTATATTTAATGAATACACCGTGTAATTCCAGAATAATCTCATATTTATAATAGAGATATTTTGAAACTGAAGGTGAATAAGTGTTTGACAAACCATTTTGCTATAAAAATTGCTGAAATTAATAGAATTCGCCACGAACAGCTTCTAGAACTTAAATCATATGAGTTAATACTAAAAGTTAGCAGAAAATGAGAAATTCTTACTTTATATCCAAATATTTGGGGAAAAAATTTAATTTCTTGAAATGTTTTCTACTTTTTATTTTGCAGAATCAACCATCAGTCATAAGTAAGTAACGAAACATTAGGAAAGTGGTAAAAGACGAATTATTCCCTCGTTCTTGACAAAAATCTAAGCAAACGCCAAATATATAGTCTGGCATTATCAGTATTTAATCTGAATGAAATTTAATGTTATAACATTTTAAATTTCTTTTCCTTCAGTTTATCAGTTCTCACAGTATTATCGGTTATAGATCTAAATTATGTAGAAAATTGTTAGATTTATGTTTTCTATTTATAATCACACGTAGTTATAAACAAAAAGATACATCAACTATATGTTCTTAGAACCGATGATATAAAGTTTATTCGCCTTTTTCACTAATCTGAGTTAATTACGGCACTGGATGGCTTTAAAGAAATGTTATCGTCAACAAAAGAGACAGAATGAGTGGCAGCGTTTTAAAATTTAACCTCCTTTCTGAAGAAGACTTACAAGGTTCACCTATCAGTAACTACAATCATCAGTTTCCAGAATACTTGAAAAATAATAACCAAAATATTTAGGTCAGGTTACCAGGAACAAATGTAAAAACGGTCATGGTTCTTTTTTAAAACAAAAAATTCTGAACGTCAAGAAAATTCTAATTATGGGAGGCTGTATCGGACTTTTAAGTAAATTTCTGCCGAATCTGAATCCAGTGATGTAGTCAGTGCACCATGTCACTCTGCAAGGATTGTTGTAGGGTAATTACAAATACTTCTCGTGGTAACACAAGTTATGGATGTATTCCAGGCAACCTTGCAATAAGCATCACACTACTTCCACATTATTACACTGCCGTGGCATCATTATTTTAAATTGTGTTGTATGACGTACCGTAAGAAATTCTCGTTTATGAAATGTAATGGAACATTTCTCAGTGCCTTTACTAGATCATTTTGCAGCGCCTTCCGGCGCCAAGTAATCACAAGACTGTTCATCTCAGGGGATAATAAATTTTCCATCTCCTAGCCATTTTGTGCAGAACAAGTGGCAAACAAGGCGCACTGCTGTTATCAGAAGAAGTCGTTACCTTGCAAAAGAAAACAACCAAAATCTAACAATTCTGTGGATAATATTTGTAATTTTGACACAGAGAGTCTGAAATACCTGAAAATACATATAGGTGACTATGGGAAAACACCTAAAATACGTAGAAAGGTTGAAATGTCGGATAGTCTCGACATGAGAAAAGGTGGCTGTGGTATTTTTCCTCAACATTTGTTTTTTTGCTTTATCCCGTCGGGTCGAACATGAGATTACAGCCCAAGATCCAGCTGCTTGTTTTCTACATCCATCTGTTATTTGAGTGAAATGAAATTTTTATGTATAATTTTTAGTAGCAGAATACGATTCTACCTATCAAAATATAGCCGCTAGTAATTATAATTAAATTTAAAAAAATTCTTTTTGCAAAAAAAAATTGTTTACTTTTTTAAAAAATAAATTATAATTCATTTCTAATAGAGACATGTAAAGAACATAAAAAGTTTGAATTGGCTGTGTAAAAGATGATGCAAGTAGGGATTGCCAGATGTGACCACACTGTCTGACATACGGTGTGGTTCCCTAACTCTCTCTCTCTCTCGTTCTTACATATCTTTAGCAGCTGGCAACTGCGGCAACTTTTACATAGGCAACCCAAACTTTTTATATCCTTTTACAAGTCTCTCTTACAAATGAATTATAGTTTAGTTTAAAAAAAAGTGAACGTAATTTTTTGAATTAAAAATAAGTGCGTCCATATTTTGATAGTAACCCGGCAGAATCGTATTCTGCTATTAATAATTATACATATAAACCGAATTTCAGTGTAATAACAGATGGACGTAGAATTTATGCTGCCGGATCTTGGACTATTAGGAATTTCCAGTGGATGACTGTTGGGCAGTTAAAATTTTCAGTGGCATATAATCTTATAAAAAGTACCATCGAATTCACAAAGTCTCTTGGTGCTGCTCTGCGAGAATACAACAGGACCCTTAGTCTAAGCTATTCTATAAAAGCACTAATATTCATATGGTCATAAAATCCATGTTTTATGAAATCCCTTTTCGAGACTGCATGTTTCCTACATTACGTTACACTTAGTCCATTTTCTTTTAGTTTGAACGTAAACTGAAGTAAGTACCCCTATCCTGCAGTCTCATCTTGAAGCACCGTTTCGTAACACTTCTTTCGATACGACAGTAAATTAAAATATGTTGATTTTTTTTCTGGATTAAGCGGGATAAATGCCGTGGAACAGTTGTTCAGTTAATTTTTTACACGTGTTTTGTGTTTTGGACTTGGAGCAGGGTGCATAGGTAGAGCAGTTGACGCCTGATTGCTGAGTTCGCCTCCCTGCGACTGCAGCGCCGCTGTTTCGAGCGGCGGCGCTTATAATTAACAACTCAAAGGCCAGAAGCGCTGCCGTCTTCGCGCGGAACTGATTTAATTTCCTCGCGATGAACGGGAGCTGCGCCCACCTCCAGTTCGCCCTATCTACCTCTTCTGGCTCTCATTTCTCTTTCGCGCAGTAACGGATTGTAATTGGTTTTTACGATTCATTGTTAGGGGGACGGGGAGGAGGGGTGTGAGCGGGGCGCCGTATCTCCGCAGTTTAATTTCCTTGTTGTAGCCCTGCGCAGGCGTCTGTGCATCCGATGGTCTGTGTCTCAGCCTTGTATACCCGCCTAATGAGTGCGCGACACTAGTCTCTTGTTCGTTGCGAAATGCCACTTCTCAACAAGTAAATCCAGCGAAGGTAGTGAATGATATCTGTCTGCTGAAAAAATAAGTTTTACTTCGAAATGGCTTGGAATATAAGGAACAAATACAATAACAGCGAATAATACTAATCCTTGGTTGAAATACAGTAGAAATGATCTGAGACATGGAGTCTCCCAGTACGATAAAGCGTAGATAATAAATATCCTGTTTAATAAGTCTTAATTATTATTCATCGTTTGTCGAAGGCCATAGTGGTTTTTAGCTTAATTTGCTACCAAATTTTAAAGGTTCACTAATTAAATTTTCTTCGGTATTCTGATAATCATAGATTATAAGGCGGATGAATGCAGGGACCTGATTGTACCAATCCTGTAATATTTTCTAATTCGTCAAAAATCTCAAGCTTCTCTTTTTTTACTGTCCTAAAGCGGAAAAGAACTTAAGCATTATGATAAAATATATTTTGAAAAATATGAAAGAGTAATAAATTTCTTGCGTAATTCAGAGACAAACCTTAAATACAAAGCTGTAATTGGAATATGGCAAAACAATTTCACCTCTTTTTATTTCATCGCTACTTCAAAACCACCTTACTTTAAATTCTGCTGTGGTAAAGAATGATTCTTTTCCATGAAATTCATTTGGCATAGTTCAACAGGAGCAAACTTTATAAACGGCTCATAAACCAATGCGAAACAATTTGATGTAAATTTTCAATATTTAAATTTGCAAGATATCTTTTTACAACCAAGGTTAATATCGATGCAAGTTAAGATTTTATGTTTTTTACTTTCCTTGAAGGTTATTAGGGATAGGAAGTAAAGTAATCATTATTTCAAACTTATTAATACCAACTTTCACATGGTTTTAACCTCATTTATGTAATTACTGCTACATCAAAGTTATGTACAGCTTTGAGAAATGTAGGCTCTCCACAAAGATACTCACCATTTTGTAAAGAGAGATAAGTGAATATATTCTTTCCGTAATCATTTTTCAAGTAATTACTTCTGCTTTATTATTTATCTTCCACAAAAATTCGACTAAAGATTCATAGAACGTTTCTTTCAGTCTGACAGCAAGTCATGTTATTCCTTCATCTCCAAGGTGATTTTACTTTTTAACTAACAGATATAAAAAAAGAACTACGTGCTGTTTGCTGGAAATGTGAGGATGGAGTGTGATGCTTTTCGTTGGCAGGAAACCATTAACTGACTGAGGAAAACAAGCGGGAGCGTTATCCTTCAGTGGCAGAGAATTCAGTGGCGCTGGTAAATCCTACATTTGGTGCAGAACTGTATTAACATTGATGGTAAAAGAAAATTACTCTTAATTTAGAGCATTTTAAATAAAATATTGTCTGGAAAATTTATGAGACGTAGCAAATCTAATCAGACGTTAATTATTTGTGTCCTGGCACGACGCCATCAATTGTTCATCAGATCAAAAGATTGGCAGATTCAACCTGCACTAGTAATTATTCAGGTTATTCCAAAAAATTCTTTTTCTTGATGCTTCAAATTAAATTTGTTTGGATGGTTGCGGCTCACAAATAACGTCGGTTGTTGATGAAATTGTTCTTTATATCTTTATATCTTGATATCGTCTTTTCATTGTTTTATGTCGATCGGAACTATATGATACCGAAGATTTTATCCAAAGCACTTATCAGCATAAATATTAATTCCATCGGAGACATGGTAATGTTATTTAAAGAATTGACGTCTTGCAGTTTAATTGCTAACTGCTTGAAACAAAACTAACAATAAACTCTCTTAAATCATAATTTAGGAATTTACAGTTTAGAGTAATATTTTAGCAGTTTTACACGTATAGAGACAGTGCAGTACAAACAATGTTCAATTAAAGAGAATACATTCGAAATGAATGCCTGGCGAGTGTGCGAGTTCAACGTCACATGTGACCAAGATATATTACTCTACTAGAGCAGCTAAGTAACTGATTATTCAGGTGCGTACACATGGTCAACACTGTCAAAGAAGTTACCATTTTCTTGTTATGGATTTTTTGTGATTTAGAGCTGGCAATCGCGAGAACAAACGAAATGGCGACAGCATTGCCCCAGATCACAATCACTTTATTACACGTAGTTACATCAAACAGAATCAAATACAACAACCCAGTTCGTCAACACAGAATAGTGTACCAGGCGCTTAATCGATATTGGAACTCGACCTTCGTCTTTTACGCTCTAACCGACTGCCGTTGCTTCCAGGCGGAGGAAACAACGGGAGGCATTCTCCTCCCTGGCTGCTGCCGTGATGGTGCCACTGCTGCTAGGGAGTGGCGCACATTTTTCTGCCTAGTGCGTATTCTAGTGGCGCGGTCATCGTGTTGCGTGGGCGATTTGAAATGACACAATACATGTCAGGACTGACGGCTAGTTAACGTCGAAGACTGTAGAGCAACGAGAGTACTGGAGACAAGCAACCGAAATCAAATCGATCATGTCGTTTTGAAGGTCCATCCCGGTGTTCACCTGGAGCTATCTAGGAATCCATGAAAATCTCGGTCACTAAATCCCGAGTGCGAAAACCGAGTGCTAAGCTCTGAACCACAAGCCACGGTAACAAGATGACAAAGAAATAGTCGTCTCCTATGAGGCTTGGAATGGTCGACTGCTTGGTAGTGACGACACATTAGTATTCGGTTCGTGTCCACAGATCCAATTTTATCTTTTAGTGATTGCGATATAATTGTCATTTGGACGCAAATTGAATTAATTCTGGATCTATGTCGCACGCCTATAAAAAGTTTAACATGGTAGAGACAATAGCTTGTTTTTTTTTATTATTGTGAAGACTGACTTTCCATTCGTCCGTAAATTATTTAAAACTATAATAGTTTCCCGAGTTCTATCTGTTAGGGCACTAGTTGTTTTAATATATATAATTCATACCAAATACAAAAACGACCATAACTATGATTTAACAGGTTTCAATCTAGCACTTTTCGACGCGCAGAGATATCTTAAAAATTTATCGAAGTTATGATGAGGCTTTAGTTGTAACAGCCACACTCTATAACAGTTTCAACTAAAACAGTAAAAGATCTATTTAAAGAATCTCAATTATGAAATACAAGACGTTGCTCGGACGATTTTCCGTATCGTCCGAGAACATCTACTTTTGTCTGTGTTAATTCCCGAGGAAGTACATTACAGGCGGCCATCTACAACTGCACAAAAAGGTCTCACAGGCCTGCCAGCAGCTCTGCGAAAAAAGTAATTAAAGCGTGAATGTTGTTGTAGATTACTTTCGTAATTAAAAAGAATTTTGAGCAGCGCTTTGAGTCGATGACGACCGTCCTGACGTGCTGCAGGCTTCCATTTAGCAAGAGCACTTCGCCGAACTTGAAAGGCCCGGAGGTAATTAATTAATCTTTACTTTTGTTACTGTTGTAAAAAATGGCGGAAGAAGAACAGGACTTCAGTGGTTCGCGCAGTTAGCATTTCGACTCTCCATTTATATACCCTTCTTCTCATTTCAACTTTCTCCCAATGCGGTAGTACTCACAAATATTAATATACTAGCTCGTACCTGCGACTTCGTACGCGTGGATTAAGAATTTTTTTGCCAGAATTAAATATAGAAAGTTGTTGGTAACGAAGGATTGGTCCCAAACAATATATAGTCGGAATAATATGACAGAGCAGCTATCAATATATCATTCTACCTTCGAACCTGTGTCTTGAAGACAATCAGTTTCCAACATATTTCTGTCACCATTCAATAAGGTCACAAATCATTATAACGTAAAAAAGTGTACACCTACAGCATTGCAAGACTACCTACGATTTGCCTCGCATTGCACCCCTAACTTTGTAATATCTACAGTTTAACATTCAATCCGAATAACCTACGGCCAAGGCCTGACTCTTATGAACAAAACCAATTTTTAAAAATCTTAGCCTCCACGGAGAATTTAACCGGAGCCCACGACATTTGTAAGCAAGCGCTTTAACCACTGAGCTGCCTGACCGCTACACGGAAAAACAATACAGAGACGTCCATATCCAACGCGTCTGTCAATCGCCGTCCAGTAGTATTTCTAAATTATGAGACAACATGTGTTATTTATACAGATAATTTTTCAACCAAATGTAGACAGTATTTTTCTCCTTGTTTCAAAGGATAAGTGTGCAAAGTTTCATGGAGATCGGATGAAAACTGTGGATTTGTAGTAAGAACAAACAAACAAACATACATACATTCATCTTTATTTATATATATATATATATATATGTGTATGTGTGTTTGTCAATCAGATCTTTTACATTTTTGAAATTTTGAGAATACGAGAGACCTTAGTTTCTTTGTGACTATAGAACTAATTCTAAGGATTGGATGATACGTTATTTTGTCCGCACTGTTACTCTTTCAATCTTATTAATTTTTTAATTGGTACTCAATAACTTGAGAACGTCCGTTTAGATTTTCCATATTATAAGATATTAAATAATTTTACCAAATTCTGAAAAAAATTTCAAGGTATTTGTCATTAATGTGTACGAGATGGAAAGGTAGACGAGTGATCCGCTTCATGACTTGCCTGTCCGCGGACATATTTTGTTCACATTTTGTTCACCCGTACTTCTCCATGCTCTTCTGGCCGCATTGTGTTGACGTGGCAGGAGTTGCCATCGCATTTGCGCGACTATTGGGGCATCGACTCAGTTGCATACTGTGTGGTATAAATATTGTTTGCTCAAGTCGCAGCAACGGACCCTATTGACTCACGACGTTGCGGTAACATGGTGACGTACGGCGTCTTCCAGGGGTTAACTGGTTTTAACCCCGGTACTGGGAAAATTGGGGTGTGGGAGACGTTGGTTTACGATTCCTGATAGCAGATTTTACATCAAGTCGTGTGTTAGATCACACACATCGCAGCAGTTTGTAAGAGCATAAGAAGTTCGTTCGTCAGATGAGCGTAAAGCTTGGCGGCCGTTAGGTGTCTTCCAGGAGATTAGGACGGCAGGTCCAACAATGGATTTCAAATGACCTTTTCCTTCATCTTCATCTACACAATATCAGTATTAATAGTCATCTACATACATACAACCATATATAGACGAACGAAGAAAAGGAATTGAGTATCATAGCTATGTGACAGAGCCTATTACGCCTTCTAAGAAAGGTCCAGCTGAACCACGGGTTGAAGACATCTACATCTACATATATACTCTGCAATTCACAAAATTGTGGGTGGCAGAGGATGCTCAGCACCAAAGCTAATCTCTTTGCTGTGCATTCCAATCCATAATGGTACGAGGGAAAAAAGAATTCATATAAGAATCAGTCCGGCACCTTATTTCTCTAATTTTATCTTTCCTGTCCTTCCGACTCAAATAGGTTGTTGGAAGAAGTATTTCACTACACTCAAAAGTGAAAGTGGGAGTATGCATGTTTTCCAATAAGTTTAAACGAAACGTGTGTCGTCTATCTACCAGAGACTCCCAACCTAATCTACTAATCAGTTCTGTGACGCTTTCATAAGGACTGTAGCAAGCGGTCACGAATCGAGCGGCTCTTCTCTGTACTTTCTCTATACATTCGATCAATCCCTTACGAAACGGGTCCCAAATGGCACAACAATAATCCAAATGTGGACGCACAAGAGATTTGTACGCTATCTCCTTTGTTTGTTCATTACAATTTTTCAAGATTCGAATCGCAGCCTAAAATTTGCTCTACCTACTAACGAATTAATGTGTATGTCCCATTTCATGTTCCTTTGTACTGTTACTCCCAAATATTTCATAGAATCGACCATATCAATAACTGAACTATTTACCTCGTATTTCTGAACAATCGGATTCTTTTTGTTAGTTATGCTCATTTTCTTGCACTTTTTACAATTTAGAGTAAGTTGCCACTCAGCGCACCAAGCCAAAATAACATCCAGATCGCGCTGAAGTTCTAAGCAATCGGCCAAATTTCTTACTTCCCTATAAATAACCGCATCATCAGCAAACAATCTAAAAAGGCTTTTCACTTTGTCTCCGAGATCGTTTATAAAAATTAAGAAAATAAGTGGTCCTATTACACTTCCTTGAGGTACACCCGATGTAACATCTAGATTAGAAGAACTTTCTCCTTCAACGACAACATACTGCGACCGACCAGTTAGAAAATCCTTTATCCATTCACAAAGCTGATCTGATATACCGTACGCTCGAAGCTTCGTTAAAAGGCGGTTGTGTGGCACAGAGTCAAAGGCTTTCTGGAAATATAATAAAATTGCATCTACTTGTGAACCTGCATCGATAACTTTCATTACGTCGTGTGTAAATAGGGCCAGCTGTGTTTCACATGATCTTTTCTTCCGAAATACGTGTTGATTTGTTGTAAGCAAATTATTATCATCTAGAAAATTCATAATGTTCGAGCATATAATATGCTCCATAACTCTACTACAAACAGATGTTATAGATATGGGACGATAGTTCCCAGGATCACTTCGATCACCTTTTTTGAAAATCGGAGTTACTTGCGCGATTTTCCAGTCTGAAGGTACTTTTCGCTCTTCTAATGATTTACTGAATATATCAGACAGAAATGGCCCCATTTCCGCCGCATACTCTGAAAATAATCTTACTGGAATTCCATCCGGGCCCGGTGCTTTCCCCCACTTCAGGAGCTCTAATTGTTTAACGATACCTGCAGTATCTATTCGTAATGATACCATCACCGACTCGCCACGGCGTGGGAAAACGGGAATACTATCCTTATGTTCATTTGTAAATGAATTTTTGAATACAGTATTTAGTACGTTAGTATTTTCGCGGATTTCATTAACCTCTGAACCTTCACGAATTAGTGCTGTAATATTGCTGTTGGTAAAATTAACTTTTCGTACATACCGTACGAAAGCCGCAGAAATCCACGCGTATACATCAAGCCTAATGTGAATGTGATAATTTTTTCATCAGTGGGATGTGTTGGCTTGATAGTACTCAACTTGTGCGTGTTGCGGTAGGTACCTGTTAAAAAATAGGTCATAAAACCTCTCACCGGTGTGTCTAAGACATGATGTCCCAGTGACCCGAAAACAGTATTGCGAAAACCACTCTCCATTGCAGACGGACAGAATAATAAGCAGGCTTAGCCACCACAAGAGTGTCCGCTGGTAGTTACGCGAATACGCCACTGGCACTACGGGGGTGAAGACCACTAAGCCCCAGGCCATTTATAATCCATCACAACGTATGATCATGGCCGAAGACATTTGAGGAAACAATGCGTCCGCCTCAGATCTGGTGTTCGTCCAATGCTCCATTGAGCCCTTTAAACGTTTTCAGACATTAACTTTACCAAAAACGAGAGGAGATACGGCATTAACGCATACAAATATTAAGTGTAATGCTATCTTCTTACCTGCAATGAATAAACTCACTGAAAAGAACGACACCATGACTACGCAGTTAGTGGAATATTGCAGACCTACAAGCATTCAGGCCCACAATATAGTGATAATACTGAAAAGACTTATAAACACATTAGGCATTACTTCCACTAAAGCAGTTACATCACTGCTGCTCGAAAGGTAACAACTCCCAAGAAGACCAAAGAGATACAATTAACTTTCACAAACAACAGGCATGGCTGACTTCCTTCCTGTTTTTGCCTCATCCTTTTTCGCCTCTCATAACCTCGACGTCGAAGAGGAGTAGAGTCATAAAAAAAGGACAAACTGCAGGCGTAGCAATATAAAAGATATGAAACACACTGATACTAATGTGGAATACATGGTTCGAATCCCCGTACGGGCATCCAGACTTGGGTTTTACATGGTTTCTCCAAATCACTCGAGACGAATGCTGGGATGCTTCCATCAAAAGACCATGGCCGAATTCATTCCCGTTACTTGTTCCCCATCTCGCCTTTAATGACCTCGACGTCGACGAGGCGTAAAGCCATAAGTAAAAAAAAATGTGGAATATATTCAACAGTGTTTTCCCCTTTGATATACAGTACAAGCTTTCTGATATAAAGTGGCCAATGAGAACTTATCCACATACGAGAAACTCTTTTACGAAATGTCTTCTGGCCTCGCATTCGGGAGGATGGCTGTTCGAATCCCCGTCCGGGCATACAGATTTGGGTTTTCCATGGTTTCCCAAATCACTCAAAGCAAATGCCGGGATGCTTCCTTCAAAAGGTCATGGCCGAATTTCTTCCAATTCCTTGCCCCCCCATCCTTTCCCGTCTCTAAGGATCTCGCTGTTAAGAGATGTTAAGCAGTTTTTTTTTTTTTTTTTTTTTTTTTTTAACGAACTGTCAGACAGTTGCGATACATATGGAAACGCTGACACGCTGATTCAACAATTTATCTATGGTGACGCAGAACAGATCCGCCTGTGGACGAAACGTGCAACTGCAGATATGTTTCAAATTTCCGCAGTGGAAGCATCAAACAAAATTTTAGCACGGACTTCAAGACAGCACCTCCGGAGAACGTTAATATGGATTCTGGGTCATTCTACGTATAATATATTGCCGGATAAAACAAATAATTTAGAAGATTCTTTATCGACACTCGGATTACAAATTTTAAAACATATCTCCTGTAGAAAAGCATCCCTCGCTCTGAGTTTCGAGGAATATCACTGGATCCAACTCAATTTGTTCTATGCACTTATGGGATTAGCATCGATTTTTGCCTGATGAATGCCCGATTGGAAAGTGTAAGATGTTTTTACCACTACTTTCAGGAAGATAAATCTGAGTGTTTATTGGTAACTTTAGAATGGAACTGAAGAGTAGGGCTATCGATTGACATTTGGTTTCCGAAGTTAGGATGACAAATCCGCTCACTGTGACTACCTGACCACAGCAGTTAAAGTATGCAGCTGATAGTGCTGTATCCGAGATCATGTAGGCTATACAGCCACCGCGTAAACCTTAGGTATCGGAGGTATTTGCTGAGTAACAGAGATCTCTCGATGTTTATTCACATCAGAAAGTTTCTAGATTTTATATTGAAATCAAGGGAGTGGAATTCTTGAAGGAACAGCCTGCTTTCAAAGATTGTTCCAAAATATCTGTAATGAACTAAATCGAGCAATAACCTAGAAATTTAATTGATTGTAGTTTCATATATATTTGAAAATAAGAAAAATCTTTTATGGATAGGTCTTCGTACATGGTTATTTTTTTTTATTTTGCTGTCTATAGACACCTGGATAATGTCTAGGATATATTATAGAATAATCCCTTGTATTGTTTCCACTTCCAGTTTTAATACTTCTGATGTCAATTAAATTCTGTTATATACTGTAGATGCTATTGAGAGAATTTTATATGGTAGATGAATTAGTTTAACTATAAATAAGTAGGCCCTTGTCCCTTCATCAAATAAATAAGGTTAAATACGAAATCGGAATATGTCCTTTTAATTTGTATCCTCTAGTGTTACTTATTTAACCACATTTTTAAACAATAACAAGAACAAATATTACTGCACGATTACTGTGAAATTCTGAATATTTTTTTTCTTCATAGTTATTTGAACTATCTTCTTGAAGGCGCAGAATATTTAATTGGCTGTATTAAAAGGATTTTATTCATAGTCTGCTATATCTAACGCTTACCAATAAATTGGTATATGTGCATTCCACTACACCGTCATTTATTGACTCATTAACTTTCTATGATCTTATCGATGACCTTGGAATCACTTCGGAATGCTGTAATGTGAAAAACTAAAATCATACTCAACTGATTCCATCTACAGACACTTCATTCACAAAATTTAATTCTGATGCACATAACAATATTTTTAGAATTTTTCTTTAATAAACTTGATTCTAAGAAAAATCATTGGAACAAAATTCCAAGATAATAAAATAGTATATATCAAGAATGAAAAATTGAAAAACTCTCAGATACTATGCGCAAAAGGAGACTAAATTTATACGGACATCTTCTCAGAATGAACTTTAGTAGACTAACCAAACAAAACAATTACAGAAAAATCATTAGTTGATAAGATTTAAATATGAAAAATAAGGTTCCAAGAAAATCTAAAATAAAGTCAAAACCCATCATCTCGGAAGAGGAGAGAAAAAACAAGTACGAGAGGATGAAGAAATACTGGGCGCAAAGGAAGGAACAGCATGCAAATAAGTGATTGATTCTTCGTATGCCAAAGAGGATGAAACGAAAGAAGAAGATATGAAACTTGATCTAATTAATAATTGGATAAATTTAAGATATCAGTTATGGAATCATAACATTTAAAACTAACACAAGAATTTCAAACCCTGTGACTGTTATGTAACAGAAAATTACAATTACATTTATAATATCAGTAGGGATGTAAAAATTATATGCGCAGTTAGATCCAATATACAGAAAAAGGATAACCGTAGTAGATGACACTTGATCCTATTTAAGTTGAAGAAAAATAAAATTAGGTAATTTACATGCTAATATTTATACGAATTCCTCGCTATGATAATGTTGTATATGAGATGTGTTTGACTACACTGGTGAGCAAAACTTAAGTACGAAAATAATTTTTCGCATGCTGTGTCACTGCCAAGCAACATAGCTCGATTTAACTTAAACGATACATAGAGAAAACTGCTACAGTATGGTACAGTAAGAAACTGAAAGAAATACGCGATGCGATGAACAGAAATGACACTTTTATACAGAGACAATAAGCGACTCATAATGGAGTAACATGATTGTAAAAGGCTGTGTCATCACTACAGACAGGAAAGCATCTTCTGCAACATGCTTCCATGCTCTTCACAAGGTTGGTAACGATTGCTTGTTGTAGGCCATCCCTTTCCTCTACCAGTGTGGTTAACAACTATTGGATAGCCGTTGGCGCATGTGGACATGCTGTAATACGTCTCCCCAACGCATCTCACACGTGCTATGTGAGATTTAAGTCTGGGGAACGGGGAGGATCCATTCGCCAAATATCCTCTGGTTCCACGACCTCCTCCACCTCAGCCATTCGAATCAGCCGCGCATTGCCATCCATTAAAATTAAGTCAGGGCCGTATACACCCCTGAAAATACGCACGTCGGGAAGGAGTACAGTGTCGCAATAACGTTTACTGGTGAGTGTACCGCGTTGAAAGATATGGAAGTCGGTATGCCCATGCAACATTATGCTCCTCACAACGTAACACTTGGACCACCAAAACGATCTTGTTCCACAATTTTCCTGGTTGTACTGCATGTTTCCACCTCTCGGCAACATGGGTACACCCAGGATCACTCAGTCTGAATCTGCTCTCACCTGAGAAGTGCACACTACTCCACTTCTCATCGGTTCAATCCTGATGCTCTTAGCACCATTGCAAACGGTGCCGCCGGTGTCAACAGAACACAACTTAATGGTAGTTGGGCAAACATACTAACCCCATGCAGTATTCCGTTCCACTGTGGATCTGAAGACTGCTGTGAAATATGGTTACAATTCCTTCTTGCCTGCTGCCAGAGCCGGATCTAGGGGGACGGCAACCTCACAGTTCTTCGCCCAGCTGGGAAAATTTCTAGATCCGCCACTGCCTGCTGCACAATGTAGAGGCCACCTGCTGCAATAGTTGATTGTGGCTGACCACCTTATCACCTTCGGAACGCTCCTCATGGATGTGAAACAATGCTGTGAGCAAGCCCAAACTCCCGGGCTATTCTCGACACACTTTTCTTTCCTGTTAATTCTTCCCCTCATTCAAATGCGGTCTCTGAGCCATGTCGTAATGGAGAACACCACCACAGTGCACTGTAACAGACTCGTGTATGGAGGCCATAGTGATATAGTCACGCTGACCTCACGCGTTGCAATGTCTATCTTTCTGTTCACGTGTGTGGGAGACAGGTGGCAACTTGCTACCGCACTTTCATTCATTTACATTGAGAAGTTAATATGTTATGTTAATTTATCTATCTTTTTTATTTATTTATTTATGGTCGTTGGCTTGCGCCAATTGACCAGCTGATTAAGTACAATATTTTACAGTTCCATTTAGTCTAGACATAGTAAAATTTATTTCTATTACAAATATTAATATATCTTTTGATTCGGTATTACCTATAGATACTAGTACATTTTACATACATGATGGCCAATGCGGTGATCAACATTCCTGTTATATATTACATTTTTATACATAATTGACTATTCTATTGAAAATGTTGTATTACATTGGAGTGGTATTTAGTTTAGACATAGTACAATTTACATTTATTGTGACCTTCATGTATCATTTGTTTCGGCATTACCTATAGATTGGAATACATTTTATATAAGTAATAACCAATGAGATGAGTAAGGTAATTAAGAATCCTATTACAAGTTTTACATTGGATTGTTTTGTCAAATAATTTAAACTGGGTATTTTGTATTTTTACATTCGAGACTTTTATAATGAATAAGTGTGTGAATAATTTCTCGTCCTTTACTTTATGATTTGAAACGTGAGTCTATCATGTGGGTATTATTTTATTGTAGTGTATTAAATTTTTCCTTAGCAAGCTTTTATCTGATTATTGGTTGTCTATATCTGTCATTGGTGATATCTCCTATTTGATGGGAAGTTCAAAGTTTTAGGTTGGACTCATGTAGAAATCGGGCTAGTGCTCCATACACATCTTGTCTTTGTGACATCAAGAGGGAGGTTACGGAGGTCGGAAGAGGTATATTTAGTTTTACTAGAGTTTTGTATAGTTTGTTTGGGGGTTCTTGTACTGATTGCAAGCTAGGATGATGTGATTTAAATCCGCTACTTCTTCGTGGTCTTCCTGACAAGAGGGTGATTGGAGCACTCCTATTCTATATAGATGGCTTGGGAAACTTCCATGGCCCAATTTTATGCAGATTATTGATGATATGTGCCTTCTGCTCATTCTGTAGGTTGCAAACCAAGGTTTGGGTGGAATATTGGGTTTGAATTGAAGCGTAGTGCTTTCCTCTGACCGATTGGGTTGTGGACCATGATTCTGCCCAGTCACTAATATATTGTTTCTTGATAATAGGTATAAAGTCAGTGTGTGGCAATTGAATGAATTGTCTCTCTCCGTGTGATAAACTATCTTTTGCTAATATGTCGACTGCTTCATTGTGTTGAATTGACGCATGACCTTTGATCCATACTAGGTGTACATCTTTCCCTTCTACGTAGGCCGCATGCATCAGTTGTATAATGTCTACTAAAATCATATTGAGGTCACTATGTCTATTTGGGTTGTCTAGTTTTAAGGCTACGCTTTTCGAATCTGTTAGGATCAGCATTTTACTGTATCGCTTGAATCCGTATTTTATTGCTTCTCTGATTGCGAGGGTTTCGGCTGTGTATATCGAAGTTTCTGGTGGTAGACTGACTTGCTTAGATACTTTTGATTCAGGACAAAAGTAGACGTATCCAACTCCGTAGGAGGATTTCGAGCCGTCAGTGTAAATGTGGATGTGATTCGGCCACGTTTGAGATAAGAACCCCTCCGCTAAGGATTTTATTTTCCCACTTTTCATAATCCAATTTGGTAGATAGTGTATATTGGGTTTGAATCTTAGAGCCTCGTAGTGTCTTGAAAAGAGGGGTAGCATTTCATTTTGGATAATTAAATGTGCCATAAGTTTTATTTTTTCGTAGCTTAGGATCAACAAAGGAGTTCTTGAAATGGTGGACATATCACTTTTCTCCATCACTTTTGTATAATCTATGGCCTTTTTCATTAGAGGGTGGTTTGTAATTGCTGCTCGCCTGATTAAGTAAACCGATGCTAACAGCTGACGGCAGAGGCATTTCCTTTGCCTCCACTAATAAAGCATTAGTTGGCGTGGACATCATCGTTCCTAAGCATATTCTTATGGCTCTATATTGCAGGATGTCTAATTTGCGGAGTATATACTTGGGTGCATTACCGTAACAGTGGCTTCCATAATCCAGGATTGGTCTGATGAGTGCTCTGTACATAATTAGAAGAATGGCAGGGTCGGCTCCCCACCAAACACGTGATATCGATCTTAAGACGTTCAGGTGGCGTTCCGATTTGGTTAAGATTTGATCGATGTGTCTTTTCCATGTAAGTTTGCTATCAATCTGTATCCCCGAGGTGTTTGACTGATGTTCGTACGGGGAAAAGGTAGGGCCCTAGCTGAATCTCCGTCTCTCTGAGGGTACACTGTTACCGGGAAAAGATTACGATTGACGATTTCGTTTGTGATATAATTAATCCTAATTGAAGAGTCCATTCGTATAGCTTTTTGGCGGTTCTTTTAATCTCCAGATGTTTATGCCTTGAGAGGGAGACCAAGTGTAGACGCAAACGTCATCTGCGAATTGTAATACTTTTATCGATGGGCTGAATATATTTTCTATGTCAGCTATATAGATGGCGAAGAGAATGGGACTGAGAATTGCTCCTTGCGGAATGCCTTTAGTGACAATGCGTGGTCCGTATAGAGTATTGTCCTGTTGTCGGATGTATATGGTCCTACAGCGAAAGAGATTATATATACCACGCCAATATACTTCCGGGAGTTGTAATGTTCTAAGCTTTTCAATTAAAGTTGGTATCTGTACATTATCATAAGCTCCTGTTATATCCAAGAATAAGGCTGATAGATATCCTTTATTGATAAAGGTGCGTTCTATATCGAGGGTAAGTATACTCAGATTGTCGTTTGTACTTTTCCCTTTTCTAAATCCATACTGTGTTTTCGGTAACTTGCTGTGGTGCTCCAGCCACCATTCTAATCTCGTTTTGATTATTCGTTCAAATGTTTTAGCCATACACGAGGAGAAGCTCATAGGGCGATATGAGTTTGCACAGTTACTATCTTTACCCGGCTTCTGTATTGGTATAATAATTTGCGTTTTCCAGTCTTCCGGGAATTCACTTTTGGACCATATGTTCGTAAACAGATGTAGCAATATTAATTTAGCTCTGGGTGGTAGGTGAAACAGCATCAGATAGTTTAAATTATCTATTCCCGGCGCTGAATTGGTTGACGTTTTGAGGGCCATGTCCAGCTCCTCAAGCTTGAACTCTTTATCTAAAATATTTTGTCGATTCCCTTCCTTGGAATCATTTGTGGGGCTTGAGGGACTTGGTGGAACTGTAGGCGGAGCAATTTTATTGGCGAATTCTTCCATCCAATTTGTTAGGGATTTCATTCCTGTAGGTTTTTTCCGAAATCTGTTTATGGTATTCCATACTGTGTTCAAAGGTACATTCTTGTTTAGCTTGTTGCAGAATTTCTTCCAGCAGTCTTTTTTCCTCGTTTTCAGAATTCTTTTGGTTTCAGCGTCGGCTTTTTTATATTTTATAAAATTTTCCCACGTTGCTGCTTGTTTGTATCTAGTTAGCGCTAATTTTCTTTTGGCCGTTGATCTGGAACAAGCTTCATTCCACCATGGTACCGGGATTCTTTTTCCTGTCGTTTCAGGGTTACATCAAGGAATTGATTTTTCTGCCGCGTTGTTTATGATTTTTATAAATTCTTGATATTGATGACTAATTGTGTTGTGAGAATAAACATGATCTAAATCTGTCTCTATTGCCTGACCGTATTTGGCCCAATTGGCTTTCCGGATATTCCACTTCTCTAGGGTAGTGAATTCTGTGGTTTGGTCCACTGTTTGGTTGATATAATGATTGGGTAGTGGTCCGAGCTGCAGGTTATACCAATGAAAATCGGTTGGCAGGGAGGGTGAGCAGATAGATATGTCTATTACAGATTTTCGATGTCCAGGTTTTTGGATTAAAGTTGGTGAACCGTCATTCAGTGCATACAGGTTAAGTTCATCTATTATTTCCATGACTGTTTCCCCGAATGTGTCGTTTAACTCGCACCCCCAAGTTGTGTGGTGTGCATTTAGGTCTCCGCATATTAAGAACGGTTCCTCTACCTGCTGAATAAGTGCTCGCCATTCTCCGCTTCTAATTTTTGTTTTGGGATGGCAATAAACGGAGATAATAGACAATTTCGTATTATGTACTCTTACCCTAACTGCAATGGCTTGGAATGAATTTATGCGCGTGTGGTCAATATAAATTGCTGTAAATGGAATCCTGGTTTGTATTGCTACGGCTACTCCTCCTTTTCCATCCTCTCTGTCGTTGCGTAATATGTGGTAGCCTTTGAAGTGGAGGGGAGTATCAGGTTTTAGCCAAGTTTCTGATATTGCCGCGATTGATATATCATTACAGCTTAATTCACTTTGAAAGGATTCTTGATTTGCTCGAATTGATCTAGCGTTCCATTGCAGAACTTTAAATTTGGCCATTGGGTTGGAATATGTTAACTAGTCTTTCTAGAACAATTGAAGGGTTTAGCGAATTCTCTGGTGACGATCTAGCATCTTTAATCAAAAACATAATAAGATTGAATATTTTTTCTATTAGGCTTTCATTTTGAGGATGTAGTATCTCAGTATGAGCATAAGGAACATTGAGCTGCTGATTCGTTGGAGGCTGTATGAGGTTTGTGGTTTGAATCCCTTCACACGGAGGGAATGCGTAAGGCGCGGTTTCCGTCTGGTCCGTTTGGGCCGAGTGTATCCGATGGCCTGTGATGATTGGAGCGGTGGGGCCCTTATATGTGTACAGGAATTTCCTTGTATTCAGATCTGCGTTTTCTTTAGTGAATCTTGTATTTTTAAAGGATTTGGGGCCTTTAGTCCAGACATATCGATTGGGAGAGTTATTGTTATTATTGTGCTGTAAGGTACTGGATGGTTCGGGTTGATTAGAATCTACTTGCACTGTTTGGAGATGTCTATGCTTTGGAGGATCGGCTGTGATTTTTGCGTAACTGTGAACCATTTCACCGTATTGGTTGGGGTGGGAGGCATATATTCTATTAATTTTTTCCGCTTGTCGTCTCTGATATTCTGGGCAATTTTTGTCAGTGGCAAGGTGATTTCCGTTGCAAAATATGCAGCATGGGTTGCCCTGAGATGGGCAAAGTTTGTAGTCATGAGGCCCTGCGCACTTGCTACATCTTCGTTGGCAACGGCATTGCACTTTGACGTGATTATAGCGTAAACATTGGAAACACTGAATTAGTGGTGGGATGTAAGGCTCGACTTTGCATCGCATTCCGTAGAGGTAAACATATTCAGGAAGAGCCTGGGATTTGAAGGAAAGTAAGCGAACTGGCAGATCTCTGAGGGTTGTCTTCCCGTTGTTTAGGTATCTTTTAGAGAAGCGTTTGATGTTAATCACTTTATACTGACTTTCAATGGATTCAGAAATTTCCTTAATGCTTAAACTAGTGTCTACGTTTCTAATTACGCCCTGTCTTGTTGTCATAGAGGTTGGGATATATGCCTCCAAGCCGAATCCTTTAAAGGATTCTAGCGCAACCAGTTGGTTTGCTGACTGCCCCGTTTTACATTCAATTCTGACTCTGTTACGCCCCGCTTGTACAATGTTAACTATTTTATCTTTTAGGTGGCTATGATTCTGAAACAAAAATTTCCCCAGCGCCATGGGATGTCATTTACCCACGTTCCCGTCTACGCTTTCTATTATCACGATGAATGGACCATTCTCCGATGCACTAAATCTGTTGTTAACACTGTTATTGTTCCTGGCTCGCGTGGAGTTTACATGATCGTTCACAGTTGACTGCACACTGGGAAGCGCAAGCTGCTCACTTGCTAGTGCAGTTGTTGGTTTTGGCTGCTCGTTGTCTGCTGCCAACTCCGTTCTGATGGTTTCTGTTTCTTCTTGCTCACTGCGTCCCTCTTGTCTCATCTTCTTCTTCAGGGAGGAGTCGAAGTTTGCAGATGTTTCTGTTGTTGGTGGAGAGCGAGGGCGATTCTTTGCAGCTTGTTGGCGCTGATTTGTTTGTAGATCTTCCGTTAATGTAGCTGATGGTAGTGGTGGAAAATGGTCCTGGTACTGAAGTAGGGGGGGCTGGTCTGATATGTTGAACGTCTCACATTGCTGACTGAAGTTGTTGATCGGTGTTGAAGATGACTCACTCTCGTAGCACGTTTGTAGAGCTGTTGCTATTGATTGTCCTGTATCGTAAAACTGCCCTTCCATTGCTGTAGACTTTACCTACGGCGAAGACAAAGTTTTCTTGTCTGCCACAAGCAAAGTTAAAGTAAAACCACATGCAAAGTTAAACTAACACACTTGCAGAAATGAAGAAATGTGTTCACTGCTCTGAGCCTACGAGGAAGTTACCGGTTCGGCGACTCAATGCTAACTGTCATTTATCTATCTCGTCCTTAAGTTTAGTACATCAGTGTATAATTAATTAATATATAGCATTTAAGGGAGAGACAAAACCAAAGAAAAATAACAGCTAAAAAAGTTGCTTTACAAGATGTCATAACCAATGGATGTCATCGCTAGCAATAGCAGTCATGGTAATTCCGGTATGTGTGGTACTGATCAACAGGTTGTTGTTTGCGATGAGTGTAGTAGCAACCAGCTTACTGCACAGTTAACGGCCGAGCAGATTCTAACCTGGAAACCGTTAGGTACAAATGCAACACGGAATCTTGTTATATGGTTGTATAAATTAGTTGTCGTATCTGTGAACTGAAGCCAATAAACGTTCACGTCGACGAACATAATTTCAATGATCACTGATATGCTTTACTTTCTGCACATTTACTACATATGTTTTAAAATGATAACAACATGAAAAAGTTTCACACTTTATTTTCTTTAAATATAATTAATTTTTTACGTTTTTTTCTTAATGTTTTTAGGCTGCTCAAATATGCTGTCTTTAAAAGCGTAAATGGCCTTTTTTTTTTTTTTTTTTTTTGGTCGAAATACGTTACCTTACCGGAAATGATACGGAACCTTAGAAGAAAATCCCCATTGCATACACCTTGTAATTTCACGCTGGCATACTTTATTTGACAGAACGGTAAGCGGCATCTTCTACATACTGCAATTATCTCAGTGATTATGATTTTTCATAATTGTTTACTGTTAAAAAAAGTGAATGGTTGAATACCATACATTTTAATTTCAAAACTTAAAAACAAAATGGTTTATTATTAGGAACACCTGTGTTGCATTTTTATGGCATGATTAGTTGGGGAACAAGAGAGACGTCTCGAGGCGTCACAGAATAAAAGTTTTATCGAGAGCACTGGGCAAGTGTTAAAGAATTAGAAGTGTGATTTATCGCTAACAGCGTCTTCGTATTGTGTGAAGTTTATTTGTTTGGATTGACTGCTGATGACTGATCGGCTAGAGTGGAAGAATGTTGCAACAATTACTGCGCTGATATTATAGATGGAAAATGGTTTCATCACAAACGTAAGTTTGCTCCACTCGTCTTACTAGAAGCAAATATGAAACATCTCTTCCCTTGCAAGAAAACTCATCATAATCACATTAACAATAACTATCTGCTCGAATACTATCGAAATATTGAGTGGTAGACCAATGATCCCTCCCTCACCACAGAACTACATTATTCCCCAACTCCTCTAGCCAATGGCAGTCAGTTTCCAAGAAGCACGCAATGTAGTAGCCTCACTGGAGAAAGAAGGGGGGTGAGGATGGGAGTGTTCTCAGGTTATCCTCTTTGTGGACTCAAGTACTTCCACAAACAGGCTCCCTAGAGCCCAAAGACTCTCGTCCAGTTATATATTCACACACGAAAGTGCATCGAACTGGAGTCTACGATAGAACTGTTCACATCAGCGTATATAAATTCAGCCTGCGAGTTATCACTATTGTGATAAAATGGTTTGAGTATGACATCTTGAATAACTAATCAGACTTTTTTATCTTTAAATGATTAATTGTTCGTATGGCTTACGAGTGTACTAATGCTTATGTTACAAAGTTTCAGTTTTTAGGAGTAAGTATCATCATAATAAAAATTAGTTTATTTCTGAGAGATTTAAGGATTTTTTCATTATTTAATAGTGGCTTAGTTTATATTACGCCGTTTTGTGATTTCGTCAGTTATGTAGGTAAAGTTAAGGCTTTCACATAAACGTCTAAAATAGTTTCTTTAAAAAGTAATAAAAAAATTAAAAGCAGTTTCAGTAATGTTTAATAATTTATCGCTCACATTCAGGTTTTTTTCAATATAAAGGTAGTACACTGCAGCTTAGATTTACTTACCAGTTACTCAGTCTTTTATGATAATACTATTAAAAGCATCTGAACATAGTGCCACTGAACGCTATTTGTTCCTTTTTCTGTATATATATATATATATATATATATATATATATATATATATATATATATATATATATATATATTTGATATCATTTTCGATAGAAAAAAATCTTTGTAACTATTGTGACCCCGCCGCTGTTAATCTTCTTGTGACTGAAATCGTAGTTACAGGAATTTTAAATTATATTTACTGCATTTAATGTAATTCTGTAATTATATTCAAGCCTATCAAAATCCAATACAACTAATTCACTTGATGGCTTCCTTTTAAGGCAATATTTACAGATTCAACGTAGCGACTCCAACGCATGTTTTTTGTTTCTTTAGTCAAAGATGTTCGTCTAGCTACTATCAAAGCCTTCAAAAACGTTAAGCAAGAGGCTGATCTAAACAGACGTTACACTTTGTACGCCGCATATACCAATGCGAAACGGTATTAAATTGTCATTACTTCAACCATTAGTTGTTAGTTCATACAATTGTAATTCTACTTTTATTTCTCAATGAAG
The DNA here is from genome assembly GCA_031002005.1 of Vandiemenella viatica. Taxonomy (NCBI): domain Eukaryota; kingdom Metazoa; phylum Arthropoda; class Insecta; order Orthoptera; family Morabidae; genus Vandiemenella; species Vandiemenella viatica. The sequence continues at coordinate 297,005,048 of JARYHS010011408.1, read as the reverse complement.
TTACTTTCACTTTACTTTCATAAATTTCATGTCAAATCAATCCAAAAAATTGTGGCAATTTAACAAAATTAAATATCGATAACAATAGGAAATTGCTGTAGTGTATTGCTAGATGTTAATACAGCCGTCATCAACAGACGAATATTTTCGTAACAAAATCAGGCCTCAGCTCAAACAGACGATATCGCTAGAAGTGAGGCATGTATGTCTTGGTTGAAAACATAATTGGTGGGAATACTGTAAACATGATACTAGTATCGTTAGTAACCATTTCACAGTATATTGGAAGAATGAACGAGCATAAATAATTGAATTTTGCGCGTGTTTCTAAGCCTAAAATTAGAGATGCGTGAGGCTGGTATTCTATGATGTCACAACAGCAGTAGTACCAATACGCTTCTAGTTACAGATTAGTTCCTCACTAAACAATGAAATAATTCATAACATGAAATTTACCCTGTTAAATTGAACAGAGGATGGGTTGGTATGGTCTCGAGGACCCTTAATAATCCTACAATAATTTTTGTGGATACAAATAAAGTTTAGTTTGCATCATCATTTTCTCAGTTCTGTTCTTTAGTATTAGGAAACAGGATATGCGTTAACAGTTAGTCGTATTAGATTTCCGAAGGTAAAAGCGATAATTTATTGAACATCTGTTTGCTACCATTTACCCTTGTATTGTTAAAATACTGACCGATCATCCAATTATCTCAAATGATTCACCGGAAAACTTTTAACATAATGAGACTATAGATATATTTGATAGTCTATGCAAAACCTCAGTTCACCTTCATGGTGAGCTGTGATTACTAATAACGACTGAAGTTAAATTTTTACACATTTCAGGTATCAAATTTACGCTTCAGGAATTAAGAATACTGAGGAAAATTAAGAAGAGATCTAGTTATGAAAAAGCTGTCTTAAAGGAAAAATGTATATTTCTTACTTAAAAGATAAGTTTCCATTTGGATATAATTATTAACTTTCTTACAGCTCACCATACTGAAATATATGTCTGTTTCCAAATGAATTGGAATAATACCCCGATAACATAAAATTTCATTTTAAGATTCGATGAGCGATATGTTAATACTATTATATTCCTAGTATTCAGTATAGACATACTTCACACTTACTTTCAGTGTCTTTTTTTTCGCGAAACTTGCCTACTCATATGAGAATTAGTTTCTTATTCTAAACTGGAACCAAGTGCAGTTTCCACATCGTCTCGATCCTTGGAGAAAGCAGTTTTCAGTTGAGTGCACAGTGCCTTAGTCAACTCTCCGGAGGCTTACCGAGAGCCTACTTTCAGCTGGCCAAGCCTTTAGGCTGAGTCTGGTCTCTCTCTTCAGATCCTGTGGAACGGCTCACAGGGGCACTCTCCGAACGACTGCAGCCCGCAGCTAATGAACTAATTGGACTCTGGAGGTCCGTAAAACAGACAGAGATCGCGGTTAGCACAAGAAGGTCCCTTAAACTGTACTGGTCAGGTTATTTAAAGACAATATGTTTTCCTTTTTGTGTAAGAAACTGGTATCGAAAACAGAATAAAATTTAAAACAGTACAATACAATCTTACAAATAAATACTTATCTCAACATTACATATTTAATAGAACATGTACACGTATATCAGGGTGTACCGATTATTTTAAACTCCTTTTTTCATTACATTAAACTATAATACTACTTCCAATATCCTAAGCAGTTTCCTAATCCCAAGAATAAAATAAGTTATAAAATAGAAATTTTTCAGCTGTTGGGAAGTTTTTATGTATTCCTTACTTTTGTGAAAAACGGTTCATAGGACAGCTGAAAACTGAGTCTCAATTTTTTTTAATTATCTGCTGTAAAATGCAATAAATAGAATATCTACGAGAGTTAATTGTCAATTATGAGACAGAGATTTTCTCGGTGACCGTAAGTGTATTCTTCACGTAATTTTAGAGAAATTTCATTATTTTTCAGGATGAGATAACGAAGTCTGTTGTTTTGTACTTAATACGCATTTTGTACTTAATGAGCGTATTTTATGCCTAGGTTTATCGCGAACTTGTCGAGTCCGTTTGAATTAGTTTAAGCAATGGACTAACGCATTATTTAAAAAAATCAGGCCTCTCTAAAATTGTAAAAACCTAATTTACAAATTTTTTCAATTGTGGCAAAAGCTAATGAATCAATTGGGGACTAACTGTATAAGCTAGAAAAAAAAATCTGAACAGAATGAGACCTTACAAACACTGCAAATTCCTCAGATGTAGGACATTCACACACACCGTAATTGATTATATTCGTTTATCCATGTTCAGATTTTCACCTTATTTTCCGCTTAGTTCTTAGTCTATCGCCCTGCCCGCCTGCGGCAAACATGACTAACAGCTATTACTACAGAAATAGTTGTATGTGTAAAACTTTATCTGAAATAATTATTTCAAGAAACTTTATATGGAACAATTTCCTATAAAAGTCTCGAGCTGTTCATAACTATTTTGTTCGTAGTTTACTTCATGGTTTTTCTGTTACAAATTAGAGAGAAATTTGTACCAATTTTTGTACTAGGGTTTGTCAAATTCAAGTTATTTAGGTTCTAAGTTTTATGAAAATGGATTAAAGACTTTCGTGCTTAAACGGTGTATCAACATTACTCTCTATTAAATGGACGTTTATCGTATACATAATTTACAAGCTTGTTTTTTATACTTCTTTATACATTTATAACTTACCTATCCCTGTGTGGAAACCTGTCACGTATATTAGCACTTTATTATAACCTCTCAGATTCTGTGAATGTGAACTACTTTGTAATATTTGTTCTATTTGTCACTACTCAGTTCTTAGCTCTCGTTACTTAACCAATGTTATTAACAATTTTATTCTCTTAAATTTTAATCTGCTGATCGATTGTGGAGTCATTGTTTCTCTGGGCAGTCATCGTCCCTTGGAGGCAGTTCCGCTACCGCAACTCCATCCCACGTACCGCTCCTCCTGCCGCTTATCCATTCCTTGTACAACTTCGCAGCTTTCTTGTTCAATCGGTGCAATCGCATTTCTAAAAAGGTTTACTTGAATTTTACCCTGGTTCTGCTGGTTTTGCTTCCTCACCATTTTTACCTTTTCACTTTCAAAGTAACACAATTTTTTTTTAATTTACTTTCATCGAACTGGTAATGGGCTTAAATTTCCCACCGCTGTGTATTTCACACTAAATGATTATATATTATACAGCATTAGTGGCCGGGATATTCCCGAAGTGTTCTGCCGATTGACAGAGCATTGCCGCCCGTGCGCTTCTGTCGTGGATACCGTAACCTAACCCGATAATCCGACTTGGTAAAGGGAATATACAGTTTAACGTAAAATCCGAACCATTGAAGCATTAAGACGCACTTTTTAATCTGCATCAGAAATGAAGGACGGGTTAACACCCTTTGATAATTCTCGCCGATACCACTCACGAAATATCTCAATTCACACTACAAACAAGTCGGTTGTCGACTCCAAGGCCAGTCGTCATGCACTGAATCACCGTTTCTTTATCCGACCAATCCCGTCCCTTTCTTTGGGCTTGCCTCGGGCAGGACAGATACCAGCTAATGTACTTGACTCTATCAAAAGATTTCCGTCCTATTGTCCTCTATTCAATAGTCTTTTGAGTTCTAGACGTTCCAGACTGAATAGTTGTCAAGTCGCTCATAATTCTAGGATGCGTCCCAGTACCCCAACACATTTTTTGTCAAAGATTTCGTAAGCCATAGTGCGAAAAAGATTTTGCAGCGTGTTATTCGATGCGTTCGACCGCTGTGCTACGTTCCGTTCCGCTGTCAAAATAACTAATTACTTGGTACTGTAACGGTCATACGCCATGCCAATCTACTAATGATTATAAATTTTAATTCATGTACCTAATTACTTGTAATACAAATTGGAAATCTCAAGTAATAATGGTGTATATGTGAATATCTTTGGTACCATGAATGAATGATTGCATTGGAGCCGTGGAAAAGGAGAATATACAGTAACACAATAATAAAAGATGGCTTGAGAGTATGTCGGCAGTTCTGTACAAGTTACAAAATAGTTAGTTGCACTATAAGAGAGAAAACTAATTGAATTTTACAGAAATTATTACAGCTTCGAAGGAAGAAGCCATACATATGTGAAAGTTGTAATTAATTTCTTATTAAGTACGCGAAGTTGTGAAACTGAAGTTGCGTTCAGTAAATTTCAGAAAATTCAATGACGGATGTTTTGAAGTAAAAGAATACGAAGCAAGATTTGGTGTCATAAACATTTCAGATTATAAGAGAAAATAGCGTTGAGATTTGGAATTATAACCGGAGGAATTGCAGGTCATCTATCTCAAAAAGATAACATAAGATGTTCTCATCCTACTAATAAGATATAGTTAGGTAAAATCAAAGTAATTATAATTTATTATGATTGTTTTTAATCGAATGAAAACGGTTGATATTTATATTAAAAAGTGAGAAAGAGGAATCGTTTCTTTAGAGAAGCTTTGTTAAATTGTATTTCGTATTGACAGGCCAGGGTAAGGGTATGTAGTGTAATAATCAGCAAAATTAGCAAACTTCACGATTACCAACTGTCAATAGTTGTCTCTCCCAACAATAACAAACATTCTGAATAATTTATACGACACTAATAACCACTAACTGGTTAAAGGAAATTAGTTTTCCTTCCCGTAAAATTTAGTGAAATGCCTCTGCTTGGACTTGCAATACTGTAATGATTTCATGGTCTGTTATATTCTTTCCACAATGGAATAGAGGAAGCAGTTTATCGTCGTCGGAAACTGACATCATTGCGTGATATACGAGAACTGCTGTCTGGTTGTTAGAACATGGCTTCTATTGTTTCCGTTTAGTAAACAATAGCTTCTTCCACACCGACAGGTCACCTACATACTCCTTGTATCACCGCACCCCCGCATAAAAGCCAGCTTAATGGGCGTCGTTCCCTTACTGTATAGCGTAAGTTTATTTTATATTTCACAACGCTGTAATTGTCTGTTCATTGTTTGTTCGTGGTTGACGGCATTAACATAGTCGACAGAGGTTAAACATTGCTTGTGTCAGTATTTGACTGATCTTATCGATGGGGATTTTAACCAACCAAACCAAACAAAGCGGCGTAGTGGGTTTCCAGTGGGATTAGCGATTTTGTTCCGTCAATTCTGTTGTTGTATACCTCCAAATAGGAATTAACCGTGAAAAAGGGTGAAAGAACTGTGTCAGCCTATTCACGGGGTTTGTAAGGCTGTGACGATGGTGGAAGCTCTTGAAGCTGCTCCTTTTCTTACGGCTATACGAATCGTAGACATTGATGTAAGAGGCTAGATAGGACTGGAAGCTAAGGACGGGAAGGAATTATTTCACAGAATTTTGAAAGAAACATCCCGGCTTTTATCTGGAGTGATTTAGGAAACCATATCTGGATAACAAATGGTTCAAATGGCTCAGGAGAAAATTCTTTATTCGATTTGCTTTACAGCAGTGCTATGCAACTAACGTGCATAAGAAGCTGTGAATTATCTAGAGAGAAAATAAAAATGGGTACAGTTTTCTTAAAATCTGTTGAAAATTTTTCCATTTCGTCAATATTTCATATAGTTTTGAATACTACTGATTTTTTAACAGTTTTTCTACAATCTCATCTATGCCAATAGACTTTTAAAAACACTGTTAAACTCCATCCTCAGACAAGCCATATTGCATCATCGGTATCAATTTCTTCTTCTACTAGTACAGAGTTGTCCAGGTTTCAGTAAAAGTATTCATTTTTTTTTCTCCCCGAGATAAGTCACAGCTTTATATACCACTTCGTCAACTAACACTGATGTAAAACTATTTTTATGAGGATTCCCTCTATTGGTTAACTCTTTCTTCTGAATTTGAGAGAATTCCCATCAGCACTTTTGATGTTTACACTCTTTCTATTTCTCCCAAATTTGCGTCGTCTTCCTGGTGCCTTATTTTCTCTATCTGTAACCATTTCCCTCTCTACTCCTTCACATTTTTTACCTTGCGGCCATATCTCTTGGCTTCCTTGCATCAAATGGTGATCAGAGTATATACTGGTTTTTTAGTTCAGAATCAGTTGCTGAATGTTTTCTCATAATTTAGTCCTGATCGCATCTACTGGTATCACCTGGACGTTCATTTCTAAATAGCTTTTCTACTTTTTTCACTCACTCCACATAATGATTTTTTTTTACTTCGGTGTGTATTTTCTCTTTATCATCTCAGACGTTTGGTAAATTAATGCCTGCTCTTGTTATAATGCGTCTAGTACAGACATGGGTTTCTACTTTCATCAAAAAAATTCTACTGCTAAATTGTTCATAATACGTCAACTGTTCATCATATTTCCCTCATAAATACTCCATCGTGTGCTGACTTAAATTCTGCACACCATAAATCATGTGCGCCCTTCCATTTGATTTTTCTAACCCCAACAATATCTTACTGAAGTTGCTCCCCCTGTCTCTTCAAGATTTCTAATCCGTCGGCCTTATTCAGACTTCCGACATTTCACAATCCAACTGTTAGAATGTTCCTATCGTTTGTGATGTGTCATTGCTGAACACTTTCCAACCTGAGACCAGATTTGGGAGCTATTTTACCGGAGGAGTACTTTTACCGAAGAAGGAAAATCATTCGCCACGTAATTTCACAGGATTAAATGCTTTCGGGACACACGATCAGCTTTTTAACGCAGTTGTATCCTATTGCTTTCTGCTTCCACTTGCAGCTGATCATTTCTGATTCATACACCTCTACGGGCAATCGCCAAAAGAGTGCCTTGCTTTCAAATTAGTATGACTGATAAATAAAATAATAATGAATCACCACATATTTTTAACAATGACTTAGAACAGTTTACAGCTAATACTGTAAACTTCTAAGGGCAGACCCTCGAGAGTAACGATACGAATTATGGTTAATGTAAAGCCGAAACATCCCATAAAACTAAGAGACAGACTTCCTATTATTTTTGTACTATATCATTGGGAACTTACCTGGACTATTAAAATGTTGGTTGTAGACTTATCTCCAAAAGTAGTATAACTAATTTAATCACAAACTGCAGAACTAGCTACCAAGCGATGAAAAGCAATGCTGTTAAAAGTGGCAAGTAGGCAACTATAAGCGTCTTGCTAAGCGACTCTTGGGACTATGTACACCGTACCTAACCGATCACTTTAGCATGAACGTTACTGAAGTTTCCATTCATGAACATATGCCTGGGAAACTATACGAAATGAATTGAGTATTAGTTTCCAATTAACATACCGTTAGGTATTCATAAGACGAACATGTTTTACTTATAAATTAACGCGCCAGGGAAGATTTTTACGAAATTTTCAAAACGCATGGACCTAACCACTATTATAAAGTCTAATTATTTTAGTCAGTCATCTTGTCAAATTGTAAACATCATGCAAGATATTAATTTTAGGACGAAGAGCATAGAAGTTACTTAATAAACACCATTTGTATAATAATCATCATACTGGATTTTGAAAAACATTTTTTGAAATATCTCTACTTTATGTGGAAGTTTATTTCTTCAAAATTTAGTAATATTTCTTAAATAGCGGAACAATCAATCAACACAGAACTGCGTTAATCTTATTTTCCAATTTTTTTTTTTATTTATTTATTTTTTTTTTACATGTATTTGGAAGAAGTAAATGCGGACCTTATAAAGTTTTTTGCCCCTGAAACAAACAACACCTTACTTACCATTCAAAACGCCTTCTGGTTTTACTATAATTCTCGCTTCCAAAAACTGTAGACTTTAATTTTGCTGTAACGATGACCAAAATAATTTAACTCGTCTATAGAGTTACTAAATATTTTGTTTTATTTGTTTAGCAACTTCTTGGAAGGTTTCTGAGCAGAAATCAGTTTTCAAGGGGTTCCATTTCGGAAGCATACGATTTAAAGTTGAGAAACAACATAGTAAATTTAGTAAATTTAGACTTAATAATAAGAAAGACGATAAAAACTACAGTTACAAATGTATTTATTTATATTGTTGACTTTGTAGGCATACAATAACATTAAACATTTGCAGTCAGTGAGTTACATAATACTCGAAAAATTTAAATTTCTCAGTGAGAGGCTTAGAATATGAGTTGCAGGGAGAGGTAATTCTCAGAGCTTTTCCTTGATAACCCTTCGAGAGTTCGAGGAGTGGACTCCCATCAATATTAATGTACGTGCAGATCACTTAAATATAAAAAATTGTTGAGGACGCTGTTATTCATATACTGTACGAAGCAGTGACTTGTCAAAATATAATATGATACTCAACCTTTGTAAGACAACATACATACAAGTTTTACTATGACGACAATATCTAATGTGGAGTATATTTCATAAATAATAGGACACCTATCTAATTAAAAATTGTTCTTGTCAGACCATAACTGCAAAACGACTTTACTGACGCTGCATAATATGTACATGAATAGTAATTTCTCATTTCATTTATCAAACACCTTGCAATAGTTGCAACGTTAGTGGGAAATACAGTTTTCTTTAAGGTAATTATGATTTTCGTGTGCAATAGGTTGTTTTACAGCTGCAGTCTACATAAATGCTTCCCATTGAGGCAACATGTAAGCACATATTTGTAAAAATTACGACCACAAGTTGTACTAGCTTAACAAAGTTGTTCAGTGGGTTTTCCCAGCAAACAAGGTTTTTTATTTGGCTCGAGCACAGGAGTATATTTTAAACTTTTGTCAACTTCGACACTGAGAAGTACTGCATCGGAATGTTACTAACTCTTACCGCAATGGATTGGTCACTTGTACCACGAAGCAAGTACAACCATCGAAAGTGACAGATATGCACATTATACATCAAGTGTAGTACACACATCAAACACAACACCGAGGCCATCTTCTACACACTTCATATAACTAACTTGTTTTACATTTCACTGGATACGAAGTACCAGGAGCTCATCAAAAAGTTCAGAGCGCAATGGTATTTCTGTAGATGAATAATTTACAGTACACTATGATTTAGTTGTCCTATGACATCAAGCGACCTACTCTTTCTGAGATGAATGTGTTTATTATCCACTCCAGGACTACATTTTTAAATATTTAATATCAACCCGACCATTTTTCACCATTCTTTATAATTGACTCTAATGTCTAAGCATATCTAAATGTTTAGCACAAGAAACATTTTATCCGATGTCAACGAATTTAGAAACGTTGTATTACACTAAAAGGATACAAATTACCATGCCATTTTGTAATAAACTCCCAGTTAGGATATACAAAAGAGTGATTAGGAGAAAATTCCTAACGCTCGCCTACAATTTGATATAGATGTTTATATAAAATGTGCAACAATATTGAAATGCTTATAAATACAAACATTTATAGCCTATTTACAGTTTTTTTACAAATTAAATAAAAAATAATCGAAGAAATTTTAATAAATATATTAAATACGGGCGTGTGGAGGAATCTATTCTTCGAAGGAAGCGTATATATGTTCAGCAGTTACTTCCCCTGGGAAGAACTATAGAAGCGTACACAAAAATAAAAATTTGTTTTGAATGAAACTACATTAGTTTGCGTGAAAACAAAGTGATCTCGTGCTGCAGACAGCGTGAGGTAGTGGGTTGCGGGGCGCAGAGGGTGTGGGAAGGGGTGTGACCAGTAGGAACATCAATCGCAACGCCGTCTCGCTATAATAAATACTGTACAGCGCGGGCCAACAACTCCCGCCTCTCTCTCAAAACCTCCGACGTACAAACCAACACCAGCATTTTGTGCTGTGTATAATGAGCGATTGTGAACACAGTGCCAAAATTTTTAAAAGTTGCTATGGATGACGCTCTGACGTGTTTGTCAAAGTGCTCGTAATCAACTAGGGTGTCGAAGTGGTGGCTATGAACCCTAACAATTGGTAACGGATTGAACACAACTCTGCGATAAGCAGTCTGGTGCGTACATTATTCCTTTGAAGTAGAGAATTGAGTATCCGGTATCAGAGCAAGAGTTTGGAGTAAATTACCAAAGCAAGAGATGAATAATTTACTAAAAACTCTAAAAAAAATAATAAATTGAAAAAAGTATATGGTGAATTTCCACTCATAGGATTAAAAATAACGTTAAATAATAATAATAAGAAGAAGAAGAATAAAAGAATAAAAAGGTGACTAGGAAAATTGCTAGCGGAGCATGCACTCCATCGCAATTTAAATTAAATTAAAAATTAAATCCGTTTGCCTCAATACCTCCAAGCCAGTAACAAAACAACTTTTAGCTCCTACATTTCGGTTATCAACAGCCACTTTGGACGACATCATAACTATTAATAAAAATTTTGGCACTCTTTTCCATAAACCTGTGTACTGGAATTGGAAAAGAACGGAAATATCTGTGCTGTGTTTAAGAGTGTAGTCTACCTTCAATTTTCCTGCTATACCTGCTAAAGAAAGAATTGCAACCTAGTTTAGGTACTGTAAAATAGATTCACCGCGTCTCTTTTGGAAGAGGAGGAGCAGTTTGTAATGCGGTACGCGAGTTTGTTCAGAGAATGGCACGGGGAGAGAAATGATTGTGTTGCGGCCCGCGTGACTAGAATCAGGCGTTGGACTCTTTGAGGTTGTCGAAGTACTCCATGATCTGGTCGTAGTCCATGCCCAGGTTGAGGTCGTCCAGCCCCACGAGGTCGTCGGGCACGCCTGCGCCCGCCGCGGCCGAGAACATGGGGTTGCCGACGATGGTGGCGCGCTTCACCTCGGAGCCTGCGCCCGCACAGCCCCGCTGCTGCGCCGCCACGAAGTCAGCGGGCGGCCCGCCTGCAGGGGCGGGCGCGGCCTCCGCCAGGTGGTGCTGCGCCGAACGCCGCGACTTGTGCCGCTGCGGCACCTGCTCCGCCGCCCCGCTCTCGCCGCCCCTGTCGCCAACACCACACCTCAGTCAGCGTCTCACAAAACTTTTTTTTTTCTTAAAAAAAACTCTAATAAATGTTGCTTTCTTTACATTAGGGTTCAATAAGATATTTAGTTTCTTCGATTAGATGCCATGCAAGACATTACAAATATTATTGTTGAACTAAAACTTTTTATTTTAATGGTTATGGGTAATTAATATCACGCCAACGCAATCGAATTTATTTATTTTTCCGAACACTTCATTTTTTGAAGGATCTTCAGCAGTTTTGAATTTTCATTCTTTCACACTTGGTTGTATTTATTTTAGCTACAGTTTTGGTAGTATAGGTAATTTCCGTGTATCCTTTTTTTTTATTGTATATATTTTTACAGAGTAAATTTCATGTTATGTATAATGTTTCAATGGCCATGTGTCGAGCTCTGGTTCATTTGCTGAACAGAATACCATCTGTTTAATAAATGAACTAGAAGCCAAAATTAACAGTAATCACAGACATTAACACCTAACACAAAAACATAAAATTTACACTAGAAGAGAAACATAAGGAAAACAAAAGATACAGAAAAATGGCCTATAGTACAAAAACTGCAGCTGTAAAACCGCTGACTTCGGGGATGGTGTATAAAGGAATAAATACAAGCAAATGTGAAAAAAAAATTTAAAGCCTCTCACGATGCTATGGAGAATGAAGTGAAACGCGTTCTAAAGATATAACAAATAAATTTAATTGCATTGGTGTGACATTAATTATTGATAAAATTGATTACATCGCTATTGAAGAAATGCCCCACAACATCCAGCTAAAACTTTTTTATTCGCATTAGAAATTTGGAAAATCCTGTGACGTGTCATCCGAGTGATCAGTATGTTATACAACAAAGGTAATCAATGAAATTCAAAGTATTGTTCGTTGTATTTTCTATTAATAACAAAATATTAATATATATCTTATCAGTGACTAACATACATTCCTTTTTTTGTAATTGCGAATTCATAATTAATGACGTAGGGAAAAATAATATTCTGGTCTATCACTCAGAATGTAATCAATAATCATTATGAAGTTATTATTGAATTATTATTGATTTGTTATTTATGAAATTCTGAAGAACTACAGTACTAAATTTCAGTTGCATTAAGTGCTATATTAAAAGAATATCATCTTGCGTTACATAAATCATAAATAAGTTTCCTTTCTGGTGTCTGGTCCGTACCTATTCTTTTAGTTTTATAATAATTTTTTGCTAACAATTTCATGAAAGCCGCAGTCGCATGCTACTTGAAGGCAAATGGAATAGGTTTTATTATCAAGTTTTTAAAACAGTTGCAAGATTCCATATTGCTAGACAAGTGTTTTAAGGATTTTTTTTATTATTATTAAACGGAAAGAATGAAATCAGATGTCTCAATGAAACTTTGAAGTTTTTTTTTTTTTTTTTTTTTTCTGCGTGAATGTTAATTTCTTGATAGTGAACCAAGTTAAAACGCTAATGTACGCCTTGGCGAATGGTGAAAACTGACTGCAGACATTAATAATCATAAGTAGTGTTCAGACAGCTGTGATTTGACATCACAAAAAATTGGTGGTTACTATAAAACAGACTTATAAACCCTTAAAAATGCACTCGTTTGAGTGCAAGCTTTTTTATATTGGGAATCTGGTTACCATCATTTCTTCGAGAATAAATAATGGAGCCATATCCGAGTATAGCGAGATAAGAAAATCTCGTCGCCATTAGGCTACTGTCAGCACGGGAATAAATCCAGCCAGGCAATATAGTATTTCAACGAAACTATATTCATGACTCAGTTTGATTTTCAGTAGTAATCAGCATATCAAAATATGGAGTAAGAATCATTATTCCTAACGAAAGTCATAAGAAGGGTGCAGGTTATAAAATTCTTTAATGGCTTGTTAACGTACATAATTAACTCTGCAACTTAAATACCAGTTAAATGCTTTAGATTATTTGCTGCATTAAGTCTTTGATGGGCACTGTACAATCAAATTAGGAACAAGTGCAATTAATAAATTTTCTGCTGTAAGATGTGTAGTTCTAAATATGTATGTATCCATGTCCTCCTATAGAATCAACGTTACTCTAAAGTTTGTTTTAAGATCCAAATTTTTCAAAGGAGTTCCTTTTTCTCAAAAGAATGAGACAATTCTATGCTCCAAAAATAAATTAAGAAAGGAGCAGACAACAACTGTCATGCAATTTCACGATTGTGATCAATATCATGCACTCAGATGATTGCATTCATCACAGCGAGCATTCAAGGTGCAAAAATGGTACATTTAATGAAGTTAATAAGCATTCTGCTGAGGTTGGCATTGCTTAAATGCGTCGTTACGTGCATTCAAAGCAGACTGAAACGGTCGTGGTTCAAGGTAAGCGTTAGGTTAGAAATCAATATTTGTCAAGAAATCTGAATGTTACCTACAACTGTTTTCGTTCTTTTCTGTAACTGTGGCACTAAATTACAGACGATACCAACAGATCGATGTTAAGACGAGTTACGCCATTAATGGCCATCAGAGAGGTTGGTGTAATTGTCGAGTCGAGCTCGATTAGTTCAGGATAGCATGCACTCTGCTAAATCAGCTCTTCACAACATTCGAAAAACTGGCATGCTTAGCTAGAGAAATATATTATTTTAACTGAAATACTAAAATTTCCGCCACAAATTTTATAGGCTTGAAGCATACGAATTGTCTTAGTTGGTGAGTGCAACGTGTAACAAATTTAACTAATATCTCCTTCAGATAAAGGATAGTTTTTGATCTAATTCTGGAAATTGCGAATAAACATAAAACAGGCAATATCTAAAAATAGATCGCTGTGTTAACGATCAATATGTTCTATGCGTCTTCATAATTATGTGTGAGTAGAATTCAATTAAAGTTGCATCAGAAAGATGTAATTTTAAGTCGTTATAAGAAAATTACAATGGAATAAAAAAAATCTATGCTGTAGTTTACAGATTTATACAGCCAAATAGACTTCCGGCGATAGCAAATAGAGCAGACAAATGTATCCGAAAATGTTTGCACAGTTGGACAAAGTTTAGACTGTTTAAAAGATGCTGGATGCGTCAAAAACACAGAGAGTAAGGTTTTCTTATGATGCTCTAATCCCAAAAATTCCCAACACGACGGAAAAGAAACCAATTTTCTTCGGCATCAGATTTTTTAGGCATTATCGTAAAACGTTGCAGTTAAAAGTAAAGTCTGGAAAGAAAATTTGCTTTACTTTATTCAAGAAATCTTTGCTTAAAATGCATACCTAAAATAGGAAATAAAAAGTGAAGAACAAAAGATAGAATTCTAGGAAATATCGTTCCAAAATGTATGCAAATTTATTTAATTAAATTAAAACACAAATCTGTCTGAAAAGCGTAGCATTTTCAGCGGAATGTCTCCCTCAAACTAGAAATGTGAAGTACTTGTGATAATTTAGATGAAAAGTGAATGAATTCTGAACAATATTTTAAACCTGTTCAATAGACTAGAGAGAAATTTTCGTTGCCTGGTTTATTGCGTCTACATTGCTTTCACGTGTACGAGAGTTAGAAACAAGTTAAGTAGTAAACTCAGCTAAAGTAGTGAAACATTTTCATCCAACGTTTATCCGTGGAAAAATATTTGACTACGTTTGGGCATTCACATTTCTCAAGCAGGTTCGGTTTTACATTCGATAAGAGGACGTAACAGGCAACTGTAAAAAGTGCGAAAGACTCAAGTCCAAAGAGGATATTTGGAGCAGCACAGACAGGCAGAAATGTGCGGAAGAGAGCAGAGAAAGTGGCTGGGCGGAGTGTGGGTACTTGCTGGAGGTCCTCACGGCGAGCCGAGTAGCGGCCCGTGGTTGAGGCAGTAGCGCGTCTCTAACCTGCTGCTGCGGTGGTGGTGGTGATGGTGGTGGTGCCTGCGCTGCTGCTGCTGGTGCGGCGGCGGCGGCGGGGGCAGCGCGGAGGCGGCCGCTGGCTGCTGCTGCTGGCCCGGCGGCGCCGCCACGCTGGGCCCGATGCGCGCCGTCACGCCCATGTTGCGGTGGGGCGGCACCGGGGGCCGGTACTCCCCCTCAGAGGCCCCGGGCGGCGTCGACAAGGCTGCGGCCGCCGCCACAGAGCTCACGCCGTGCGGGGGCAGCGGCGGTGGCGTCTCGCTGCTGCGGCTGCACGCACGACAACAACGGTAGAAAAACGGAGTAAATTCGGACCCGCGTTTTGTTTTTCATTACCTGTCTCTTCTTCGATTTGAGTTAATTTTACTAGAATTTTGATGGTACACGTTCAATAGTATATTTCAAAATAGCCTGCATGACAGAAATTAGTAAATATCTGATCATAGTCTCCAACTTCATTCAAGTAAAATGTTTCAAAAACTGTCTGAGAAAAGGTGGTCAAAGTCGAACCCCTGTTAAGAATATACACAAAATTACCAGAGAAGTCTATTAAATAATGATAATGAAAGGGACTAATTTAACATTTTACCATGTGGTACAAACAATTTAACTTATTTGATATTCGTAATATAAAATTACACACTTTATGACAGGCATTATTTTGAAAAAATTGCACTTATCTTTTTCGGAGTTTGCGCTGCATTTATTTTTAAGAATATACAAAAAATTACCAGAGAAGTCCATTAAACTTAAAAATAATATGAAAAGGATTAATTTAACTTTTTTATCATGTCAAATAAACAATTTATAATATAAAATTTCCACAAAATAAACGCAGCGCACCCCCGCCAAAAAACAAGTAAGTATTTATAATATTTGATAATTTACCATGTAAAAACAAAGTCATAAGTTTCTACGCTAATAAGTTCTATCAGTAATAACAAAAGTCAACATTTGTCTCATAAGGTTTATATTTGTTATGGCCATCTAAAACAGCATTTCAAATCACTTTAATAACTTAACGAAACATTAATATGAGTTATATGGGGTGCGACTTAGGTAGGGATCGCCGAGCGATACTACTTAGGAAGTCTTTGACTTGGCAGTTTTAGGCATTTAAAAATAATGATAGGTAGATATCAAAGTGAACAAATGACCCAGTGATACAGAATAGTGGTTACCAAAGACACTGCAGTGAATAGATTATTACTTTCTCCCTCTGGTACACTGTGAAAACGATGTTAAATACACCTCCGCAAAAACTTTCACTCTTACTGAAAACATTAACAGCATAACTGATGGGATACTCCTCTCTGCTCATCCCTGAAAACTTCAAAACACATAATTTATTTTGATATATACAAACTGAAATACATGCTGACAGAATGCAGCTCCATGGAAGCGAAATAAGGTAGGAGTCCTTACTGGTGACTCGGCTGCGGATTTGGTTACTTTATTATATAGTGCTGCAGCATAGCGTTCAGCACTAGTAGTACTGCTGAATATTCCTGCCCAGTCCTATGTAGTCTAGATCAGCCCACGTTTGGAAGGGATGAGAGCCTTAAAAAAGACAGGATAATTACAGAATGTGTGAGGTGTATTGTAGTGGATAATCTCTATAGAGCAACTGGTTTTCCAAGAAATCTGGGAGGAGTCCGAGGGGAACAGGTCGGAAAGTGACGACTTATCGGGGTCATGCGATACCAGCTTCGGTGGAGGAAGGAAGTACTCGCGTAAGGATGTCTTAGCCTCATTGCCATCACTGTACTTATAAGTGAGTACTATGGCACTACACGACTTTGTGCTTTTAAGAGAATCACTTGAGCAGAAACTTTACTTCATGTGGTTCAAAGCTGCCTGAGGGTCGCACTACCACGACGGTGCAATCATTGGGTCTGTGTAGAAATCTACCATCACTTCAAACGATAGACAATAATGCATTCTGAAAGGATTCAGTGTGTGTATCCTTAGTTTTGCGTGATACATCCGCTGTATCACTTCTGTGCGGAGAAATCTTCTTGATAAAGTGTATAACTTTCCGATGAACAATAACTGATCATAACTCATAGCCGTGAGTAAATATGAAGTGATAAAGAAAGACTTACCAACTAATAACGCGTACATTAAATTCTAGAACTTTTTGGCACCCTAATTTCACTATCTTTAGTTTTTGGAAAATTCAAATATTCTAAAAGCATTGTATTGTCATACTAGCTGGTGAACACGACTTCGTTCCTTATTGTCAACAATTTTTATTGACAGCTACGAACATGTGTCCACCATAGAACACGATGGGAGACCCGACGCTACTAACACACACAATCACCAATGGTCTGCGCTATATAGTTGTGGCAGGAAAGAGAAGTATAGGGACACACTTGCCTTTGGTCGAAATATGAAAATGGCCTCCGTCGACCAATTCTAACCACCAGATCTCCCACACCCTTATCGCTACCTACATGACACCACCATAGTGCACGGTGGGAGACTTGAGATTAATATCACACACAATCACCAGTGGACTGCGCTGGGTAGTTTTGTCTGTGGATTGAAATATAGGGTCACACATGTATATTTTTAATGAGGTCCACCACATTCAACCATCATATCTACCATACCCCCACATCTACCGACATGCAATCACCATGGTGCACGATGGAAGACTCCAAGCTACTCCTACAAAGAATTCCCGTGGTCTGCGTTTAGTAGTTCTGGATGAAATGTGAAATCTATGGTACACACGCCTCTTTGGTAGAAATAGGAAAATGAACTACGTCAACCACTTTCAACCACCATATTTCACACACACTCACAGCTATCGGCATTCGGCCAACGTTGTGAACGATAGGAAACTCCATTCTACTACCACACACAAGCGCTAGTGATCTGTGCTTCTGTTCTATGTAGTTGAGGCTGAAAAGTGAAATATAAGGAAACACACGTGTATATATATATATATATATATATATATATATATATATTAGATTAGCATTTCATGCGTGCTTTCTTGTTATGATGTAATGTTAGGATTTTTAGTGACCTTAGTCTTAGCATTGAACGGTCTTATGTGTAAGCAATTTGAATTTTTATTATTATTATTTCCGTATTCAATTAATGGTAACTAAAGCTCTGTATGTCTCAATTGCCAGATTACGAAATATTTAATGACAGAGTGTCATTTCGCACCCACTTCATTCATAATCAAGATATCGAATTAATTATCAAATATGAATATTAACATGTCATATGCTTAATCACCCCACCAAGAGGGATACGTATTTAAGGGAGAGGTTCAGATCACGGAATAAGGTTTGTGAATACTTCGCTGGATGATCCACCACCCAACTGGCCAACTACAGCGTGAATGCCCAGTGGCCCATCTCATCACTAAACTAGAAGGTATGGAGAACACTGAACGGCATGAGGACGGGTCTGGCCCCAGTAAAAACCAACCTATCAAGGCGGGTTCTTATATATGAAGACGATATAAGCCGTGACTGGGGAACAGCACAAACTATGGAACACCTGCTTTTCTGCCCAAATTGTCCTGCCACCTGTACCCCGACGATCTATAGTCTTACAAGAAGGAAGCATTTGACATACCTTAATACTGGGCCAAGAAACTAGTTCCGGACACTGAACATTAATTAAGTAAGTTGTAAGTTCCGATCTTAACAGATGTAATGAATTTCCACTCAAAAAACAGGTATGAACTGTTGCTTCACAATACATTTTTGAATCCTTTTGATAATCCCTCTTTTATTGCAGGTGGGACAATATGCTCTTGTTGATGGCAGCTGCTTGGTCGGTTTTAGCACTAAACTGGATTCTAAGCACATTCTAGAATTTTCTTCACTTATTAATTGCGAAATATATAAGTTCAATGTCCAACTTAATTTAATTTTCATTTCCTATCTTCCTGGCGTCTATAAAAGTGGAAAATACTTCATTTTACTTCTAGTACCATGAACGGAACATTATTATTATTATTATTATTATTATTATTTTAACTCCCAGGAAAATTCTTCAACTAGTTTTTTAAATGAATTGCGTTCATCATGATAGAAAAATATTTCAATGTGGTTGTTTCCTGGTTTGTAGCTTATTAACAGCGTTCCAGATATTTTTTCCAAATATATCTTCAATGTACCGTATGCAGCTTTATTATATTGATAAATAACAGTCCCAACTTCCGCCGTATAAATTACACATGTCACAAACAAAAATACACTTATCATAAGACTACGAGTTACACGTTTAGCAGACAGATGGCAACACTTAGCTACTGCCATAATAATAGGATCACCAATCCGTCATTGAAGCAAGCGTCGTGATTAAAACTTATCATCATTATAAGTTCAAGAGTTTTTCCACAACTTTAAACACGACTCGAACAAAAGTAAAAATAACATTGTGTGGAGGTTTATATTCCTCCGGATAGAATGATCCAATTCCTTTAATTTTCCTTACAGCAAACGATTCATTTGATTCCAGAAAAAAGTGAGTTATCTGTAACATTAATTCGAAAAGGACTGCCTAGGTGCTGCATTTTACACAGACAGCAAATTTTTACTGATGGTTTTTTACTGCCAAATCATCCCAAGGTATAAATTAATATTTATTCGTCAGTCATGTCAGTTTTTATTCAACCAGCCAGTAAAAAGTCTTACACGAGTATAGTCATTTTCATACTTCTCAGACTTGCTAGGTATTCACCACTAGGTTAAAGGATGAAGATCAGATCCGGTAGTCATCGGCAGAACCATTAAGTAAGCAAGCAGGTTGAGCACTACAGAGGGAGATTGTTGGGCATGGGGAATAACAGACAGATCCTGGCTGGGGTTGTTCACCCACAACCCGCAGGCTCGCTCCTCGGAAATATGGTTTTAATCATTCAGTTCCTTGAGACAAAACAACATTTCATGCAGCTCTCATGCTTCTACTGTCTCATTTAACATCTTACTCCTTCATTTGAATCGTTGTTAATCTTTTGGTAAATAGTGCACATTAAAACTAGTAAACAGGATACAATTTGCCAAAATCATTCCCCTGTAATGATCCTATGATGGAATCTCCATCCCGAACCCAGGTCGGCTCCTAAATCCGATCTTTACAAATGGCTCCTCTTATTCGAATCTGTCTGTTCTAAACGCTAGTCCCGACAGGGATAAGGGGAAATTTCAATTGCCTAGAAGGAAGCTACGTATATGAATGGTCTTCTGACAGAAGGTGAGACACTAAAGTCTGATAAGATCCAAACCATACAGGTAAATAATATCATTGTCACTATTATCACCAAGATTCTATAAATACGTCTAAACAAACCCATTAATCGAATTCCGGACCTCCAAAATAGTATTGATCAGTTTGAAATTTTGTACAAATACGTTATTTTACTTTATTATTGTCTGTGGAAAAAGATACAGACTTAACACAGCTCCTTCGATAACTGTTGAATTCTGCGTACATCACCAACAACAGATGGGATTATTTAAGTTTGAATTTAAGTTGCTAAGATTATAGCATGCTCTTCCATTAAGGTAAGCTTTTAATAACTTAAAAAGTTTATTTTTGTATTCGACATTAGCTGACACAATCTATTCATTTCGAAACAAACCTAGTTGGACGTTTTTTTAAGGTTCTCACTGTACAATGAAGAGATTGTTGTGCGAAAATTGGGAGAGCTATAAATTAGAATGCCAGTAGATCGTTTAATAACACGTGACTAGAGTTGATTACAGCAGCGAATAATGTGAAGTAAAATACGAAGCGTGGTCGTGAACTTTGTACCGTGGAGGCCAGATTAAATGTCAGAGTGGAACAATATATAGCCAGCCACCCAGCTTTAACTATCACTCGCCCCGCTGGGTGCTTGAAATCGATCCGGCTTAAGGCAGCACAAGTGACGGATTGGCCCATTAGAAACAACAGTACCAAAGATTTCGTGACTTATTTGTATCACCCAACTGCGGAGCAAATCGTTGGAACTAATTTAATCGCAGCAAAAACTACTAATTTGAAAATCTACCGAGAATCTGAGATGGAAAGAGGTTATGCGATTGCACTAATTTGTTATTTTTTTAAAAAAATTTCTCTATGGAACTTCCCTCATTCATAACAACAGGCACTGAATTAACGATTTAGATAACATGAATGTAACCAAATATGTAGTAAGACTAGCAGTTACCCGAGATTTCGTTCATATGGATTATAATATAAGAAACACTTTCTTAAATGATTTTGAGTAAAGACTGATTCTTAAAATTTTTATTGAACCACCGAACAAACGACGTGCCAATGAACAGTAAATTCAGTATAGTTTTCATTTTTTGTGGTCTAAGCATAAAGTAAAATATAGCAACCAACCAACTCCGTTTACAAAATTTTTATGTAAGTAACGTTTGCAACTTTTCTATCCGGATCAGAAACATAATTTCCATACTGCCAACGGAAGGGGAAACAATATACAACTGGACATGGTTCTGATATTAACAGTTGTAATTCGGGGCGCTTGTCTACGAATTTGTTGATCGTCATGGCGAAGCAAGCACTCTTTTTCTACTTCGAATTGCTAGGAAATGGAAGAGTAAGCAAGTGTAATCTGAAACTGCGTCACAACCTGTCAGTTTTTTCTTCAAGCAGATTCCTTTGTATGGATATCAATAGTGTTTCCATTGCACTATTTCGTAGAAGTTTTGACGAAGCTTAATTGGAGCACAGAGTTTAAATTTGATTCGATTTGAAGGGATGCCAATCGTTCTTAGAATCAGAAATGATACCACGTAATCGCTGGCCACATTTTGATCAGCTGCTGTGTTTATCAAAGTATATCATGGGAAAGTAATCTTGTAAATGTCTCATGATGCCGCTATTATGGCTCCTTTATAGACCTAAGAATAGTCTCCACGTGAAATTTGTGAAATTTCAACGATTAGAGTGCAAGTCATATCCCTTACGGAAAACAACCACGTGAACGATTTGATTTCCTCAAATTCATTTTCAGCTCCGACGATGTAGTAAAGCCTTCTGTCTATGAACACCAATAAAACGATTAAATAATTCTGTTTTTATAAATACAGCTCCGCGATATTTATGTAGCCTCTAAAATTTAGTTTAACATCACAAAACTCTAACGGTGCCTCTGATCTACTTCATCCCATCGTGTCAAATACCGACTGAAGTAACCTATGTCTAGCATGAGGCATTTGGAACAAATAAATTTCTTTATTTCTCAGCATACCGACGTCGAATGGTGAAACGTACCGTATTTTACTGTGAGGACCATGAGCAAAACAAGGTTTGAAACCACGTAACAATCAGCCCAGCAGTTTTTTATGTGCCTCACCACGTAGACAACAAAAATTCCTATTCTTTCTTCGTTTATTAATAGTGCCTAAAACTATTCTTTTTTTCAACGATATCTCCAATTTAGATACTTTTTGTGTTTACTGTTTTATTATATGTATCGGTAATAGCGATTTAATTTATTTATATATGTGTAGAAATATTTGGTTTGTACCTTAAGTCAAGGAATAAAATGAAATGAAAAAGCAGTGACGTAAAATAATTTAAATACCGTCAGACATGTACCACTTTATGAATATAAGATTGTCGATATCTTTACTGGTTACAATCGTTACCAAATTTTACGCGCGGAAGCTTAGTTCACAAGCGGCCTAGACGGCTCCTCAGGTAAATATTGTTGTTGTTGTTGTTGAGGCGTCGACAGCGAGGTCATTAGCGCCCTTCCTCTGATACATTCGGTCAACGGCGTCAGGAGGTTTTCAATCTTTCTCGGGCCTGACATGGTGGAAATTGGTCAAATCCCCGTCCGGTCTTCCTGATTTCGCTTTTCCACGGTTTAACGAAATCATTGCAGGCGTATGCCGGAATAATTCAATCTAAAGGCCATGGCCGAATTCTTTCCTGTTCCTTGTAACCTGTCCTGTTCCGCCTATAATGACCTTATGCCGACATGGCATTAAGGCACAACAAACAAAATAGTTGACGAGCCAAGTTGAGACAACCCATAAAAATTGAGCTAACTCTGGTCAGTTTCCTCTCACATGTAGAGGCAAAATTTCTCAACGCTTTGAAACATGCCTCACAAACCACTGAAGCCTATTTTTCTTGTTTTACTAGTATGTCTGAAATTGTTGCCGTGGTCCACCTCTTCAGCACCACGCGCCGACTCGTAGAAAGGTGTAAAAGCTTGCCCTCTGATATTATTCTGAAACTATAGAGGTGCAGAAGCTGAAGTACAATGGGACGAAACGTTTCCGCAAGCAGCGCAGTTTAAGAAGAAACACACACTTACTAGGCGGAAGTTGACCCTTCGAGGTAATGTGGAGGCCCGGTTCTGGCTCATTCGTCAGTGAAGAGGAGACAGCGTCAATTGGTATTTTGCTAAAATATGTGTTCGTCTAGCAGCAATCAGCCACTGCCGTACGTACAAGTTCACTATGATCACCATTCAACGCATACTTACGAGGATGGTCTGAAAAGTTTCCGACCACAACATGAAGATGGCAGCACTAGTAAATAAAAGCTAGTGAATTTAGTTGTTTATCTGTTGACAGTTATTCACCAAAGTTTCAGCCATTTTCGACGCGCAGTTGTTATGCAACAGTCGTTTGAGTGAGTTGATATGAGTGTTTTTGTGAAAATGGACAAAATCGAGTATCGAGCTGTCATTAAATATTTGTGTTTGAAAGGCAATACGCCTACGCAAATCAGAGATGAGTTGGATTCTGTGTATGTGGACTCTGCACCATCATTTACCACAGTGAAATTTTGGGCAGCTGAATTTAAACGTGGCCGTAAGAGCTTGGGAGGCGATGAACGTTCGGGACGTCAAAAAACTGCAACTAGCCACGAAAATATCGCCAAAGTTCACCAATTGGTGCTAGACGACCGCCGAATTAAGGTGAGAGAGAAAGCAGAGGTTATGAACATTAAAAAAAAAAAAACGTGTTTGTTACATATTAACTCAACATTTAGGTATGACAAAGCTGTCCGCGCGCTGGGTGCCGCGTTTGGTCACATTAGACCAAAAACGTGTTCGAATGAATATTTACAACGCTCTGTTGGAGCAATTTAGGCGCAATAAATCCGGATTTTGGCGCCGATTAATTACTGTAGATGGAACTTGGACACACCATTATACGCACGAAACAAAAATACAGTCCAAACAGTGAACTGAAAGGGGAAACCGGCTCCAAAAAAAGCAAAAAATGTTTTTTTCGGCCTGGCGATTGTTTTTTGGGATTGTCATGGAGTTATTTTAATCGATTACCTACAAAAAGGAAAAAAAAACCATTACAGGAGCATACTACGCATCATTACTTGACAAGCTGAAGGCAGAACTTGCGGAAAAACGGCCACATTTGCAGAAAAAGAAAATCCTGTTTCACCAAGACAACGCACCTTAGCGGTTGCCGTGGCGAAAATTCACGAATTACGGTTTGAACTGCTTGACCATTCACCTTACTCACCAGATCTAGCCCAAAGCGACTTTTTTCTGTTCCCTCATCTAAAAATTGCGCCCAGAGGACAGATATTTTCGTCAAATGAAGAGGCAATCACCTTCGTGAACAATTATTTTGCAGAGAAAAACGCCGAGTACTATTTGGATGGGTTACAGAGATGGG
This sequence comes from Vandiemenella viatica, assembly GCA_031002005.1. Taxonomy (NCBI): domain Eukaryota; kingdom Metazoa; phylum Arthropoda; class Insecta; order Orthoptera; family Morabidae; genus Vandiemenella; species Vandiemenella viatica. The sequence goes on along the minus strand of JARYHS010011408.1, from coordinate 296,980,534 downwards.
AGCATCGCTTGGAGAAGTGTGTAGAGTTACCATTAGACTATGTTGAAAAAATAAAAAATAAAACATGAAAAAAAATGTCTTGTATCTTTGTTAGGTCGAAAACTTTTCAGACCACCCTCGTATAACAGAAACGAGAAAAATTTACTCTGCTTTTTAGCGAAAGTTGTTTGTTTTCTCTAATTGTAAATCACTTGAAATAAAACGAAAGTTATATCAGGGATATCAAAGAATTCTGAAGATTATTTTAAACCCACAGTTCATTTGGTTTGACTGTAAATTAAAAATAATAAATGTAATTATTACAGCAGCCAGCTAAGAGATACGAACAAAAAACCAATCTTTTGCCGCTATACAGTCAAGTTTTCTAATGATTCGGTCACAGCAAGGAAACAATGCAAATAAGAAGAACGGTCCCCTCATTGCCTTGTACTCTCGACAAGTCATGATCCTAACACAAGGGGTGTGAAAACAGAATCTTTGGCATGTGTTGTGTTGTGTACTAGGTAGAGCTGTTTCGTGCACTCACACGTGCCACATCCTGTCGGGGGGCTGAGGCAGGCCTTGCTGCCGGACGGGGGTGTGCAGGCGGTCCCTCTTGCAGTACGTCGAGCTGTCCACTACTTGCTGCTGAGGCACCAGCTCCGACGACTGCTCCAGTGGGTTCGACGTGATCCGCACCTGTAACATGCGATTACGTCACACAACCAGCAGTGTAATAAATATTTACGGCGTAACGCAGTATCCGTTAAATATCTCCAGTAAATGTATGTGAGATGTGCGCCTAGGAGATATCGTTTGGATATTCAAGGCCTATATTTCATATCAAATAGTAAACTGAATTATTTCTTGTAATTGTAGTTTATCATAACGTGTTTACAGAGACCGTGGTAATTCTTTTAGATCTGAGATAATGTCTTTGCCGCAAACTATTCGAAATAAATTCCCAAACTACATGGGGCATCATAAGTTTACGCGATGTCAATAATGAAGTGTCATTTTACTCGCCGTTACAACTTAACACACAGTGCTTATATGGATTTATTTTTGATGGCTTCATAATAAAAACATAGGGGAACATAACCCTATAAGAAAGAGTTTAAAAAAGCGGAGGACAATATTAAATGGACATATATTAAGAGATGAAGATTAATGAAAACTATACTGGAGGGGATTTTAGAAGGAATGCGATACCAAGGAAAACAACAGTTAAAATACATCCAGCAGATAATGGAAGATGTTGGCTGCAGGAGATTTGTTGACAGGAAGAGGAGAGCAGAGAATACAGCTAAATGGAGGACTGTCGCAGACCGATCCAAGGCTTGACCACCAAACACGAATATGAATAAAAGCCTACAAATAACTTTTCGCGTGAATTATTATGCATTGTTGCAAAAATAAACCTAACTTTTTATGCAAACAAGTTTCATCTTCTTTATCAATTCTGCCGTACAAAATATAACCGCTATTCACCGAACGTTTCCACCGTCAATACAATACACATGGTCGAGAAAGACGAGTTCACGTCTTCCAGGAGATCGGCAGCCTTCATTATGGCACTCATTTACAAGATAAAAAAATAACAAATTATCTGTTACGGTAAGTTCTCACAGCTTTTGCACGGAACACTTTGTGTGTGTTGAGACAAGAGGAGGTGACATTATATTTAACAAGAGTGTAATGAAACTCTAGGCAAAACATATTCCATAGTGTGTCGGCTTTGGTAACTACACGTTAAATATATTTGTCTACCTTAGTGTGATCCACTGGCACAGTGAAACTAGGAGATTTACAAATACAAACAGTAAATCATCTCTCTGTTCATTCGATTATTATATGCCAGCCTTCTGGTGGACGATGCTTCCAATATTATTACTGCCCATACACATTCTCACTCCCTTGTTTCTTCGGTAAAATGTGATCGTGTTTTTCAAGTAGAAGGAGAAGCTAAATATTGGTACGTATTACATGTTGTTTACTTTTCTTTATATTTAATGGATGCGGTTTATAAGTGATAATGAGATCTGTTGTATACGTCAGTCGAAGATTTTATACAATGTTATTTCTGGATACATCAATACTTAATTATAATTAATCAGTGTACGCTAAAGAATTCTTTAAATGGATCTTAGATACATAATTGTAGAAATAAAGATAAAACGGTGAACTCTGCGAAAAATAACTAACAAATGTAATTGTTAAGAATATATGACCCCAAACCTTTCTAACCTTCCACCAAGTACTCATTAACTTCAGATTTATTTTGGGTTCGGTAGGTAAAGTTTACAGCGCTACGTGTTAACTGCGCCGCAACGTTCTGCGCATGGCCACTTAGCGATACTTTGAAGTAAGTAGCTACGATAGTGTCCGCAGTCACTTAAGCTCATGTTAAACACTGAGTATTCGCTACATTGTTTGGTTTGATCGCATTACGCGTTATATTTTCTGTGTATGTATTTACAACTGTAAACATGTGTGTTCCACGAGTATACCTAAACTATATCGGAAATTTTAAAACTTACATTACTTTGATACTCACTGAAAATCACTCGATGTCATACGGTGTAAGAAGTCGCATTTATTACACACTGATTTACGCACCAAGATTTTTAGTTCCTTTATTGTTCATTAATTGCTTTTTATATATATTTTTATTTGTTTACGTCAATACCTTGGACTAAGATGATGATATTGTACTAATACAGAACGGATAATATCGTTCGTCCACTCGAGGGCAAAAGAAACAAAACTAAAATACACTATAAAATAGGCAGACAAGTACATAGAAGTTTCACTTGTTCCTGCGCACACTTGTTTTATTACTTGTGACCTTAGAGGCGCTCACCTTGGTGTCGTTGTTGTTGTTGGCGGCGACGGCGTGTCCCGAAGCCCGCTGCAGCGTGGCTCTACCCAGCCACACCCAGTCGTGCGCGTTAGTCGTGGTGGGCTCCTGGCCCTTGGGCGGCCCGCCTCCGATCGCGCTGCTTCCTGCCGCCCCCGACACACCAGGGCCCACCGCCCCCGCGAGGCTGCCGCCTCCCAGAAGCGGCCCCCTGGCGCCGGCCGCCGCAGCTGCCGCCGCCTCGCCCGGAGTCAGAGGCTTGAACTTGGAGGCGTAGACGACGCAGGAGACGACGAAGACGACGATGGCGAAGCAGAAGGCGGCGAGCAGGACGTACATGCCGATCTCCAGCGGGGTGAGGCTGACGGCGGTCTGCGAGTGCGGGTGGTGCGCCACGCCCACGCCGCCCACGCGCCCGGTGCCCGCGACGCCGACCGACGCGGCCACCGCCGCCGCCGCGGCCGCCGCCGAGTGGTGCTGCCGCGCCTGCACTGTCGGCTCGTGGTTGTTCTCGTCCTTCAGCGGGAAACCTGCTCGCAGAGCCACACGCATGGGTTTGCTTTAATTCTACTCCAAAGTCCTTCAAGCTTCCTGAAAAAAGTAACGTTTAAATAATCGAAGTACATGCTACCTTGAAAGACCGAACTTGTAGAATGTCGACATTCTTTGGTGAATGTTGGGACAATCTCACAACACACCAATCATTTTATTATTACATTATTTTTCTTTGATTAATTATAAGCATTATAGATATTTGTATCAACATTTTGTAAACTGATTTCTACTTTGTAGCTTTCAAATAAGGTGTAGTAGTAATCTTGGGTGGCATAAGATAATTATAATTTGCTAGTGTCGATAGACTCTTTGGCTTCCCCAATGACAGGTGAGCGAGCGAGCAGTGTGTGCGTGGTGCTTAACCTGTAAACATCTCAGGGCATTTTTTTAAGTTACATTGTGTGAGAACTGTACTATGATGTGAAGTATTTTAAGAGTCTGTTATATACATTACGGGCGTCCGAATGTCAATTTCAAGAAACTGCTAAAAATTCTTGTCCAAAAACACGCTGCATTCAAAAATTGTGTGGAAATACTATTAACCTACGTAATTCTTCAGACGCTGTCTAATGATTGTTGGCAGCAAATTAATCCACATTAATTAGTGGAAGGCTTATAATGTCAACAAAAACCAAATACGTCGGTGAAACACGGAATATTTGGGTATTTTCCTACACATTCGGACCATCGCCGGTGTTTAGTATGCCAATAAGCACAGATACGATTTAATGAGGAGAGTGATCTATTTGTTATACTCTGGAATAATGTTGTTTGTCAGTCTTATGGAATGTTAATGCAGCCTGTACCACAGTAATAGCGACAGATAGGAAGCCGTAAATCTTGTGATACAGACTCTAGTCCAGGCAACAATCTCCACACATGACGATTCAGATTTCTAGGTTTTCTCTTTTTTGATATATATCTTTATGTTTTAATAATAAAGTATGATTTACAAAGTAACAAAAATATTTTTTTTTACATTTACCACCACTGTATGGTGAACGTAAAAATTATCCGGTGCAAGTCAGAAATAAGGATATTACGCAAATATTTTGTACATACAAGAAGCGGCTAACTGCATGTCGACATTCTACAACTTCAGACTTTCACGGTAACATTTATACATACTCACTGAAACTAAATCCATTGTATCTTATGTAAAAACACACCTAATTGCCTCTTTTTCTTTTTACACATGAATGAAAAATTTATCACAAATCCAAAATGTTTACGGTTTGATTATTTTTATTAACCAACTGGCAATTCATTTCTTTTTCTCTTCACAATAAGAGCTATTTGATATACGATAGAGGCGTGTTCGAGAAATTGTAACTTTAGATTAACTGGTGATGACTTCGTTTATTAATAACAAACGAAGACTAAATCTTCGAAAGCTAATTAACAGACAGACTACGCAGAGGCTGCGCATGACAAACCGTAAAAACGTTACACAACTAAGCTATATTTTGTATACTACATTTTACAAATGTACAGTCCGCTGTGTCAACCTCAGCATCACCATGCTACCTGTTCATTAATAGCAGCAATTCCATAACTTCTACAATACGCTTGAGAGAATTCCATATCAAACTCAGAACTAAGATATTAGAAATATTTCATTAGTTAAATATCCAATCAAAGCTGCTACGTTTCTGCAAACATACCAAGATAATAAATACATTAGACTCTTAGTCTTTATAAATTACTACGTTATGTTCTTGTTTGTTATTTGTGAAAATCTTGTGTGTGATAGGGAGCTTTCTACTATTTCAGCTTACGAAACTTGATGCAGTTTTTCTTTTGACGTAACGTCGACTTATTTAGCTACAGCTAATTTAGAAGTATTTCAATCAACTGTAAGTGTAGGCAGATATGACGATCAACTTTTTGTTCTTGGTGATTATTAAAGTACGCGCTTCTTTTTCAGGGTTGTGAAACAACTATTCTGTCGATCGTTATACGGTGTCATTCACGTAGCACGAAGTACTGTTTGTGGCTTAAGCTCAGGTTTTCAATGAAAGAGGACTTAGAATATTTAAAAGTTTTGTAATGTTATGGCATAGATGATATGTAATACATTGAAAGTGTTGCCGAAGTCAAGCTATCACAAAGCAAAATTTTCACACCAACTTACATGAAGAGTTTAATACAATAATTGGTATCTGATAACCTAATTTAATTAATAATACAACCTTGGTGTAATGTCATACATAACCTGGTGTAATGATTATATTTTCCAGTCCTGAAGGAAGGAGGTTTTTTAAGGTAACTGTTTTTACAGAATTTTTTTTTTTACAATTGTTAGGGTTTTTAAATTATTTCTGTTTTAAAACTTCTATGCATTTCGTATAAGTTACTCCTGTTAACTAATTGCCAATGACATATTGATCCATAGTGGAAAATAGTCATCTATTAAAACAGTAACAAGTTTCTCATAAATCAGATTCTGCTGAAGCTAAATACCTCGCACCTATACAGAGCTAATGTAGTTTCATTACCATGCGCTTTGTTGAGGAGTTATCGCACGCATTCACCACAGTAGTTCACATTAGAGAGAGGTGCGCATAGAATTAGAAAATTAAAGAGAGTGTCTTAAGATGTCTTAGCGCTCTTTACAGTAAATCATGAATTACTCTGGAATTAAATTTAACATCTTGTAAAATAAAGCCATCATCGAATCAATTTTACCCATTCTTCTGTTATCAGATGGATAAAATTTTTTTGGAATAGGTATTCTTATTAAACCGCAAAGTTTTTCTTAGAAAATTAAGATAAGAATGGAACCAATGAAGTAGGTTTCGTACTTCATCTAAGTACTAAATAATTTAAAACGTTCTCCATGATCTTCACAAGGCGGGGTTATTTCTATGCAAACGACGAGGCTTCATTACTGCAAATACGAAAATAATGTTTATTTTTAAAAGCTTTAAATTTTACCCATTTATTTAAATTAAGCTCTTTGAATTAACGTCACGCTTGGATTGACCTTGCTGTTCAACCTCAAACGTCCTCTCCCCATCCACTGCCACACTATTACGTACTAGTTAAACACACAACTTCTGTATCCGATTCGGGCATGTGCAATTCATTATTATTATTAATTTTAATTGCGATGGAGCTAACACTCCGGTGGCAATTGCCCCAGTCATCCATTTACCCCTTTTTTGTATAAATTTTTTTTAAAAAATTCTTTTATAATTGGAATGTTAAATTCCTCTCTCAATTACTATTATGATTTACAAATTTTAATTTTAAATTCCTTAAGCGTTTTTGGGAAATCATTCATCACTACACTTGTTCAGATTCCGGATACCCTTACCAACAAAAGAAAAAAATTTCCACTCCCTTATGCATGAAATTGAACGCAAGCTTGTGGTCATTGTCGCCTTTTCCCTTCCATGCACTATTCCTAATTCTTTGATCAATATCCCTCCAAGCTCCATTACCAACATATGCCCTGTACATTCCCAGCACTCTCTTCACCCTCCTCCTTTCCACCAATGAGTCCCAACCCAGATCCCTTATCATATCAGTTACTGACTGGGCCCTGCGATAATTTCCACAAACAAATCTAGCTGGTCTTCTTTGCACACCTTCCAACTCCTGTATTTGAAAACCAAAATGTGGAGTCCTATACTACACCACCATATTCAACCAATGGTCTGACCAAAGTTTTGTAACCCAACTCCCTAACTTCTCTGGTACATCCTCTCATCACCCTCTGCAGTAATTGAAGGATTTTGTAACCTTTTCCTACCACCTGCTCAATGTGCTCTGCCCAATTAAGTTTGTTATCAAACGTTATGCCAAGATATTTACACTTCCAGCTTTCAACAACATTTCTGACACCAGAACAGTAATTAACCATTTGTTATTTATCTGTGAACCTAATAAGCTGACTTTTGTTGGCATTTATCTTCATTCTATGTTGACCAACCCATTTAGATATTCTATCCAGGTGATCCTGCTGCTGTTCAGTCTTCTCCATCGTCATTACTGCTTTCTCTAAATGTTTCATGGGCAGCAAGAATAATTTCTCCAAAGATGCACTATGCAAATAGTTTTCGGGATACAAATTGAACGGTGTAAGTAAAAAATAGAATGCAGCGCCTTATCGGACAGTGTTAAGACAAGTGACGTGTGTAGTGTAATGCGTGGCAGAGACTTAGAATAATGTGGACTGCGCGCGTTAGCGTCATTGGTGGTACGCAGACTGGGGGATGGTTGACGCCGACATTCTATTGCATAACAAGACAGGCGTTTCTTACCACCTGCATGGGAACAGATAGTGAGCGTGGACAGACTGGCCCGGAGTCTAGGGCAGCCGAAACAGTACCTGTGTATGTGAATATGTGTGTGGATAGAACATTCCAAATATATGAGTTTACGCGGACAAACCAATGTTCTATAAGAACTCTCTTCGTACATGACCTGCCAAGAGACCAACCCTGGGCACGCTTGCTCGACGAGACATTCGGTCCCCTCACTTGTTAACTTCAAGTGTGCTTCGTGTAAGAACACCAATGTTCGGAATGCTTAATATCGTCGCCTAAACTTCAAGCTTCGAGTCTCCTGAGGACGACAGAGCCTGGATCTATATACACCGCCGCAATATGCACCAGTGGACAATGCCCGCCAACGCCATATGTCTTCAGATAACGGCAATGAACTAATGAATTGCGACAGTTTAACTTTCAAGTGATTAACCGAGTAACGAGACCTGAGGGACTGAATTCAAATGAACCAAGTTATTTGCTGCCTGTTTATTTGCATTTGAATATTTCAAATCCTTTTTTATTGTATCAAATTTATGTCCTTGTATTTCAATCATATCAAAATCTGATATCAAACTTTTAAAGGAATTGTAATAAAATATTTCACTTCGTTTAGTATACGGATAGTGGTGGGTATTATTCAACTAATGACGACGAAAATATCCTCACTTTTTTTTTTTTTTTTTTTTTTTTTTTTTTTTTTTGTAAATGATAAACTGTCCAGTTTTTTTCTTCTGAATGAAATTCGAAATTTTATGTTTTGATGTAATTGACTGGCGCCCAACATAAACGATTAATTATTGAAAGACAGACAAAAGTATTCTGGAGTGTAATGAAATTTCATCTCGTACGAGTGGTACACTTCACGTGCCAGTGTATGTGTTGTCACCGTGCAATAATTTCTTGGTAGTATGCAATGGAAGACACTTCCGCTCTCGAAGCAGTATCGAGGCGATGTCATCGTGACTGAACTCTTCTAGCAACGGGGATTGCACATATTACAAACTCAATGGTCAATACTATGAAGCATCAGTCAATACACAGTAGATATTTAAAGGCTGCTGTGCTGTAGGAACAAACTCGTTAGGAACCATCCCGCTTGGAGAGACTTGTGGAAATCCCAAATATGGATGGCCCGACGGGGATTCGAATCTACGCCCTCCCGAATGCGATGCCAGAATGTTGCCGCTCACCCACCATGCTTGGTACAAGAATGTACAGTAATTTTCATGCTATTATTACTCCAGATTGAACACGACGCATTTTCACATTTTTAGGATCTTTGTGTTAACTAACGCAGTTTTACATTATTTGCAATTTTTGCCAAAAATATTCAGTTTCATGTCTAGTAACACCATGCCCTTCAGGTTACTACAAACCTTTACTTGAATTCTCTGTCTTCCGCGGGGTCTTTGTTAGTAACAACTGAATTTTTCGGGAATGCTGCGTTAATTATTTGACAGTTTTAAGTTTTCGGTTACTATCTTACAACCTTTTTCAGAGATACTACTTATATTTACAAAACAACGAGCGCCAAGCAAAGCAGAGTAAAAGCCCGCTGTCATCGTTGAAATTGTTTATATTGTTTAAAATTTCTGCTGCCTCTTTCAGTACAAACAATTTTAACGATGACAGCGGCCTATTACTCTACGATACTTGGCGCTTGTTTCTATGTTAACATAAATGATATCTATAACCGAGGTTGCAGGGTGGCAGCGGAAAACTTATGACTGTCAAATAGATAACGCAGATTTCCCGCAAAATACAGTTATTATAACTTCATTTGATAGTACGACTATCGACACGGTATAGACGAGGTAACCCTACATCTCACGCGAATAGAAATGATGCATTCAATCAAACAAATCGTAATAACGGCAGACTTAATCGGTGAGCTCATTAAACGTAACACACAAATTTATCTTCGAAATTAATTACTAAGATTTAGTAGAATTCAAAATGCAAAACATTCTGATTGTTTTGTTGTGAAAATACATCAAATTTCTGTAAGGATATAGTTAGTATTAAAAAAGATTGAAAACAAGTTAAAGATATCTACATGAAGGTATGCAATATATGTGAAATATTGAGAATTTACTATGACTCTTTAATACTGATAACATTATTTCGTGTCCGCTTATCTCTGTGAAATGATATATGTTCGCTAGGAAATAGCATACCGTTTTTATACTCTTACTGTTGAGTCCATCAGTATTGCCTCAGTCCCATTGCCCTTGGACCTGGATGGCCATTGTGGAGAAGGTATGTTGTGAGTAGTGCTCACCTATAGATATGTCGGGCACGTCAGCGATCATGTCCCTGCTGTTGCGCGGGCCGAAGCCGAGCGGCGCGCCGCCGTCGTTCTGCACGAGGTCGGGCCGCTGCGGCAAGTCCCCTCCGGAGAAGTCGACCTCTACGTAGGCGGAGGCGGCGGCGAGCGCGGCGCCCGCAGGCTGCTGCTGGCGCGCTCGCGACGCCGACCCCTGCGCCGCGGCTGCCGCCGGCACGCGGCACTGCTCGGCGGGGAGCAGAGCCACGCGGAGCAGGTCGCCGCGGCCCTCCCCGACGGCGATGACGCGCGGGTGGTGCGACGCCACCATGGGCGCGAACGCCACCACGTCCGGGTCGAGGCTCTCCACCAGCAGCTGGTAGTCGCCCACCGCCACCTCGCGCAGCGGCGTGCGCGACCCGTCCGAGAACTCGAGGTCGATGTCGAGCAGGCCCTCCTGCACACACGACATTGCACCTGAATGCCTCTGTGTTGGGGTTGTAACGGAGGCCGTCGTTGCGAATGCGGATGCACATGCGGAGGTTCAAGGCTTGACATCCTCGGAAGCGGAGTTTAGTGGAAGTGAAGGTGGAATAATAAATTTGTAATTACTTACAGTTAAATATTTTATTAATAATAGTGTAAATCTCGTTATCGGCTATGCGCGGCTGACGCGCGAGCCATGTTCGAGCGAGGGAAATCTGAGCCATTTGTGTCACGAATGGGGCAGCCGTTGCGGCAACGCAACTAAGCCGTGATTGCGTGGCAAACAATCCAGACACGGTCAGCTTTCGTGAAGCAACCTTGGAGACGTTTTACGTGCACGACTAGCTGCTGCTTTCACTGTAATGCATCACATTGTGCGCAAGAAACCTAAGCGAAAAGTGCGTTGGTGGATGAGGAAATGATATGATAATAGAATGCAGTATGGTGTGAAATTTATGGTGGACATTATACATGAAGCCATTGAAGACACAATAATTTGTTTTTGAAGAATGACAACACCAGGATTCGAGGTCTTAAAATCATTAAATGAGCGACGTGTAACTGATGTGAATAGTCAATTTCGAGAGGGGATAGCTATAACAAAGATTTCTAACAACTGGAGACTCGACAATTTCGAGAGTAGTTCCCGATATTTGTGACGTATTATATGAAGTTCTGAAATAACGGGTAAAGATACATAAATATTATCCAGTTTATTTTAAAGTTTTTATTGTTATTTAATTACCCGTTGAAGGTAAAAATTTATTGATTTAATAATGTCATTTAAGAATCCTAAAAATTCGTTGATTGAAGTTTAAGTGATGGTTGAGGTGGTAATGGAGATTATACCATCAGAGTCTGATTAGGCTGCACTTTAAATATTAAAAACAAAATCTTAGGCGCCATGCAATTGTATTAGAAGGCGACAATTTTCCTTATCCACGGTAGCCAACTATCGCTATGCTGCGTGTGCCAACTAGAACAAAGACACACCGTTTCAACTGGGTGCATGCTAAGTACTGGGGGCCTTTGCCGTGTGCCTAAATACCAACAAAGAACGGATCGGAGCGTGGCATGTTCGACAGCGCCAATACAGCAGTCATGTATCCATTATGCTCAGACCCAATATACGAGTGTTCGCCGCGCATAGTGGATACGCAGCATAAGGATACTTTGTCAACAAACTCTACATTTTGCGTAAACATCGTTTACTTCCACATAATACTGCCAGATTTATGTATTTATTGGCTAATGAAGTTCGCGGAGACCACACTTGTTCGTGGAGGTGCAACGAGTCCTGGAATCTGAGTACGAGGAATTCTGATAACGGTTTGTAGGCGGTTTCACGCAGCCACTCAGGTGAATTCTGGAAAGATCGCCATAATCCGTCTTATAAACGGGATATCTCACAATTAAAAATACACATATCATGGAAAACCTAAGTTACATGAAACGCAGACAGAAATCAACACTTCAGCTCCGCCCATTGCTCCAAGATCTGACAATCCTTGGTTATAACTACCCAGTGGAAACATTAGACAAATTCTTTGTTACAAGCAATAATAAGAATCAAGGCTTAGCGTGATCCGATAGGGTCCATTCGCTAATAAACAAAATCTCCGTTATACGTATGCTTTAAAAATTTGCGGAGGCGAAACTCCGTTACAAACCTACTCGGTATCACAGTGCTGCTTTTATAGATTCTATATCGCTGGTTTGTATATTGATTATTGCCTGTTTACCGGACGTTTAATAATTTCCAGTATTATTGTTGCCGTTTATTGGAATTCTTATTTATAATGACTGAAAAATAATCAACTTGTTGTTATGAAGAATGAACGATTCTATAATTCAGATCTATCATTACATATGAAAATTAAGAAGTTAGTGCGTGCTGTAGATTTAAATGTGATTACATTTGTAACAAGTATACCACTTAAAATGTCAACAGAAAGAAAAAAATTGTTCAGCAATTCGGTTTTATTAAGCACTATATTTTAGTAGTCGTTAACATATAACAAAGAAGTTTAGCCCAGTGTAGCCCTAGATGTATTGAGGTTTATCTATAGTGGTGCATGACAAAGAAAACTGTCGAAAGAGGCAGTTTTTCCGTTAAATATTCAACAAAGTGAGAAGTGAACTCGAAATACGCAAAAGGAAGCAGAACTTTAATTTTGTCTTTTTTTTAACCCACATACGCAGAAATCAGTAAGAAAAGCATTTTTGGCATTGAAATCAGATTGTAAAGAATAACTGAATCAAAGCAGAGATTTGAAATTCTGCAAGTAACTGTAGCAACTTTTATAAAATCCTGTACATTACACCTGTTGTAATGCAGTCAAGCCAACACAAATATAAGGGCAAACATTTCGTAAACTGGTTGAACATATGTCAGTATCTGCCAGGTAGTAATACTGCAGTGCAAAATTTGTGGGGAGGTGAATAAAAAATCTATGAGAAAACTTCCAGATGTTGGTACAGCAAAATAATATAATGATACTGTACGAGAACAATGTAGATTGTGACCCGATCCCCGTGAACTGCAGAAAAAAATATCCCGCTATGCACGGCTATATATAAAAATAGGAAAGAGCTATCACGTATACTGGGGAGAGTATGTATAAAGGAAATGAATCAAAATATCGGATTGGTCATGGAAACTTCTTCACGCAGGATAGTGTTGGTATTTTTATAGCATAGCTCGTCGACAAGTTTAAATTTGAGTTAGAGTTGTAGCGTTAAAAAAATAGTCCAAAATTATATTTGCCGTTTTGCTCATTGACGATTTCTGGGACTCACTTAAATTTGATCAGGAAAGCCATTGCGACAGCTGGATGTTTTCATCGCAATGTGGAGGTTGTGGTTGATATAATAATTTAGAAGTTAGCTATTAGCGAGGTGGGCACACCGACCTGGTACTGTGCGGTGAGCTTCCTGGTGACCGAGGTCTCTGCGACGTATCCGTTCTCGACGGCGCCGTCCGGTACGATGGACAGTTGCAGGCCGGAGACGACGCGCACCGACAGGCGCGTGATGGACACCTTGTCGTTGCCCACGCGCACCTCCTTGGCGCCGATCACGCGCCCCGTCGTCGGGGACAGCACCTGACAACCATCGAGACTCAAACTACGCGTCCACAACGTCGAGAAAGAGATATCTGGTAAGAAGCAAGAAAAGCGGCTACAGTAGTTGCGGAAAATTTTGGCACAAACGTGAACCAGATTCAGTGAAATCGATGGATAAGCATGTTGATGCTGGGTTAATTAAGTCACAATCATGTGTGATAGGATTAACACATGCAAAGTAATATGATTTCGTGGCCATCACTTACCACTTACATAAAGACACTAGCTGTTACCCGCAACTTAGTACGCGTAGAATTAGAATTTTGTTGCTGGAATTGGATATAGGAAAATGTAAGTTAAGTAAAGCATGTCCGAAAAAACACGAAATCTGTATAATATGAGGGGAAAACCATCACTGTATCACTCTACTATTGAACCTGTCTCTTAAAAAGACACAATTTGCCACCTGAACAAGAACAATAAAAAACTAAGAAGGGACATTACTGTGGGAGCCTACATACCACAGTTTCTCTGGAAGATTTTTATTTGTGGTTTAATATTGTGTCACTTTCTGAGGACATCTTATGTCAGTACCGTTTGTAAGCAATGATTTTGGCTTTCTTGTCATTTGCTAAGATATATAGCCTTTGGGGGTTGGAAACCCGAAAGCTAGCTACATATAAACACAAGATAACAGAACAGCGCAGCGTAAATCCATAATATAAAACAAGCTGTCTCTGTACATGAAATTTATTAACAGATCCTACACAAACTGAATGCGAGAGAAACACAATTTGAGTGACTGATACAACAGAGAAAGGCTAGTACATTCTATTATTTTTCGAAATTTCTAAACAAAATATGTTGTTTATCCCGAAAACCCTATCAAATGTCCTTCCTAGTTATGCATTATATTTCCTTGTTCAGCCGCTTGGTCGTGAAAACGTGACAAACAGACCGGCGCGGCGGACAGAGTTACTTTCGCATTTATAATATTAGTGTGGATCCAGATGTTACATTCTCAGAAAACTTTATTTGTGACTTTGTAAAGTAAGAGATGTGCTTCATTTTCAGACACTCTTCCATGAAATTTTTAATGTTTGGAGCAGGGATCTACTGAGAGTGGAGGCGTACCTGTACTTCGGACCGCCCTACTCCTCGGCCCTGCAGGATTCGCCCGTTGAGGCTGGCGATGCGCGGGTCTGACACTCGCAGCAGGGGCTCCACCAGGTCCGTGACCCGCAGCCAGGTGCGGCGGTTCACGAAGTAGCTCACTCGCCCGCTGTCCTGGTCCGAAGCGCTGAACTTGGCGAACACCTGCGGAACAGTAGGGCTCCTTACATACTGGCGCGTGCGTACGTTTATATCGCAAGAGGGGCAAGAAGTAAAGTAAGGGCGGTGTCTGTTCAAGAGTGAAGTGATACATGTCATTGTGTTAAAGGCTTCTCAAAAATTAAACTTTTGTGTGAATACTGTCAACCAGGAAGTAATCAGTTCAATTCATCTGAAAAATAAATATTTAATTATCATTCGTCTGAACGTGTAATTTTTCTCATTATGGACACTTGCTTTAATTTAGAATCAAATGAAACATTTAAAAGAATCCTACAACACATGGATCTGTATGTCTATAGAGCACTTTGACACCCACCAATAAGTTGCATTAGTTTCATTGAACCTCTCAGAGAGGGATTCTATTTGAATTTTTTCCTTATAAAGTTTGAAGAAACAGTTACGAGTTAAAAATTTAAGACGTTGGACAGATTTAACCAGAAAACTTATTTCGCCATCGAACAAATAGTTTACCTTAAACAATTCCGTTTCTGACTTCTATCAGTGAAGACATAGGCTGATAAAGTGCTTGTCTGTCAATTCCTAAACCAAATATCTTTTCCTTTCATATTCTGGGTTGCGATATCCTTAGAATATTTATTATTTTCCACTTCTTAGGTTTCACATTTATAGAAAAACAAAATAAATCTTAGAGGTTCTCGTTTCGCCGTTAACAAAACGACACATAATTCCAAAAAGGATTTTTTGTAACTGCTTTACGTCTCTTTTTAACATCGAGGTCTTTAGAGACGGGAAAGGATGGGGGGAAAGGATGGGGGCAAGGAATGGGAAGGAATTCGGCCATGGCCTTATGAAGGAAGCATCCCGGCATTTGCCTGGAGTGATTTGGGGAAACCATGGAAAACCCAAATCTGGATGCCCGGACGGGGATTCGAACCGCCGTCCTCCCGAATGCGAGGCGAGAACGCTATCCAAAAAGGAAATCGCAGAAATCAAATTTGCATTAAATTCCCTGTGAAGTTCCATCACCATTATAGTTTGTATGGACGCTCAAAATTCTAGCGCAACGAAAAATGGGCTAAGAACATATGCAGTCTTCAATACATCCTTTCCTCTTCCATGCAATCATGAATAATAGTGGTCCGTGAATATCCTCGATTCTGGGTTACTTGCAATTAACATCAATTTTAAATTGCTCCAAAAAATTTTATTCATTAATTCAAGTCAATGGTTTCAGATTGTTCATGGCTTTTCAATATTGCATGAATATTTTGTTGCTCGCAGACATGCATTTGTTTTTTTTGCATTATTTTATCCAAAAACCTTAAACATTGTCAGCAACACAATTACGAAGAAAAAATTTTTTATAAATCAAAAGAGTCAAATTCATTTGCTCTTTCAATTCTGATAGAAGATGGGTCAGAAATAATTTAGAACGTTGCTGTTATAAATATGAACCAATTTAATAAGTTCGCCCAAACTATTTCTTTAAAATTATTGGAAATTTTTTAGGGATTGAATGTATCGTTGCCATATGTTGGCAGCCCTTTACCTCTACGCCGTTGCGACTATAGCAGCTATCCTTGAGTTAACATTCTAAAGTATGTCTATTAATGAACTTCACGCGTTCAAATAGTATATCATAATAGTAAAGAAGTTCACAATGCTCTTTATTATCAAGTCTCTGTGAATTTCTAAGATAAGTTGTTTGATGTTGGCGTTCAAGTTTCGTGGAAGATTGTGAAATTTTTTTTAATAGAAAGACGGGTGGGAATCGGAGAAAATGGTTAGTTTGAACGAGATGAAAAAATAAAACGGCAATTAGGAATAAAAGCTACAAGTAGTGGCTACATGTATGAACAAAACTTACTTCTCCGATTGTAAGGTGCTAACCGAGAAAGTGTAAGATGATTGTAACATCGGAATTAATATACGTCAACTGCCTTGTTTATATAAATTCGGTTAAGCAACACTACAAGGAAGACTCCTAATATCACTTCAGGTTCTTTTGCTTTTGTTATTCGAGGTACAGGAGAACTACATCTCATTATCGCACCACGATGAAAGCAACAGTACTATTTTAAGCTTGATGGATACGCTCACTGTTTTGGGGGCTTGAGGATATACGTGCGCAGGAAATTTGAAATGAGTGTTAGGTTTACCGCTAGATGAATTATTACGAATTATCACGCCATACTTGAAGGAACGGCGTCATGATTCCCCTACATTGGTTACTTGAAAACATATTAAATTGGAACAGCACTGGATTTTATGCTTATAGGTTTACATCTCGTCGACGCTGATGTCATCAGAGGCGAGAATAGAAAAGGGGTGGGGGGGGAGGAAGGAATGTGAAGGAATTCGCCCACGGCCTTTACGAAGGTTTTGGGGAAACCGTGGAAAACTGAAATCTGCATTGCCGGATTGCGCGTCCTCCCGATGCAAGGCGAGAGGGTTACTGCTTACCCGCCACCTCGGTGTCAGCACTGGACGCTTACAAACGGCGTGTAGTGGCTTGGTAATTCTAAGCTCCAGGTACTGTTAAATGAAACGTTGGCATCCATAGTACATTTACTATACGTATTTAATTAAATAATTATTTTATAAAAGAAAAATATTTCTAACTGATCTAAATTGACTGCAAATCTATGTTGAGTGTCTAATCTCACCTTACATTATAACAATAATAATACCCTTAAGAATTTATATTTTTTTAAGTTCAGTCGAATAAGCATTTGTTTCTCGAAACACATTTTGATACCAGCGTATATTCAGTGCTCTCTTAAAATATTAAATCTACCTGAATTTGAAAATTATTGATCAATTCTACTCCTTAAAACTTTAATCTGCTTGATTCGATACAAAAATTGTGTTAATATTTGAATAAGTATTTGCCCGGTCTCGCAGTCATGACCTCTTGCAAAGCTGACTTCGTGTATGACAAGTGAGTTGCGATTGATCCGTGTTTCTTTTTCCACTTTAAATCTAGGTACCTCCAGAAAGTAGTCAGCCGTTCGCTCTACAACTTATTTTCGGGAGGATAAAACCAACCTCGAGTTTCTGGACTGTTTAGTCAGTTGTACATTTGTCCTTCTTCACCTCTACTGGACTCTGCTGGAAGCGCAGTCGGCAGCTGGGCTTCTGCTCATGCTCGATCAGGTCCTGGAAGCTCGGCTCCTTGCTCCACCGAGCTATGTCTGCCGCTTCTCTCTTCCTCAGCTTGTTTACACCTCTTCTGAAAAAGCGTACGAAACATTTTTACCATTTCGTAATACCGGTTTCATAATAAAATATTTGAGAAACTTATACAATAATTATCAGGCACAGCGTGAAATGAATTCGTTGACAACATTAATAACTTCTAGTCGTTCCTGGAATGACTATCATATAAGATCTGGAGTAGTGTAATGAAATTGTTTACTATTATTTTAGTGGTTAAATTAATATTTGAGTATTTATTAATGGAATGATCACATAAATACAATTAACTGAAAGATTTCAAGCTATTAGTCTTCTACTGAGAGTAGTTCTTGAAATCGATTTAGCACATTGAAATAAACTTTTCAGGCACAGTTTTACAGTTAAACACACACTTTAATTATTTATGTAAATCACGTATTTGTGACCACACCACCAATACAAAGTTCGCTTAAATCCAGTTGCTCCTCGCACGACTAGTTCCTGTAAATGTTACACATTGCTTCCGTAACATTATACACGAACTTCACGCAAGCGGTCCCTGGTGCGTAGAAATGTTTTACTCTTTATATGCTAATATCATATACTAACGTGGAGAACCAAAAACTGTAAATTATATCTTAAGACTTTCCCTTCTTTTTCTTACTATCTTAGATTCGGTTTTTTTATACTTATAATTTAACGCAATATAATACATAAAACATAAGAAATTAAAGCTACATTAAAATTATTTTCATATTAATACTTAACGATGATTATTGTGTATCAGTAATATCCTTTGCCACTAAGAAGTATAGAATTATATCACTAAGCATAAACTTTAGTTACAGTTACATCTATGGTCACACAGAAAAGTGTCATTTCCGTAACAGTTACTAAAAAAACACATTTTTAAATGTTGATGCAGAATAAAACAGCAAAATTCAATCAGGTTTTAATATCAATATTAAGACCAAAGAAGTTGAAAGTATGTTAAATATCATAATTTAGTTACGCTTATGGGAGTATTATTACATTATTCAGTGGTTTGATTAACGACAACTTCCTATCAGGGTTTAATGTCGACATTAGGCACAAAAACATTTATCGTAAAATAAATATCGCATTTTCGTTATGCTTCCAACAAGAAATGAATAACCTAAGTCAAAAAATAAAATACAGTCCAAAGAATAGTAGTTACATCTTATGATATTATTTCTTGAAAGGAGTGCTCATCTGAAATACATAGTGATCCTAAGCATCTATTTGTCCCGTATCGAAATGATTATAATTTTCTTGCTCCGTTCCTCGGTCACACACAGACAAAACATTTTGAAAATTTTGAATTATATCATAAGCTCTCAAAATTTTAAAACTCCATCCAAATTGCTGCGATAGATTTTGCGTGATGCCATTTAAATCTCTCAGATATAGCTCGCCTATAGATTTATCAAAAATATAGAAAAGGTACAGATTATATTAAAGTGTTTACTGTAGTTCGCCAACACGCAGTCATATGACGCAATGAGATCACTTTCTGATACTTTCCTTTACTTCGCAACATTACTTTAAGATGGTTTTATGATCTCTAAATAATAATCTGCGGTGTTATCGTAGCTCCTTAAAGTTAAAAGTATTCCCGAATAGTTACTTTGTCACTACTTCTTTATATGCGACTTCCATTAACTTCAATTTAATATTCCATATCTAATATATTTAAGAGTCCTTCTACTCAATATAAGATCCCAACCAGACGCTTTTAAACCTTCTTTAAAATACAATACTCCTCTTTAGCAGCAATCAGCATCTATGGAACAAATAGCACCCGCAACTATCTCCTCTTCTTTGTCGCGTTCATTATGCTTTGTATTAACACTTAGTGATTCAACTAGATACTCTTCCTACATGTTTCACAAATAAATTAATTCTTCTCCTCCTCTACATGGAACATAATTTTAACGTTACGGCAACCTTTTGGAAGCTTCTCATCCCACCGGATTCCTCTTGGAAACTAACTCATTGGAAACTGACGCTATAGACAATTGGCTAAGTCTACCTTGCACACCCTGGTTCCGTCAACCAGATAACTCGCTACTGAATTATACGCCAACCACTTTATAATACTTCTGGTTCTTTAATTAGTACAACGACTGAATTCATGAAATTGAATACTTTTACCGTGGCTAACAGATCCCTATAAAATTAACGAGTAAATATATAAGAAACGGAACAGTCGCACAAGTAATTTATGTGGGCTCATCGATTATGTCAAATTTTATCTGTTACAGTGGTCGATAACAGAAAAATATTTTTCTTTACTAATCCCTGGTTAACTTATTTGTCATATCGAAACTGCTCAGTCATTAATTCAATCAACTTTATTAGCTCAATCAACTCGTGCAGTTACTTCTCTTGATATTCTTAAAATAAATTAGCTCATTTTATATATTTCAGCCAAAGATTTACCCTTTAGGCAAATTTAAGTAACAGTAACTACGTAGCAGAGTTTTGTGTACTACCAGTAGCCTGAAATGGAAAGAGACACCGATCAATTTATCCACAGCTTTAATGCATTATTATTTAAAAAAAATGATTATGCATATAGACGGATGCGTGGACTGAAATCTACATTGCCAATTTTTAACAGTGACATAAAATCAAGAACTTTTATCTCTATCATTGTGTACAGGGATAATTAAATTTCATATTTCATGCAGCTTTTATCCCCAGCAATGGATTTACCGGCATGGCTCTTCCAGTTTCGTTGACGGCTTGCAGTTCAGCAGTATTTCGTACCAGATGCCTTTTTAGAATCCTTCGGTTCGGTCTGTAAGGACTGCGTGAAGGTGTAACACGACTTGGAGTATCATGATACAGTATTATTTAGATTTTGCTATCAAATACTTAATAAGGGTTATATGATTAGCCCTTCGTTCCTTAGCCCTCTGTAAATTGGTGTGATATTATTTTAAGAAATTGTTACAAACCAGATAAATCTTAAATCTTACTGTTCTCAATCCACGTAACATACCTGATACGCACCAACGCGTTGATGTAGTATGCGATCAAAAATATAGATACCGTTATTAGTTAACTACGTTCATTCGATTTATACATGTTGTGGAGCAAATGCGTTGCAACAATTCGAAATTTCAATAACTGAAAAATAATTATTTTGTTAAAACATGCCCAGTAACAGTTTTTTTTATTATCCTTGAATACTTGTATTACTAACGGTTCACAGTCATATAAACAGTATTTCTAACTTCCATGTATGTCATCTCACAGCAGCTATAAGAATCCTTAACACGACAGGTCAGAAAGTTGTAAATATCAGCACAGGTTGCGTTCGACCAATGAGGTTGTTGTACTAAGGAGTAATTACCTTCCTGCTGTATAACAGAGTTGCTTTACGCCTCGTCTACATAGAGGTCCTTAGCGACAGGAAAGGAATAGGGACGAATAACTGGAAGGAATTTGGTCATGGCCTTTTGAGGGAATCATCTCGACATTCGCCGGGAATGATTAGGGGAAACCATGGAATATCCAAATTTGGATGGCCGGACGGGGATTCAAACCCATATCCTCCCAAATGTGAGGCTAGAACGTTAACAATTCGCTCACAACGCTAGGTATATATAATATGTATATATATATATAATAATTATAATGTCGACCCCTGCAGCGTTGGGGATAGCGCTCTAGACTCGCGTTGTAGGTTCGAATCCGGCTTAGGGCATGTGTGGTTTTAATTAAATGTTGTGTCGTGTATACTTACGCAGCGTGTTCGTCGGGCACCCGCCACCCTTTGATCTGGCTGAGGCGGAAGTCGGCGACGCTGACCTCTAGCGGCAGGTCGGGCATCCAGACGGTGAACCTGGCCAGCCCGGTGTACGTGCCGTACTTCACCACCACCGAGGCGTTCGAGGAGCCTCGCAGCTCAGACCCGTCCACGTACACGGAGCTGCACGAGCTCGACACCTGCCAAACACACTCTCAACTTACCTTGCCAACGACCAGAAAGTTTCATTATCTGCGTTCTATGTGAGATCTGCAGCCTTACAAGTATTCAATCTGACCAGCATAACCGTTATTCACTGTTTCATCCGGATGATTGCTACCATTATATACGATCCGAGGAGACACAGTCGCTTTAAAAATCCTATCACACAGGAAACAACGAGAAGGTAGAGCAAAGAGTGATGAAAGACACTAAGTAATTACTAGAATGGTGAAACACTTTAGGATAGATTTACTTTCGTTGCTTTCGAAAATAACTTCGCTAAACTCAGTTTCAAATGACTTGGATATCCATCCTCTTATGAGTAACTGGATGTGGCATTATAAAAACAACAAGCGGATGACAAAGTCAGTTACATCTTAATTTACTGTTTCTGATGAAATTTTGAAGGATTATTAGTATTAATAGAAATATTCAACGTATACCGTGTGATTTTAAGATAATGATGACAAAAGCAACAATGATTGTATTTCCACGGTCAAGTGTTCTATCAATTCTAATCCAAAATTTCCTTCTAGATGTTTATAAAGAATTTTCTTAGTGATTAAAAAAAACACACACACACACACACAAAAATGGATAGTTCAACTTTCAGAATCCAGAGTTTCCGGTGAATCATGGAACACCATAGAACATAACTATCAGCTAGTGGCAACAAGTTCTGAGTATGCTGTTGCGCACTAGTAAGTCATTTCGCTGTCGTTAATCCATAGCATATACGGTAACAGGAAAATTTAAGGAAAGAGAAATAGTATTTTAGGTTCATACTTGTTTTACGCATATACAAAGATAAACATATGTTTAACTTCTTAACGTAAGAGCACGCACGACTTCCATTGATGATTCTGAAAAGCATTTTTAAGGTGTCAGTGTTACTATGGGCAAATATATCTCTAGATGAAGAAAGAAATTGTCTTAATTATTAGATGTGATTGTTAAAATGGTAAATATGGTAACTAAAATGTCTGCAACTGTTGGCCAAACTCGAATGCGAAGATGGTCTGCTCCTAGAGTTGCTGATACAAATACAAAATCTTAAGCGAAATGAATTCAGAAATAAAATCCGTGTCCAATTACTGTGCAGAACAGAAATATCGAGGTTAGATTGTTTATCGGTTTTGCAGTATAATGTCGGTGAATTTCGATATACCCAACCTCGTCGCAACTACTCCGGTATAAGGCATGGGTGGATGCAGTCGAGTATTTTGTCCGTATTGTGATGGTCACTGCGTTTTGTATTTGTCGAATAAAAAAAAAATCTTTGATAAATCCAGAACATGAACGGGAGAAATGGCCTTACAGAATAATTTAAAAAAAATAGTAATAATAATATTAAATGAAAAAAGAAAACCTATGTGGAGAACAAATGATTTTCTATTAGAAAAGAAAAACTAAATAAATGATAATGTGAATTAAGAAACATATGAAATTGAACATAAATACGGTAATATACCTTGTTTGATTCAACAGAATTCATTTCATTCCAATTTATCGTCTTGGAAATGATACGAATTGCACCTTTATACTATGAGAAGCAGTTTAATTGTTGTTATAAAAAAAAATGTATGAAGGTAAAATTGCTGCTCTATCTCCCCTCGAATCCATGCATCACGTTACTTTCAGACTCTTCCATAAATAGAACCACAGGAAATTGTAACTTAGTGTTCTTTCATTGCAGGCATCACTTCTGGCAGGAGTCAACCTAAAGGGGCTTTTGGTGTGCAAGGACAGATGCATTAAAGACGGAACAATGCAAAAGATCGCATTGTATCGTCGAGGCTATCTTTGCGGAATACAGTGTACTAAATTGGGACGTTCCTCCACTTCTCAAAGATTGCCATAATGAGATCAAGCCCAAAGATGTAGGAGATTTCACAGCAGTCCTAAATGAATGAATGGTGAATATAGAGCAGTGGAGCGGTTTCCGCTTTTAGTCGGATATGAGCTGAGCGTCGCGTCTCACCTTGAGCACGCTCTCGTCCTCGGAGTGGCAGGCGGACTGCAGAGTGACGTCAGCCACCTTGCCCGCCTGGCTCACGATGAACACCTTCATCGCCTGCGACACCTGGTGGCCCGTCAGCACAGCCGTGTTCATCACCTCCCAGTTCTGAAACAGCCAATACAATATTACCACATTACAAAAATGACAACCACAATTACGACGGTAAGTTACGCTTTAATTTGGATTATTTAGAATAATTTCTGAACCAGAAAATACGCAGAACACTGAAAGCGCATTTAGTAAAACGTTTATTTTTTTTGTATTTCAACAAATTCTTTCTAAAAGATTTCTACATTTATAGCTATCAACAGATGGGCAAATGTCATTCGTATGTATAATTTGACCTAACAACGGTTATCTACATACCAATTTTTTTTACTTATATTTGACCAGGTCTTTTTTTTTTAATCTGGATTAAGGAGTCACTGGAAGGGAATATCTTTGGACCAAGGAGTCGCCGGCAAACAATGTCACAGGAAGCAAGATATGATTAATAAGAGGTTACTATGTTGGTTTTTTATGACGAGGCTCGGGAATGGAAGTAGAATGGATTATTGTTAAGCTGATTTAAAATATATCAAAAAGGTTATGAATTGGTGGCGAAGAGAAGTTTAACTATCTTTTATCGATTGAATTAAACCGTTTAATTTAAGCAAAATAAATCTGCAAAATCAAACATTGTAGATTTAAAATGATTTGTATTCTTATTTTTGTTTAATATGAACTGCAAAAAAAGTAAATTGTACAATCAATGAAATAGCTTAAAAGCATGCTTCTAGTGACAGCACTAGTACATTAAAAAGCTTACAATAAGCAGCAAATTTTACAGAAGGGCGAAGTCACAGAAAGTTCCAGTAACATAAACGTTGCTATTGAACGCAGTGGACTACATAATCTGCAGTGTTTGTTCTCGTACCAACCACATCGATCAGACATTAATTGGCGTTAATGGCTCGTGACAACGTCACACGCTGCAGTCGCAAATTTGAATAAGCAAATGAGTTTGGTTTGGAAGCAGAACACTGCGTTTAGTTTCGCGTACGTGGGGATAATATATACTGTGATGTTTCCAAAACGGTCCACTAAGTGAAACGAAATTATTAACTTCAAACGTGTAATAATAGTGGGCATTAATTTATGTGCATAATATTTCGTTAGCGCTTGGTAACGTATTGAAAGAAACAAGTTACTGTATATATCAAAAAGAATCAGCGCATTGTCACCAGTGGGAATGCACCAATAATTCAGTTTTTTAAGGAACGTATCACGCGTCGATGACAAGATCAATAAAACTGGAAGAGATACGTGGGAAAGAAGGAATTAAGCCGACTGCCATTTGATACAATATCCAACCCCACCAATCATTATTATTTTACTTTAATTATTTGCAGGGCCGCCGTAAGCGGGCACGCGGGCGACACATCGAGGGGGCGGCAAAACGAATGATTGACAGTCGCCGCCCCGCGATAGTTGCCACTCCATTGTCGCCACGACGTAATTTTCAGGGTACTATCTAGCGGCCGACCTTTTTTTTTCGGCGACAAATGATCCGATTCGAAAATTTCCTGGATCCACCACTGCCTGTAGTTAGAGGGCGGCAGAATCGGTATTGCACGCGGGCGCTCAAACCGCTAGCGGCGGGCCTGATTATTTGTATATGGTTACAAATAATTGAATCAATGTGTAAATTAATTTGTTGTAGCATAGGACTCCACAAGCCGTAGTATGTATAGATTGGAATAGAATAAGCTAGTATTGATAGGTGGTGTTAAGATCTTTGTTGGTAGCGATTGTTAACAGTTGATAGTAGAGTGTGTTGAGCGCCAATTGTTGTATTGTACTGCCGCGTGTCCAAGCAGGGTAGTAGTGAGACATTAATATGTTGGAAATTTGTATCATAAATCAAATCAAAGAGTGATGTTACGAATATGTGAATATTGGGTTTGCTAATAGATGCAGTTGACAATAAATGGAGTATTCTTGTAGTAATGATTTTAATTCCTTCGTAAAAATAGTTCCTCCCCATTTTTTGTTCATGAAAATGACTGTTTTAGCTTCAAACTTAAACTAGCAGCAACTTAGAGGCGTTCGAGATGAGATGGGCATTCTCATCCATAACACCTTGTAATTACGTATACCATAGAGGGCTACTTGTCATTCACAGGCAGTTTTCGGGCTCAAAGTAAACTTTTCGTTACCTTGTAAATCGGATAGTTTTTTCCCTTGAGCCCATCAGAGGCACATCACCTAATCCGCACTACAATATATATATATTTTTTTAATCCGAGCAAATATAGTAAAGGGTCTAGCGGAATAAGATAGTGAAAATTGCCCCTGACCCATCCCGTTCATGGGGCATACCAGTTCATAGTTCTTGGTTAGCATAGCCTTCGGACCGATTTTTATTTCAATGCCGCCACTCTAGGGGGCGCTACGGGGGTGAATGTGAAATTGGTGATTAAAAACATATCACATGAAATCAATGCAGGAAAATTCTGAAAAAAATCAGGGACGTGCACATTGCTACAGGAAATAGCTAGTATTTTTGTGGAATTTTTTGGCGCATTTTACAATGTTTTATCGCAATTTGACACTACTAGCAGATAACCCAAGTGCAGCGTGTTGGGGGGGATTGTTGAATAGATACCCGCACTCTGTCCACGTTTTCCGCTAACATTGACATCCTAATTCGGTATGGTGGTTTTCTTTTTAATGCCGAAGATGTCTCTCTAAAATTAGATACCCAATTCCTAAATGTTGGTGCAGTGGGAATAGGATATGATGATCAAGAGCAAAATGTACACGAAACGCACGTTGTGTTTTGATCACGGATCCGCCGATTTGAATGTACTCTTCCACTACGAACGGTCGATGTTGTCCCGACCAAGCCATTGCTCACACTGAAAACTTCATGTCATGGCGCGTCTAACGACGCTATCGCCACCTTTCTGCTCCCGCCCGTGTTCGTGCAACGACTTTATGAAATCGCAAAGATTTCTATCACTCACCCTGTATAAAAATTATCGTAAAAATATAGAAAATTTTGTAAATCTTGCACTACCATTTTCTATTGTCACTGTATCTCTCTGAAAGAGGACTGAAGAGCCTGAAAATTTTTTTCTCCGGTGTGGACGACGCACGTGGTAGAGAGGCAGTTCCACCTTGGAGAACCGTGTTTGCGCCTGACAATGCTCACAAATGGAAGGTATTGGCTTGTGTGGTGTTTTTTGCCCGCGGTGCGCCGAGCGGAACAAGACGTGATTGTCCCGTCGTACCGGTCGATATCGAACGAGCTCACATAAACGATACCAGAGGCAGGAGCATCAGGTATCGACGCGAGGGGAACACAGGCAGCGGCGCATCGGAAAGAGTATTTCTCTTTTGCGAATAAGCCACGGAATTTGCCATGCTAGTACTCCCAGTGATAGAACCAGATACAATGAAAACAGGGCGGAAACAAGATTTCTAGACTTGCAATCACAACGAGCTCAAAGATGAACCGTATTAACCAGAGATAAGTGACATTTTACGCGAGAGTGATACTGAAACATCGTTATTACGTTTCGTAGTGCGCCAAGGACGGTTCATGCAACGAAGATACTGGAATCCTCATTCTTGAAATCGTCAGTGCAGTTCGTTTATATTGGTTCCGTTATTTACTTATTGATAAACAGAAGTAGAGAGGGAACGAAAGACAGTTCGGACCAAATATCTCTTATGCCTGCACGCATCCTAAACTATTCTGCAATATTGAACTTTACGAAATCCTGCAGAACCCTGTACGATTTCCGTCTCCGATCAAAGAATAATACTAGCTTCGTAAAATTTGAATCAATCGTTTCTCTATGATATGTTCAAGTTTGTCATACAAAGTAGTATAGCCACGTCTAACGGAAATTGCCAGTCGTGAAATATCGGCCGCATACCAGGTTTTGCATAATTCCTTTACGTATGTTGTTGTTTTAGGGAACATATCAAAATAAGTTGCTTAATAAAGTTAAAAGATGGCTTCTTAGCGGTAGACGTTGTGCTGAAATGCTGCTTGGACAGAAGACAAAATTACGTGAATTTTTATGTGCAGCGTCGACGTTAAAGTTAGTTAACATCCACGATGCGACATAGCAAGAGAAACGAATCGATACTTTTCACACTAGGTAATCATTGCTTATAATAATGCTGCGATACGTCTCCACTAATAGAACAAACTAACGTTAATAATACGTTGAAATTGAAAATTGCAACGCTACTTATCCGTTTTAGATTGGTACAACTTCGCAGTTTTCTACTGATAAACAGTAGACCGCTAATAGCGGAAACCGGAATCGTAACAGTAACAACTGTGGGATAGTGCGTCTTTGAGCCGTGTTACAAAAAAGTGTAGAACACTTTATTAACCTGCTTTTAAAAGATTTGGCATATTTTTACATCGGTGACACCACACTTACACCTCAACGTATGTAACTCCGTTGTCATGTGCCGTGCAAATAAACAATACACAATAAAGTAATTCATCTAAAAACGAGATTTTCATAATTTTTTATCTATGTAATGCATGCCATGCCAGGAGGTAGAAAAATACCACATGAGAGCTACATCTTTATATATAAAGATGAATGTATGTTTGTTTGTTTGTTCTTCATACAAATCCACAGTTTTCATCCGATCTCGATGAAACTTTGCACACTTATCCTTTGAAACAAGGAGAAAAATACTGTCTACATTTGGTTGAAAAATTATCTGTATAAATAACACACGTCTCATAACTTCGAAATATGGCGATAGACAGACAAGTTGGATGTGGACGTCTGCGTTCCGTGTTTGCGTATAGTGGAGTGCCAGCTCAGTGGTTTAAGCGCTTACTTATGAACGTCGTGGTCTCCGGTTCAAATCTCCGTGGAGGCTAAGATTTTTAAAAATTGTTTTTCATCGTAAGAGTCAGGCCTGGTCCGTAGGTTATTCGGATTGAATGTTAAACTGTGGATATTAGAAAGTTAGTGGTGCAATGCGAGGCAAATCGTAGGTAGTCTTGCAATGTTGCAGGTGTACACTTTTTTACGTTATAATGATCCCTCAGGTGTTGTTCGCAGTCAGTGTGTGAGTGTGAACCACAGTAATATTATTATAAATACGGAACTAAGTCTCTGTCTTTTTGTTACGTTATGACGACTAAATGGCTATATCGTTGTGATGGAATTTCATAAGGAAATCTGTATGAAGGGTACAGGATATTTTTTCCAGTATGATAAACAGTTGTAGTCACGAAATTTTGAGACCTTATCGAATGGTGACAGAATTATGTTGGAAATTAATTCTCTTCAAGAGACGGGATCGACCGTAAAATGATATAGTGATAGCTTTCCTGTCATATTATGCCGACTCGATATTGTTTGGGACCAATCTTTCGTTACCTACAACTTTCTATATTCAATCCTGGAAAAAAATTCTTAATCTACGTGAACGAAGTCGCGGGTACGGGCTAGTTTACAGATAAAAACGCACAGCAAGTAATTACTGTGTAATATTGGTCCAGATATTAGCTCAATCAATCCTTCGTTTCATTATACAGTGCAGCTTTGAGTTTAATATAAATTATTTCTTCTTTTTTTTACTTAATTTGAATAGCCAATTTTGAAAAAAAAAACGCAGATATTTCAACTCTGTTAAGTCATTTCCGTAGCAAAAGAAAGAACTTCCGGCGGTTTCGTGAATCCCGAAATACGTCTTTGCGTAATCGCGAAGACTTTGCAGAGAAGCGCGTGTTCTCTGACGCTACAAAATAATGCGTCAGCAGCCAGAGCTGCAGTTGAATGAGGGAACGCAGTCAGGTCGATGTGAGCCGCGGGGTGCAGAGCTCATACCATGGTGAGACAGACAGACAGGAAAGAGCATTCGCGGCTTATAACTGTTAACTTGCGTTTCCTATATTCAACACAACTTCACCCTGTTAATGTTTAAATTAATTACCTTTGTGTCACAAAACATTTGAGTATATTACGTTTTGATTTGTGGCAACGCCTGGTCGACATCGCAGTCATTGATAGTGGGAAAAGACTAAGGGGGAACGCATGGGAATGAATTCGTCTACGGACTTTTGTAGGAACTATCCCGGTTTTCGCATGTATAATGTATAATGAAATTGATTCTACTTTGAGTTAATTATTTCAGCTGCAGAACCTGTTTCGACTTTCGATTTTCTATGGCGGTCTTGTAACAAGATTTACTTTTATTCTAAGAAAAAATATTGAAATGTATGTAATATTGAGAATAAACTGCATAAAATAATGTATTGACTAACTACAGATGGAAATATTGAACTGCTAAGAATCAACTAATTTACTTCACAGATGGGTGTTGGCGTGTGTACATCTTAATATACGTAGCCCATTGCATTGTGTGCTGGCAGTTAGAAACAAGTCCTACGTACAGTTTAAAATGCTGGATGGCTTTTTTTTTTTTTTGTAACTGCTTTACGTCTCTTTTTAACATCGAGGTCTTTAGAGACGGGAAAGGATGGGGGGCAAGGAATGGGAAGGAATTCGGCCATGGCCTTTTGAAGGAAGCATCCCGGAATTTGCCTGGAGTGATTTGGGGAAACCATGGAAAACCCAAATCTGGATGCCCGGACGGGGATTCGAACCGCCGTCCTCCCGAATGCGAGGCCAGAACGCTATCTGCTGGATGGCAGCAGTTTTTACGTTTCTCGCGTAACCGATCATAAAGGACGCGGACCGTGTTAAATTCCATAACCGCCACTTTCAAAGGAAAGAAAATGAGAGAGAAAAGAAGGTGTTTTGAAGTTCCGCGACAAACATCTGTCATGTTCAACAATTCATGAGGCAACCAGATCTGTATCGAATTGAATACATTCAAGTCAATAGCCAGTTCAGCAGGACTTACATAGTTATGAAATTTAAAAAATTCACTAACGTTGTTCAGTGATACGACGAATTGAATACTTGTGCATGACACGTTTCCGGAGCTATCATGGACTATTCAAAAATATTGTAATGTGTGCCGCGACTAGAAATCATGTTACAAAATCGAATGTAGTTTCAGAATTAAACAATTGTGTTACATTCCCTTATTTTCGTCTCTTCTTAATCTCTTTTTCTTTTTTTGTTTAAAAAAATAATGCGTATATTTAACACAATACAAGATCAAAAAAATTAATTACCATACAGTTGTGGCAAATTTGAATAAGATTCGCTGAATAGAAGTAGGACATAATTCTTGTTGCAGCTCTCAATGATTTGGATACAGTTACTCTTCAGTTTCCGAAATACTCTTATTACTATTTGAACAGCGTTGTCAATCATGTAACAATTTTTTAATCCACTTAATTAAGTGATCTACCTGTTTCCACACTATTCTCTAACAGCTCAGTGTCATCTAAAGCAACAAGGCTATTCAGTTTCATCGTAAGCTACAGTCTTCAAACTGGTAGTTATCACAAGATATGAGCCCAAGCATACTAGAAAAGGCAACCGTACTCTATCATTTCCTATGCAAAACTGAAATTGCTAGCTTCATTTTTACCTACCAGATTAAACTGCTCAAAAGTAATAGCCAATCAAAGCATTCGACGCGGAAGAAACTATCGATCCCAATTACTTAAATCTTCTCGATGTGTGGTGAATCCCCGTAGTACAACTGACTCCAAGGTAACAATACTCTATTATTAAATTAACAACAATGTAACAAATGGAAGCAGTGATGGAAATTTCGAAGTAATTGATATGAGATATGATACCGTTATTTTTCAAGCAAGATATTAGTTGTAACCATAACAGCAATATAAAATTGTGTTCGACTCAGCAACGCTGGATGATATTGATCCATTTGAAAATTGTCCGCACATTGAATTTATCAAAACCTGCAGGGAGAGAAAACAGCTGCAGGTGTTTGGTGATACGCGTGGGCGGTATGATGTGAGTGGGAGGGTGTGTGGGTGTGGTCGATACCGGCGCGGTCCATTACCCACACAAAGACGACGCCTCCAGTCCTGACCCCGGCTGGGAGGGCGCTGGGGGTCGTCCCAGGGTCAAGCTACCTCTCACACTGCCACACCACTCACGCCCTCACTTGGATCCTCCCAGGACACTGAACTTGGTCGAGAGATTAAATGCGTCAACGAATATGATACAAACTCAATGAACTTAAAGTCATCATTCTGATAAACACGTTACTTTCCCTCGTTTCGAATATAAATCAAAATTGATAGCAACGGACGGATGTTTGATCTAGGACTCTGAAAGATCTTAAGAACTTTATAACTTTCTATGTATCGAATGCAGCACTTTATGGTAGTGAATTTGAAAAATAAAAAGAAAGAAAATTGAAGCATTTTAAACGTAGTGCTATAGAAGAATGTTAAAATTTAAGTGGACAGATAAAGTACGAAATGAACGTGATTTGGAAATAAGGCAGTAAAGAAATTAGTGGAAGAGTCATATATATTATATATATAAAGACAGAATGGTGGGTCACATTTTAAGACGTGCAGGCCTATTAATTTATTAGTGGGGGGAGCAGTCGAAGATAAAAATTGCAGGGAAACAGAATGATTATAATACATGAAGCAATGGTTTGAGAACGTAGATGGCAAAGGGTATGTTGAGATAAACAGGTTAGTGTAGGTTAGGAAGAGATGGAGGATTTCATTAAACCAGACGAAAGACTGATGAAAGCAAAAAATAAAAAAGGAAGTTTAACCCTGAGCGTAATAACTTTCTATTTACGTATGAAATTTTCATCTATTTTCGTCGACTATGATAACTCAACTCATTTCTTTTTATTTCAAACGCGTTTGGGTTAAGATATTTTACTTTAAGATGCAGTACAAAGCAGACATGAATCTAAAGAAGTACATTTAATAATAAACTGTATTCCTAAATCCGAATAATATGAACAGCTTACACCGGGCGTAAATTTTATGCATATTTAAACTGAGATTTTTCTTCCTCACTTCAAGATTTTAGTGAAACTTTAATTGCCTGGATACATACTACGGAGTTTGAGATGTAATCAAGTTTCAATAAATCTAAATATGAAGAAACGAGTTGTGAGGTAAAATCCATAATACATGTAGCTTCTTTTAAACAGATTTGGACAGTTGTTTCAAATTAATAATACTCTATTGATGAATCATTTCCAAGACCTGATTCACCAGTTTTTTTCCATCAGAGATTTATGTTTCATTAACGACTAAATCATCGGAGATGGGAGAGAATTGAAGGCAAGTAACGACAAGGGAGTTGGCCAACGTATTTAAGAATAAATAATGACATGGTTGGCTACAGTAATTTCTGAAAACCAGGGAAAATCAAATCTTAAAGGTGGTATCGAGAATTGACCCGAGAATTGACCCGAAAATCAGATCTACGTATTACCATTCACCCAAGTTTTTTCGACGGTATCTTTCGGGTTGTACTACATAGAATAAGAGAGATTATTTTCCTTCCATATAATTACAGCAACATGTTCGTAACCTTTCGTAATTTTGTTGCATTATATGCTCAGATATTTCGTAAGAGTTAAAATCTCAAATCGCGCGTTGCTAAAACAGAATAGGATTGGGGTGCAATTTTGTAGTAACTCGCAATACTACTTACTTCTTTCCAGAAGTCAGTTGTAATTTTTCATTCAAATTTAAATGTCGTTGGAATTAGTTAGGATCCACTGAATTCGGTTTTCTGTAAATGAATAAACAAACAACTTAATCCTGCTAATACATAATATCGTTAGCAAACATAAAAATTTATTGTGGAATTTCAAAAGGCGATGCTACACTTTCAAGGAGCTTGATTACCTACTCTATTGGAAGTAATTGGATCGCCATGGTAGAAAAATCATGGCGTAGTAATATAGCAAACCTGACATGTCACATGCTTCTAACATTGGTGAGAACCCGTCATGAAGTATTCTGTCCACAGTCTTCCGAAAATTGAGAATATCATAATCAATTAGCGACTGTTTATTGACAGTTATTTTGCCTCTGGTTTTACGCCTCATCGACGTTGAAGTCATTAGAGGCGGAAGAAGATGGCGTGCAAGGAACAGGAAGGAGATGGCCTTCTGAAGGAACTATCTCGGCATTCGTCTGGAGTGTTTTGTGTAAATCGTGGGAAACTGAAGTATGGATTAGCGGACGGGGATTCGAACACGAGTCCTCCAGAATGCGAAGCCAGAGCGTTACCGCTCATCCACCACGCATATTGTTTCCTTCCTTGGATACAGTGGTAGTCTAGGCAAAATATCTGATCACAAGACATAATCTACTAGTCGATCAAAATGTGGAAACGACACGATATTTTTTTTCATGTGTTCTGAAGCAATTCCAGAGAAATATCGTCCAGATGAGTTGCTTCTCACGATGCAGTTGTTATTAGACAACATTATTTAACAGAACATTGCGCACATATATTTCTTTTGCTACAAAGGCTTTCCGTTAATGTTTGGAAACCTAGTATTTTTTTACTATCCAAAGTGAACTTTGTTTAGATTGTTAATACTGGCCCTTTTATTCAGTTTGAGACAATTTTCTGTTCGCAGAATATATTTCCCTTTGATTTCTTATAAGCTTCACAGATTACACGGCTAATAAAATTACAAAAACAAAATATTCTAGATAGTTTAGATTTTATTTTGGAATGCAAGGTGACATTAGGTGATTGGTATATGATAAAAATTACCTCCGAGCTTGTCAAAAGTATTTGTTTCAGGTGCTGGAAACTATACCTTGACTGTATCTGAGAAATGTTAGTTACGCACCTGGAAGTTCCAAGAAAATCCTCCGATTCGAAATAACAAGAATTTTTCATATATATCATCATCATCAATACCAATAAAAGGCCAGTTTGGTGACGCTGTTGCGCCCTGCGCCCAGATTTACTTCCTCTATTAACTACGGTCAGAGATATACTATCCATGTTACAGGCGTTATTTAATAACAACTGTATTAAGTTAAACAACGAAGAATAAATGAAATGCCAGAACACTAACATAAATAATGCATTTCGTTTAAATTAACATATTAAACTAGTTGATTTTTTTTATTTTCATTTGTTTGATTTGGACGGTTTCGCTATAATCTGCCTACATAGATATGTAAACTTTCATTTTCGAACAGCAATATTAGAGGATATTTTAATTAGATTGAAATTTAGCCTGGAGAAATTTAAGTTGTTTAATAATTTGTTTCCATGAGCGCTATTTTATTGGAATAATTATTTCGCGCGGATGAAATCACTTCCACATTTATGGAGATCTCCGCTGCCTGGACCAGAATTAAAACTAATATTACGCGGCACAACGCAAGTTGTCAAGATTTATTTTTAATTTGCTCTGCTTTCACTGGTACAATATTACTGTGCTCATTATTTCAGACAGATGTAAGTATTCCGAAATGTATCAGCCTTTCAAATTTGGTTTCTTTTGGTAACGGAAAAGAAATATGTAAGAATCCGTGAAGATTTTAATTTCCTTCGCTTTTTCATAAGCGTGTAAGTGGTTCAACTGCATCGCGAAGTAAACTACAACCGAAATATGTAGATCATTGAGAATTTTTTTCATAACAATTCTATTTACTTAAGCAGCTGCGAAGAAATGACTAGCCAGAGCACTCCGATAAACCTGTCATTTTAGAAGCTAGTATTCTAATCACTGAATGGGTTGCAATCCTTAAGTGTGATGGTTTAGAAACTTTCAGTTCGACTTCCGTCGAAAGTCCTGCTGGAATATACTGATATAATAATACTAGCTGTTTACCCGTGACTTCGTACGCGTCGACTTGGAATTTCACTGCTTGAATTGCATATAGACAGCTGCGTTCCGTTTGTATATAAAATTTATGAACAGGTATTACTCAAACTGCCTGCGCGAGAAACGAAGCCTGACCGACCTATATAACATTCCAGAACTTACAAGGGCTATCCGTCTGTAATAATTTGTTTCAGGTGTCTGTCAAAATTACATGACAAAATACGTTATTTATCCCGTGAAAAGTACCCTACGTCCTTCGTAATTGTACTTAGTATTTCCTTGTCAAATTTAATAAAGATTGGTTTAGCCGTTAGTCGTGAACGCGTAATAGACAGAGAGAGTTGCTGTCTCATTTATAATATTGGTATCGTAGATTTCGTACTCTTCTTTTCCCCTCTTTTGCATCATTCCACTAATTCGCTCGATTACCCACAGTTTATTACGACAGACATTCTATCTCTCCAACTCCCTTCCACGCCTTCTTGTTTTCGTTGGAAGAAGTATTGGATTGTCAGTTACGGACTTAATGTAAGGCGTCCAACCTATTAAAGTGAATTGCCTTAGAGCCGACGTCCTGCGTCTCGTTGCTGCTTTGCGTGCTGCGTGACTGCGGGCGCTACTTGTGTGTTTATTAGCGCCGTCCTGCGGCAGCATTTCTCGCCGCAGTGTTTCTCTGCAATCTGGGAGGCAGCTCTCACGCGCGGGGCGACATGCGGCCGAGCTGGCGGCGGTCTCCGCCAAATTGAATTCCGGGCCGCTGACCCCGGCGTCCTCTCTCACTGCCGCAACCGCACCAACAATCCCGCTGTCAGGCCTGCTCAGGCCAGCCTTTAGCAGAACATCAGATCCCTACAAGTTTCCCTACACACTAGCCACCGCAGTTAAGTATCATGTTGAGTAGAGTGCTATAGGTGAAGCTTCTTTGCCTGCTCCTTCCTGCGACAGGTGCTCGACAGACTAATTCAAACGCAGATTCAGAGTCGAAGAAACCGAGTTTGTGTCAGACGCGACAGTACATAGCCACATCACGAATATCCTAGCCTAAAAGTTATCATTTTGTCTCTTTCTAATCATGCGAGCCGTTTAAAATATCGTAGCTTTCCAGGCCTACTTTTTGAGTAGTGATATTTAAAATATTATGCACTCTCACTTCAGAAGAAAGAGATAATCTAAATAAAATAAAAACTCACACTGGCTTTATTTGCAAAGCGTATATTTAAAGGATTATTTTCCATTAACAAACGTTCTTTTTGAACAAACAAACAAAACAAAAAAATTAGAACTACCATCATATTAATACAAAGATATTCTTATATTCAACACAGAGATAATACAAACTGCTCCAATGACAACCATTATGGCAAAAGTTTGCACCAATCAGAATTGTAAACATGTACAAAACTACAGTTTTATACGTATCGCAATATTTGGCGCCATAGTATGAAGAAGAAATTTCAAAAAAACAGTTTTAAAGATCTCTGAGAAAAAATTCTTAGAACCTTCCTTTCCACTGTATCAGTAGCTAATTGGAGAGTTACAGATCACAGAGCCCTTTCAGGCCTAAAAACGAAATGATGTTAGACTCGTGCTAGTAACCCTAAATACGGGCCATAAAGCTTGGTCCAAAGATTAAACAGGCGATGCATCAAGCAAGAGATCTTTAGCAGACCGAACCTTACTTTAAACGGCGATCAAGTAACGCGAAGACACCTCGCTAGCTGACAGCATTAAGTTAATTGATGATTAAGCTCAGTCAGTATTTTTTATAACGAGTCTTCCGATGCTTCGGTTCATCGTCACAGATACATCAATTGTCCCATCACATTGTGTGTCTAAAGGTGAAGTTGAGCTAACAGTATGTAAAGAAATAAATATGTATCCGAGGATAGTCAGAAAGGCAGTGATGTCGTTTATTCGGATCAAATATTCTTACAGCGATTTTATTTCCTCTTGTAGAAACGGAACGTCATAAAAGTTGTTTTTATATCTTTAATTTTATTGCTATTCGCCTCAAATTCCTTTATGTGCTTTCGTAAAGTGTTTAACAGTGTGGAAACACTTTATATTTCAGCAGAAGCCTGTTAACAGGGGAAATAGAGGTAGAGAGCTAAATGACCAAATCAAAGAGCCATGACAAATGGATCATAAAAGCTTAAACATCTTTGTCTACAAAATCAGAAAACTTCCAACACTGCGATAGAAATTATTCTCAAGAGACGTCGATGGAAAATATATCTAAAAAAAAACGCCTTACTGCTCTCGTTGTAGACCATTATGTATAAATTTTCTGTGAAGCTAATTTCCTTCTATGTATTTTAACTTTCTTCCTATCAGTTTCGTTGGTATCTTACGCAGGTTGGTATGAAGGAACCGCAAATAAAGTAGACTTTTTATATTAATAAATTACGTTATATTGCCACAACTAGGATCAAAAACCAACTTCCTGGTACAATTGGTAAATAAGATGGAAGCATTGAAAACAGAATGCAGATAAAATTTTCACACAATATTGCTATACGCAGTATCTAATAAAAATAACTACACGCTGACATGTTCCACGAAAGCAATTAAAGATGGAAACTTACAAAAAGAAACGTGATAACAACTGAAGGTGGATATCGTCAGAGTTCTGTAGAAAGTCATGTTTAACACACAGTCAATAAACTTGCTGCTTAAATTGCTTTTCAGTTCAGCTGCCTCTTTCGGAAGTTAAGCGGATTGAATAAGCAGTTTTAATGTGCCGCTGATTGTGGAGTTGCACATAAATTACTCGTCGGCATTCAGTAACCACTAACTAACAACGAGAAGCATCCATTATCTAATTACACTAGACCATAAACGCCCGCAAATGTTAAATTCGATTAAATACTTGAGTGAAGTTACATTCAACAGAGAAAATGGATTTTGCGGATTAATTTGATTCTAATATCACAGAATTCAGTTTGAATGCTTTGAAAACTTTCATTTATTTCTGAATAGATTTTTTCAAACAATTAACAACAGAAGTTACTTTAACAAACACAGCACCATTAATGTTAAAAATTCTAGTTCATTACATAGTAGAAATGAACAACTTCTTACTTTGTCTTTTCTTATACTAAAACGCTTCAGATTTGTTTAGTCACCAAAAATTTAACTAATTTTACGAAATGTTAAGAACAGATTTTCAGTTTTAAATAAAGCAGAGTTTTAGTGTCGAGGACTTCTGATCAATTTTGACAGTGAATGTCGTATTACAAAACGGAGTCTACGTTTTAGTTAAGAGGAAAAAACTGAGCAAGGAGACTAGCATCCCAAAATTAGGATGCTGTAATGATTTAAACCAGTACCTCACATGTGGTAGCTCAGACGGCAGTTACTACGCACAACATCAATCAGGTTCGGTAGCGACCTCTGCTTCACGCAGCACTCCGTTGCCTCTGGTGTTGCTAATGATATCGTTCAATTGGAATGGAAATTATTTTGGGTACGTTAGAATACAATTATTTCTGACCTAAAATCAATTTTAATAAAAACTTTTGCCTATTATCTTCACAAATTACGATGTATATTAGATTTTGTGCATAGTGTTTGTATTCAACATTTAAGGAAAAAAATAGAGCTGAAATTAAAAAAATAATAATAATAATAAAAAACTCAAATTGTCAACTACGATGAGCGCTCACGACTTTATTAAGCAACTCTTTTTAATTTGCATCTTTATCTAACCAACTGTAAATTTCGATAGCCCATTAGCTGAAACAGAATATATTTTGCCCACCCCGATTCCCGGAAAATTTTGATCGCGATATTCAACCAAACACATAATATATACAAATTTGAGGTCTGAAACTTCTTTCGTTTACAAAATTTAGGCTTATGGTAGACGGTGAGAGCGGTGAATGGCAGCAATAAGGCTTCGTTTCCTTTTGGGCACGCAACCGTGCGTGTGGCTTGTGCAGTGATACCACACAGACTCGCCGAAAATGATAATCAGTCTTCTCATTACTTACCAGCCATTTTGAATGCGATTTTTTATAGTTAACTGACGAAATGGTTTAACAATCACCAGTCCTACCTCTAGAAAACATATTTGGCAAACATTATTACCGGTAGTGCTAGCTGCAATACTATTTCTTACCGGATACGCAAACCTCAACCCAGTAATTCGACCGGTTATAGGCGCCCTACAGTTTAACGTGAAATCCGAACAGCGGAAGCGTTTTGACGTATTTGACATACATAAGAATAAAAATTCGTATTCGAACCGAGAGCCATCAGTCTCCAGTAATAAATCTTAGCAACTGAAAAACATACCACTCTGCAAAACGAAAAAAAAAAACAAGATTACCCGACAAATGGAGATATTTGTTTTGCTACCTCTAGTGTCACACTGCTCGACAAAGCCTCTCCAATTTACGAAAGGTCCCGTGCGAACCTCTCACTGTCGACGTGGGATAAACTACACCTATTGTATCCGTCTGAACCCAGTATGGAGGCCTTTAACGCGAACAGAAAAATTAGTTGGTGATAATCACTTATAACACAACCATTTTTAACAACCAGAACGAGGCAGAAATCCTTAAAATACAGAACTCTTGCAAGAAAAAAATCTGTAATTTTTCCGCTGTACTACAGTTCTCACTGAAATAAGAAAGCGGGATCGTGTGTTCCTACCAGGAAACAATTTGAAGAAACAACCAGAGTTCATCTGAATTCATGAAATGTTGTACACCGATTAAACTGACGTAATTCTCAAAAATAAAATTAAATAGTGCATCAAGCATCTACAGGAATTCACACACTCGCCAAATTTTCTTGATATGCCTATCAATTGAAACATAATGCACCTGTTACTCACAGGTATGTCCTAAAAATATTATTTTCAAGTATCTGAAAATATATGGTGTGTAAGACTCAAAAGTTACTTAAATAGGACTTCATGGTTTTCATTACACAAACAAGACGTAATCGCGTTGTGTTAGTTTTTGTTTTCCACCGTTTCCGTAGCAGCGGCTGAATAAACAAACAGTTATACACTGACATTTGGTTGAGAATGGAGGCAGAGATGGACGCCTTCGAAACGTCCCGCAAATATGATATATTAACACGGCTGGAAGCCCGAGAAAAATATATTAATATTCAACGCCGTGAAAAATTACGATCCTACAAGACTAAACCTTTTGGTTAGTCACTTTATATGACACACTTCACTTTGCATAGATACAGATCAAAATCTTATTTCTTCAGTTTTTATGATTTCTATCACATAAGTCCGATACTATCAAAAATCATGAAGACAAAAATTCAGATAGTGTCTTTGCTGAATAACAATTAAGTTTGCCTCTTACGTCATACTTATCTGAAAACATCAAAAATAAGTAGTAACACTTCAACAAAACCAGTAATGGAATTACCATTCACTTTAGCAATTTTTTTATTTGGATGAAATAATCAATCAACCAAAATTGATAAAAACGTAGTTTGATTTTCTCATCTTATAAATCCATACGTCAAACAGTGAAGAACGTCACGGATGTTTCCGAGAGCCCAGTTTTTATTTCCATAAAATAATTGTTCATGGCACCGCTAAACGCGCAGGAAATGTTATAGGTGGAATTAAGAAATCGGGTTGGCACAAATCGCAGAACCGCGACATAACCGATGAGCATCTTCATGTGTGCTTTGTAAACTGTTCTTATACTCTGCATAATCGGTAACAAATCTTTGGATATTTTCATCTGAAATAAACTTTGTTTTCAATGCAATATTGTTCACGTGGAAGTTTTTCCGCAGTTGCTTAGTTAATCAATTCTTAGCAAAATAATGCCGATTGCGAAAGGGGTAGGCGAGTAATTAATATCGCTCTAGCCTGGCATACGGCAGGACGTGGCTTTAAATTCCTTCTGGCCATCATGACTTCGGTTTTTTCCTTGGTTTCCCGAAATTCCTCCAAGTGAAAGCTGAGTTGGTTCCTTAAAACGGCCATGGACTAACTCTTTCCCAATCCTTAGGTTGTCTGAAAAGTGTCCCTGAGGACCGACACTACGCCAGCCCGCCTTTCAGGCTTCATCGGAGGGATATGAAAAGTTAAAAAGAAAAGTCTCTCTAATTTTATTTTGCATGTTGTTGGCGTTATTTATTAACAGTTGATTATTATTTCTTAATTAAGACTGAGAGAAGCTCTTCTAATTTTTAAAATGCTAATGTGTAAAATTTCCAGCGCCAGCCTACATTGATACTATCAAAGCTCTCCTACCTGCAAGTTTCTTCTGTTGTCACGGAAATTTCTCGAGCAGAATAAACCACGCAGCACTTCCGAGTAAAGAGGCATTGACGGAGGCTGCGATATTCCTTTCATCACTTCAGCTGGAATTTTCGATAGAATTGCTTTGCGTTCGTCCGTGAGGAGGCATTAGCGGTAAAACGATCTGAAGGGAAGACGCTCTTTGATGTATCACTCCATTCTCCCTCTTTGTCAGTGTCGCTACTTGCTTTCTGAAATAAAACGTCTGCAGTTTTTCTCCGCATAGAACTTTGCTTCCTGCCCCGCCACTCCATTCACAAAGACAGTCGAGGGTACAGCGCCACGCAGGCTCTCGGAAAATAGTCCTCACTCGTCCTGCTTAGTAATGTTACCAGTTTCTCATCCCATCTATGATTAGCCAAATTCCGACAGGGATTATAAAGAGTAAACAAATACTACAAGCAAAATAATGACTGTAATATTCAGACAAACTGGTTCGTCAAGATCAATTATAATAACAAAACATTGTTTAGAATCTGTTCTTTACCTCGAATTTCCTACATAAATATTTTCTTAGCATTTGAAGTGATTTCGTGGTTTAGGAAGTTCAGTTAAATTTTTTCCGCAGAGAAAAGTGAATTATGTTGCAAACCACTACACCTGACACCGGCAATGAAACGTAAATCCTGATTTCCTATTATAGTCGCTGTATTGACACGGTGAAGAAAAAAATCAATTAAGTAGTAGCACTTTTCAGAGTCAAATATCCTCATCTTGGACATCGAGTCGAAATGGTGGTACGGACGATCCCTGGTTATGAACCAGAGAGAAGACGATAACATCTTTGATGTACGATTATTGTGATCAGTTTTAAATAAGACACCGCCTGTTAAGAATTATTTTATTAATGTTTCCAGACCCGTTTCGCACTTTTGGTGTGGAGTATCGTCAGTGCCTGTAAATATACACAGTGTTATTTTTATATCAGTATAAATGACAATGTTACATACATTCACTATACAATATTTTCATATCTGTACAGCTATTATAAAAGTTCACTCTACTACTACTAACGTAAATAGTGTTGTGATAGTTATACAGATATTTCAATATTTATACAGGTAAAAAAACTGTGTACATTTAGAGGCATTGATTCCCTACACAAAAAGGACGCACCGAAAAATTAATAAAGCTGGTACTAATAGACGATGTTAAACTGAAACATTTATACAACATCAGTGGTACATTGCCAATAACAAGGTTGTTATTGTTACCAGTGGTTCGGAAGAATTTGACCAAGAGGCAATAATCAGGCAATTGCGACTCAATTCTCGTGCATTTAGAGTTCCTTTCTTTAGAGACCTTAAAAGTTATCTTGTATGTGGTAGGTCAGAAGGTAGTAGCACTGTACAAAAACTCAACTCTTGGCGGGTTATCAGTTGGGGCAGAGGACTCTATCCCAACGCTGTGCCACGTTACCGCTCACCCCGCTGTTCCAGTCAAATATAGTATAAGAATTTTAATGTGAAATGAATTTTCAATTAAGAGCACTATTCAATAAAATATTAATATAAGGCATACCGACCTCAAAATAAAAATGTCTGCGTGCATTCCTGGAAAATTGGAAACTGTATTAGATGGAAATATCTTTCTTATTTGTAATTTAAATACAGGATTTCATTGGTATTTTGGGGAAGAATTCGAAATTCCTAGGTAATAAAATATTTTAGATAGATCCTAAAACATCAGATCAAAACAGACAACTAATCGCGTATTTCTTTTCAATTAAAAAATTTGAAGAATCTGTTAATCTATACTTATTAAGTATCTCTATCTCACGTGTCGGAGTACAATTATATAAAAAAATTCTATCCTCCAAACACCTAGAATACTATGTAACAGAACTTAAAATACAATATTCGGCTTTGGGTCAACGAAACATATACTATTGGAAAATTTAAAGTCTCCATTTAAGCGCTGAAGGTCTACCAGGCAGGACAGACAAGGAAACGTAAGTAATGTGAAACTATTTCTCGTTGGTTGCAGAACCGTAGAAAGAAAATTTTGAGTTCATATATAAACTGCTTTTTATCCCTAGCATTGTATTTACTTAGCGATAACACATGCGAACATTTTGATTGAAGAAGACTCCAAGCATATGCTTTCAAGCGCTGTCAGAAACATAATTTGTTGCACAGAACACCATGGGTTATTCAGGAATCCGCATGGATTAGTATGAAGTTTTGTTCTTACAGCCATACATACAAGGACCAATGATTATTTTGGTCAGAATACCTCCACTGCTTCAATAAATAAGCTTTTTTTTGTGTTGAATTCCCATCTCGTGAATTTACGTGATACAGTTTTTAAAGCTTTACGCCTCGTCGACGTCAAGGTAATTAGAGGCGGAAAAAGGATTGAGGACAACAAATTTGAAGGGTTTTTAAAAAACCATCCCGACATTCACCTTGAGTGATTTCGAGAAACCATTGAAAA
This sequence comes from Vandiemenella viatica, assembly GCA_031002005.1. NCBI lineage: Eukaryota > Metazoa > Arthropoda > Insecta > Orthoptera > Morabidae > Vandiemenella > Vandiemenella viatica. The sequence goes on along the minus strand of JARYHS010011408.1, from coordinate 296,936,071 downwards.
TCGAAATTTAAATGGCCGGACGGGGAGTCCTGCCGCATGGCAGGGGTTATTTTTTACGCCTTATAATGCTCAGGTAGCTTTATTGTAATAGAACAAACCTATCATTATGTATCCTCTGTATAGTCAAAACTTCATAGTATTTAACCGCCATTATCATATCTGAAGTTCATTCTTTCCAGTAACAAGTACTGCGATGAAAATTATTAGTGACATCCCAATTAGCCTTCACATATTTCTGTAAAATTCTTTGTAAATTTGAAGTTATATTAGAATCTGTGACTATTGGCAAAGAAACTAATCGCAAATTAAGAACTAACTATACACTAAACGCGAGTAAAATATCAATCAAACGTTACTTCAAAACTCTGACTGTTTACATATTCTCATGAGAGTACAAACAGCTCTGATATGACTGACTTATATGAAGTGTAAAATATTAACTCAGGAGTAATTCAGTACTTTGAAACGTCATCAGTTTTTTTTCCCAAGTAGTTGTCGCATTACTAATTTAAGTAAAGGTAAGCTCACAGGCATGACGCATTAAGTTAAAATCTTTTCGGTGAAATTTAAAACGAAAAGACTTTTCGACAGCCTTTTTGCTAAAATTACTGTGACGTCTATACTAGAAACAATAAAGGGAATAAACATCAATCGTATTTTTTATATAACAAGACAGCTAAGAAAATTAATGCTTCTTGTTTACAACATCTGAAAATTCTTTGGATATTCGTATTTGGTTTACATAACATTAGGGTAATTTTCCAATGACGATAAAGGTTCGTGAGGTCGTAATGACCTGTTGACAGGGTTTTTACTGGTTGTGCATGCCACCTTAACCAAACCCGTTAATACTAACGCTTATAGGGGACCTACAGATAGATGTGGAATCCGAACCACGTAAGCTTCTGGCGTACTTTACATAGCAAGCTGTGCGAGAGGCGAAGGTCTGGTTAAGGGCCTTTGAAAATCCCCACCGAGACAGAGAATGGAACCATGATCTTCCGATCTCGAGTCAGACACCCTAGCCACCCCCCTTTTTTAAATGCTTTTGATCAGCGATATAGCCAGCTACAAGTTTTTGTTTCTTCAAGTATATAGGTACTATATCATCGTCATTATCATTTATTCTCCAGTATGGACAACACAGGACAGAATTAAAATCAACCATGGCCTCGACCGGACGCGAACCGGCGACCTTCGCAACGTGAGTAAAATTCGCTAACACCCAAGCTACTAGGGCCTACTAGCCACTGAGTCATAAGACCACCCTATTTTTCAGCGATTAAAATGTCCGAAATACATTTCTTAATGATTCTATGGCGAACTTGTGTCAAATTTTTTCCTCCCTTTAAGGCGATGTAAGTATAGAGTGTGCTCCACTAGCGTCGATTTCTTCCAGTGACGTACTGCGAGCGTTCGGTTAAGGCCAAATCCGCCGGCCGGCCGGGCAGGCGATACGGCTCGCCGTGACAGCCGGGAAATGAGGGCCATTCCTCACCGCGAGGACACCAGACGAGCGCACCTCATTCGATCGCCACTTCGTTTACGGCAGGATGTGCCACACGACGCAATCCCAGCAAAAACCCAGCTCTCGGCCAACCTCTTCCCGTCAAGCCTCCTGTGCTCTACAACTTGGTTTGAAATTTACATTCACCAAGTGACCAATTTTTTGAGAATTCCAATAAACTTGTTTACACTAGCTGCTAGGACGATCCTTTTTCGGATACCACCTTGAACTGTAGGTCGCCCTTAGGTTATAGAATCACTAGGCCACGATAGGCGGCGCAGTGCGCAGCCAGTAAGAAACTCTTCACCAGATCTTTGAGACTATACGTAATTATTATCGCGTGGTGTATAGTGGGACATCTTTTACCATTTCTATACTGCGGACACAAAGATAAGGAAAGGAATATACAAACGGCAGTAAGTCTCTTTACGTGTATTATGAGTCAATCCATGTGTTCCGCATTACCTCACCATGCAAATAATGGTTGACGCACGAATCCAAATTTGAGGCGTGAGAAGAGAATGGAGTGTCCTCGGTAGAACGGAACAACTATCATTTTCATATCAGGTGACAATAGTCAGGGGATTTGTTAAAAATGTATTCGAACCCGATATTTTTTAGCTGAATCTTGCGATATTATGGCTCAGTACCGTAATGACCTAAACAGATATATATAGTCGGACAGACTTCAATCGCTTTGCGAAAATGCTGAACATACTTTCAGGTTAATTAGTGCTCTCTGCTGCATTTACAGTATTTCTAACCCCAAGTCACGTTGCACTAATTTATTTTAAGTAGTACCTGTCTCTTACATTAGGGTGAAATACACTCCACATTAAGAACTATTACACTAACGTAATACCAATATGTGGTAAAGAACTCGGAAAATAACAAATTTCAACTGTTTTGACGAACTCACAAAGTATATTTCATGTTAATGTTTTTCTATTTGTTGTTTTAAGCCCGGTGTCAACAGTTCAACCAACGAATCGTAGCATTTTCAGACAGACACCAAGTTTCCACAGACTTCGCGAACACTATTAAACAAAACATCGCTTAGGCACTATGATATGATAAAGCCTCTACTTAAATACTCGATGCCTTCTGTGATGTTAAATCGCCCAATCTGATTTTATAGGAGCCACTGGAATTACCAGTCCAGTAACATTTCGAGAATAAGTCCTCCTTGCCTTCTCCGATCACTATTATAAATGTTTTCAATTTACAATTATTTAAGTTGTTACATGTAAGAAAAACAGCAATAATTCTTAGTTTGTTAGATTAGCATTCAGTTTCAAGCACGTTTTACTTCCTGGTTTTTAGATACTAATAAATTTTACATAAATTTCATATTCATATTTTTTTAAAGAAAAGGAATTGTATCAATTTCTTATCTATAACATTTTTAACGGTTTTGTTACCTAGCAAATAACTGGCGTCACATAATTGTCATTACAAATGTTGAATGGTATTATATAAACGTTTCCAAGACTGCAACGAATCAGTTTTAAAGCATTCCATGATACAAATTCATCTTCAGTATACTTGTAAGAACCAAAAATTTCGATATACAAACAACGCAATGCGATACACGTTATATTTTAATTATTTTTCCTATTTACAGTGAAGTAACAAATAACATTCATTATTACTTTTTTCAGTATACATTTACACACGAAAACTATGTACACAAAACTACGAAAACAATCTAAAAATGTATGCGCTTAGAAAAAGCAGATGGTTTATAGATGCTTTCCAGCATTTAACTGACGTTTTCGTTAAGTTCGGAAAGACAACGGCAATATAATGGCACATTTAGCATAAACATATAAGCAGTTGGTAAATGCAAGCCAAATTCAGTTTGAGCAGTTATAAAATTCGTATCGTCAACTAATTCTTCCTGAGAGATAGATTGACGACAATATTTTTTTTTAATTTTTTGTCTCTCACTCAATTCTATCGAAAGCACCTACTCTTTTCATATTCAGCCTCTGAAATAAATTGCTGACTACTTCATCATGCCATGTTATCGATAAGATATTTAAAATTGATACCTTCGATTAGAAGATCATGGTATTTATAAATCTACATCTACATATATACTCTGCAATTCACAAAATTGTGGGTGGCAGAGGGTGCTCAGCACCAAAGCTAATCTTTTTGTTGTGCATTCCAATCCCTAATCGTACGAGGGAAAAAAGAATTCATATAAGAATCATTGCGGCACCTTATTTCTCTAATCTTATCTTTCCTGTCATTCCGGCTCAAATAGGTTGGTAGACGAAGTATTTCACTACACTCGTGAGCGAAAGTGGGAGTACACATGTTTACCAATAAGTTTAAGCGAAACGTGTGTCGTCTATCTACCAGAGACTCCCAGCCTAGTCTACTAATCAGTTCTGTGACGCTTTCATAAGGACTGTAGCAAGCGGTCACGAATCGAGCGGATCTTCTCTGTACTTTCTCTATACTTTCGATCAACCCCTTACAAAACGGATCCCAAATGGCACAACAATAGTTCAAATGTGGACGCACAAGAGATTTGTACGCTATCTCCTTTGTTTGCTCATTGCAATTTTTCAAGATTCGACCTATGAATCGCAGCCTAGAATTAGCTCTACCTACTAACGAATTAATGTGTAAGTCCCATTTCATGTTCCTTTGTACTGTTACTCCCAAATATTTTATAGAATCAACCATATCAATAACTGAATTGTTTAGCTCGTATTTCTGAATGGATATCAAGGGAACGTTACTTGTAGGACTAAACTGAATTCGACTGGAAGCGTAGCTCTGGCAATAAAGCGTCCGATTGATGTCCAGAACAACGTGCTTTTACCTCCATTAAGGCAAGGAAACTTTTTCGATGTTGAACGCCCGGAACGGCTCCCTCGAACCCAATCTACTTGTTCTCCAATGAGCAACTAAGGCTCCTCGCAGAGATAAAGAACAATCTGTGCGTATTGTTCCCTAGAGCTCATCCTCTGATAATTCCAACCAACAGGCCTAGAATTGGGGCACCTATTCCTTTATTAATTTCTTTTATATGGGGAAGTTGTAGCGCCAACTCCTATCCGTAAAGAAAATAGAGTTTCAGATCATAAAGATGTCAGAAGAAAAGCAACTGGAACTGAATCAGCATCTGTAGTGCTTAAAATCACCCGCTCTTAATTGCTAGTGGAAATTCGTCATACTAAAGGTAAAAAAATATATTAATCAGTTTGTGCAACAAAGATTTAAAATAAAATAAATTAGTAAATAAATATCCATAAATTCTTAGATATGAATCAAAGACATTATACAAAATTAAGAAAAGCGTGCTAAAGATTGCGTATTATCGACTGTTCAACAAAAATACAAAGGTAGATTTAATATTGTGAAAGCTTTCACATTTTTCGGTACGACTGTGTATTGTTTGAATCGATCAAAACGTGACGAGAAAATTTTTTTACAAAAATTAACGTATATAAAAAAATAAACACAGTAAAAACAGTTTGGAAGGAATTGATAAAAGCAAAGAATAATTTATAAATGCATTTTGAAATGCTTTCTCAATATGAATTTCTGGCAACATGTGGTTGTTGTACGTAACTAAAAATGAGCAAAAGATTGTCGATGTGGACAAGTTAAAATCTGCACCGTTTCCAAAAAGAAAAGAAAAAGTTTTACGAAAGGGAACACATAAATATCACTTGATTTCAGATTTTAAGAGCTAGGTAAGTTTTAATTTCTAAATAAGGATTTCAAGGTCTAGAATTTGTTGTCAAGGGAACTGGTGAACAATTTACCTCGAATACTGAAAAAATCAGAAGTAAACATTCACATAATGCAAAAGTAGGTGTGTTTGATAACTGCTGCCAGAGCATTAGAAGCATTAATGAATAACAAATATTCATTACTTAGTAAGAGTGCCTTACACTGTATTCATTTGTCGCAGAGAAATGAGATGCAACAGGAATTGTGACGTATATGCGTGTCTTGCTGCAAACTATGGTAAACTTGTTTCACTCAGCTACCGTTCACTCCGCTGAGTATAAGGTTAATGAAGATGCCGCAATGTTTTATAGGACGTTAATGGTGGAAGCTGTTGGCGTTATACTAGCTGCAGTGAATACCAGCTTGCTAGGAAATTTGGTGTTCACCCTACGCTCGCTTGAAATGCGACGCTGGCCCACAAATTATCGCGCGCTTCACACGAGGACGCCGGGGCGCTGTTATTAAATATTGTAATGGGCGCGCGCATCCCAATTAACATGCTTAATTAGGCTCAGCGTGGGGATACATCGGCCGGGGCAACTTGCGACGGCCCCGCCGGGAATTAGTTCTAAGCCGTGACGAACGAGGCAGCTGCACTTGCCACCGCCACTCCGATAATCTCTTAATGCTGATTTCTCGCTCGCCATTACGGTCGCTTAAGCGATTAACGTAGCATTTCGCTTTTTCTCTTTTCTTTTCAGTCTTCAACATCTGGTGTTACTGCGTGAGGAATTGAGCAAACAAAAAAAATCTCGCCAATACTTCTTGTGTGAGAAATTTTCAAGCTCGTTCTGTTAATTTATTAGCAAGATGTGTCAACTGTTATCCGTACTAACAGTAATGGTGAGTTTTGAATACCATTTTCAGTCTTCTGTTTTTTGAGGGTGTAGAGAACTGGGGGCAAGGAACCGGAATGAATAGATCCATGACCTTTTTTAAGGAACCATCCCGGCATTCGCCTGGAGTGATTTCGAAAAACAGTGTAAAACCGTTTTCTGGATGGCTGAACATGGGTTAGAACACACATCCTCCCGAATTCGAAGCCAGAGCGTTACTAGTCCCCGACCATGCTCGGTGGCAGTGTTCTTAAGCTCACTCTAAATCGATACCAAGTGACATGTTTCTTTTCGTTACCTGGTTTCGAAGCCTCCACAACTTCAATGAAGCAACCAAGAAACTAAAAACGATTTGAAAAAACTATGGAGTTTATACCTTGGTTAAATGAAATATAAACGAAGTATGGACACAGAAAAATAAAACTATTTGTCTGGTCAACGGTTACAGTGTGGACCAGGTGTAAGGTGCATAATATATAGTTTAACAGATTATTTACGCCACTATTAAAGTGCTATTATCTTATTTATTTACTTTTACAGCATTATCAATCCTTGTTTCAGGACGCTGTCTCTTGAAGCCAGATGAGCTATAATTTACAATTTAATGCTACATAATTTTGTTCTAATTCCTTCCAGGATGATCGATCTTGAGCAACTCTCTTCCAGTTAACGCCTGTTACTCGTCGTATGCCCTCATCACAACGATCCAGGGATCTTCCTCTTGCTCGTCTCAGGTTCCTTGGTGTCCAATCCAGTACTGCCGTAGTCCATCGGTAGTCTCTTTATCGAGCAATATGCCCAGCCCATTGCCATTTTTGGGTCGTAATTCTTTCTAAGATGACTGTCACTTTGGTTATTTAGACAGGACTTTTCCTGTCCCTTCTTGCTCTTTGGGAGCGTCCATTACTTACGTGAGGTGAAATGGGGCGGGGTGGGGGGCGAAATCTCACCAAGGGGGAAGGGGGGGGGGGAAACGGAAATCTCACGCGAGGTTTCGAAATTCTTGTTGGAGTGTAGAGCTTTAAAAAAAAAAAGTCTACAAATAGAGTTGTAACCGGCTTTGGAAGGGTGAAACCTAAAAAAAAAGGTCTCAAAAAAGTTTCGAGGGCAATTTCTAGGGGGGGGGGGATCTCACGAACCAGATCTCATCAGAAGAGGGGGGGTCCGGAAATCCGGTAAAACACTTCACGTAATTTATGGATGCCCCCTTTCCATACTTCGCTGGGAAGTTTGAAATTTTTGTTTCATGTCACTGTTAAGGATCCAAGTCTGGCAGGTATATACGAGGACTGGTAATAAACATTGTTCAAATAACTGTTTTTTAAGATGTACTGGCATGGTTGGTTTAAAAACCATTCATGTTGATCACTGGCCAAGATAGATGTACTGTTCTACGGGCTCAATAACAGCTTCTTTCGTGTCTGCCCTGTCTTTGTCTTTTTCTACCCATATGTTTTGCATGATTTTGCTTTTTGACAGGTTTATTTTAAGACCCAGTTCTCTGCAAGCTGCCTCTTGTTCATTTATCAGTTCTTTTAGCTCTTCCAGACTGTGTGATAGTAAAACTATATCATCAGCGAATATTAAGTTGTTGAGACTTCTTCAATTTATTCTCACCCCTCTATTATGTGATTGGATTTTTGTTAACTCTCGGTCTGATGTGAACAGCTTGGGGGATATCGTCTTACCGTTGGAGTAATGTTTCAATAAACATAGCAGTCGGCGTGATTTCAGTGAATTGTTACAGTTGAAATATACTACAATGTTAACGCTTATCCGTTAATTGTTGGCTTCTGTTAGCAGTGGACGTCTGACGTGGGGCCTAGCATCTAGTCGGCGTTCTCATCGGTTGTATCCGTGATTAGTGGTGCATCAATAAGATTAGAATCCTCCAGAGGCGAGTGAAGCCTAAAAATGGTCATACAAGGAATCTAACAACTCGCTGCCAAAATTCTATCACCAACGAGCCGATCTACTACGAGATTTTGTTTTATCTGTCGGCATGCCATTAATAACATAAATTTTGTGCCGGCAATCGCCCACAGAGCTCTTATCCTTTATTTTAGGTCCATATATTTTACTAATGCCGATGTTGAATTTTTGTTTTCGTGTTACACTTAAAACAGAGAAAACATCGTTCCAGAATAATCACTAACTGCTGAATAGTTTAGTACAATAATTAAATACATATCTACAGGCTTTAGATATAGTTTTGCTAAGTATCTGAAAAGCTAGAGTAGTCAGTTCTCTCTGTTTTTTTTTTTTTTTTTGTTTTTTTTTTTTAATATTTATGATAGTATTAAAATGATACTCACAGTTTTAATTATTTCACTATCCATTACTTCACTTAATTTTCTTACAGCATTTGGAAGTACGGGTACCAGCAAATTGGTGAACTATATTACTATTTATGTAAACCTTTACAACCATAGACTACATATTTTGTAAAGTGTGTTAGATCAAAAGCTTTAATACAAGTAAATCCAATTACTTAGTTAAAGGCGGAATTAAATCCCCAAAAATCATACATTGTTGAGGTATGTAATTACGTCTTACTTCCGTACCTATTAACAAATGCTTACATATTAAACTCATTAAGCAGCACTTAAATAAAGACAAACGAATGAAAGAAGGAACAATAATAATCTTTCATAAAATTTCTACAAATTCTTGAGTGTTAGCTGCGTTAACTACCTAATAAACTGTATTATTTATGCAGTATCGTTGTTTTATAATGCTATTCCTACCGTCTAAAACCCGGTAACAGATCAAGCATATCAGCCGCTGACATTTCTGCAGCACATACAGTAGTTCTGCGAGGTAATTAGATGTTCCGAATAGTAAACGTTTTGTTTACCAAAGAAAATTTGACGGACAGACATCTCCGAAAAGTTACGATCCCACTCAAGAACTCTTCCCCCGTCTTGTGACGCAGAACATCTCCCGTGCTGAAGTAACGTACTCCACGGATCGCTTATACTGTTTCACAGTGTGCTTGGTAATTTTTAATCTAATAATTTGATTTAGTTATTTTACGCATTTAATGATGAATGGTAGACCATTTTTGTACTAAAATTGCTTTTGAAGCATAAATTTAAAGTGAACAGAATTTTTATTGAAAAAACAAGGAAAATAAAATTGAATATTACTACACGAAAATTTACTTATTTTCTCTTCTGGAGCTACACTATGCTCAATTATCGTCGAGATAATGGTGTATCAGAAAATTACTTCAAACTTCACTGTAGAGAATCTCTTGCCCAATCATGACCGAATGGCTGCGAGACGTAGTGGGATTTTTGAAGCTGGTAGACGGATGCGTTTGAAACTTCACAAGCAACAGCCATCCGCAATTCAAAACAACTGCGGGCAGGTTCCTCGTGTGCGAAGTGCCAATCTTACAGTTAAATTCCCGGCTGCCTCCTGCCATCTGTGAGGAAGGCAACCGTTGCTACTCGGCGTGAGTGAGGCAGCGGAGTCTAGAAACATACCGCCTCCGAAGTACAATATCGGCAGTTATAAAATTGGAACAGTAAATATTATGACCGTTTGTAGATAATAGGCGGAGCTATTAGATAAAAAAACACATTTATAGTTTTAAGTTACGTAAAATACTAATAAATAAATAAATTCAATTTTCAAGAAATTAATTAACTACATGTCTTAATTTAACTAGCAGCTACGATCCAGCCTTTTTACAAAAATCACTGGAACATATGTTACTGCCGAAACCCAATAACTCTTCTAAAAATATGTAAAAATAATGTTGGAATTTAAATAAATGATTCAGACAGATACACCGATATATGACGAAGACATAAATGGCTACAGCAGACCTCGAAAATAAAAAATACTAAGATATGCCAAGTATTTTTAACACAATTACTAGGCTTATGAGGGCGGCCGCGCCGCTCAGGCGGCAGAGCGTCTCAGTGCGGCCCAGACGATTGGGATTCGATCCTCGATGAAGCTGAGGATTTTTCTTCCAAGATGAACGTCCGGAACAGCTCCCCAGGCCCACTCAGCCTGCTATCCAATGAGTACGGTGGAGAAATCTCCGCGGGAAGATAAAGAACGGCCGGACCGCGGAGCTGACCCCGTCACGTCCATTCTAGTGCCGAAGGTTGTAATGGGAAAGCGGAGCTCTACCTCCGTGACTCTTGGAGGAAACGACAGGAGCCGTAGGAGCCCCGTGACCTTTACTTTTACAAGCCTAATGTATGCTACATTATAATACTATCGTGTATAATATCAAGAAATACAGCGATCTAACATAATTAAAAAAATATACATAATAAATCAAGAACAAAAACCATTAGGAATTTTCCACATCCAGTGATGATTAAGTCAGACTTTGAAGAGTAATTCTGAAATAACTAAAAATAGGCCATATTTCCAAATCTCGTAGCACAACGCTATGTTAAGTAATGGGTTTGAAAGCCTCCTAAACAGTTATTCACAGCAAATTTCGATTTTCTGAGCGTAGTTTCATAATATGTTTGCCCTACAATCCATTCTTCAAAGATTACTTCTAATCACAGCTTTAACCATGAATACAATTTAAATCTAACGTATAAGTGATTTGGACCTCTAAACGAACAACTTTATCTGCACTTAGAATACGTATAGAAGAATCCAATTTATTTTCGTATATTTTCGTTTTAAGTGTTCCCAGCTTTGACTGCGAAGTTGGATCATATTGCTGAAGATTTTATAATTTATTTATAATATCATTACAATTATTTAAGACATTCGTATTTCCGACAGGCATACGAGAATTAAAAAGAAATAATAGGTTGCTAGATCAACACCTCCTTCACTTCCTTTATAGGTCTAATGAAGGGAAGGAGAGTTTTTAAAGAATTCCTAAGGATGATCTGTACCATTTTCGTTTCCTAAAAGCCCTCAGTATCTTCTATAACCCGTTGTATGGCATCAAGAGATATAGTGCACCAAAATGTAAACCACCTTAATCGGAGATAAATGAGTGGATGTCCTTGGAATCCAATAGTGGTTCGGCATTACTGTATTCAACGACACTACTGACAAGGCTATAATGAACGAAAAGAGAAAACAAGTTGTTAATAAAATGATCTCTTCACAGGAATTCAGTCGGATCAATACACCGGGAAAGTCTCCATTCACATATAAGTTCTTTATAGTTTTGTATATGCTCTACTTACGTGGACGTTTCCCTGCCACGCTGCCAATGCAGATCGAAATAAGTTTGAGATGTGAGAGCAGCACTCAGGTATAGAATGTAGTAACCCGTCTTCAAGGAACTTAGATACTTGGCTGCAATCAAACTACACTCTGATTGCACGCTAGTTTAGTACTCGGCGCCATTCTCACAGACACGCCGGAAAGTCGAGAACACTATCGAAGCAGACTTCCGCCGCTTGTACTCTGCATGGTATTTGCGGAACTCGCGCGCCAGATCAAACAGTAAAGTTGGTCCGACTGGAGGGTAATTTAAATTGCATGAGTTGGCTGCAGTGCGGAGGGGCATTATAACAGGGTAGGCCCCAGGCTGCGAGGATCGCATACAAACGGCTGCGGGCTAGCCGTCGGCACTGCGAGAAAACTCGTTACCAAGGCGACGCGGTCTCCTCCCTGCATGAATAGAGCAAAGAAGTGAGGGCGCCGAAAGAGTTACCTAGTCCAGAGAGCCACGCGTATCAGGCAATAATCTACACTTGATCCTAACAGCTCAATTCGTATGCAAACATGGTTACAGTTTGATAACTCTTGACTCGTGGCCGGTTTCCAATCAAGTGTAAAATTTTTAGAGTTATTTTATCTATCTATTATATTTATGTCACATTTTTCCCTATAGGCCACCTAGTAAAAGAACGTTGCACGTACTCTACTTCGTTTAAAACAATTTACAATTAAAATAGTAAATTCAGTCTGTAGAATTTGCACAGTAGATTTCATATGACTAGCTAAAAAATAACAAAATATTAGATATAGAAACAGACCAACAAATGTAAAATCTTCATCATCCAAAGATATGTTTATACGACCAACAGATATGCCTCAGCATTGGCAGATATTTTAAAATAAAAATGAAGACCGTATCATCCAACTTCGCAGGATTCTGCATGGTTAAACCACACCTTTCTACACAAATCTTAAAATAAAATAATACAGAATGAACGTTCTATTTAGATGCAGTAGACTCGAGTGAAATTTCTATGCTGTTCGGATGGAGCAGCGTCCTGCTATGAATTGCCGACATATTCGCCTTTCTTCACTGGCAGAACAGAGGTGCAACGTGTTTCTCACGCTTTGCTAATCACTACTACCTCTCTGTCACCTTTAGTGTTCTGCAAACCGCGAAGCTTGCCGGACAACAGATGACTGACTACGAGGACATATCCGCCACTCTTAGTCAAACAATGCTCTAACATCTGCCACTAGACGGTATTCATCTATGACCGGTCATCCCATCAATTATAAAAAATATTACACCTCTTTTAAAAGAAGTTTAGTGGTGGCCCAGGCGGATAAAAGGAGCGTTAGAGATTGCTAAACGTTCCAATACTATTAGAAAGGACAACAATCTAAAGCTTCAAGACGCGTAGCTTTTCTTACCATAAAAGGAACATCTCATGCCACAACCCCTAGCAAGCTGTTCAAACATGAATCACCAGACAGCTCCACTTCGTTGATTGGCTAGACCAGACCAGCCAAATTTACCAAATTAAGAATTACTGTACTTGGTAAGCCATCAACAGTGATTCAAGCTGCTCGCATCAGTTGATTCAGAACATTGTTTTTCAATGGTAAAAAAACAAATAACAGGATATCAGACCATACAAACACTGAAAATTCTATTAACATCTGTATGACAATAGATAAGAGTGGAGAAAAAATCTTTAATGATAATATAATAATTCAGCAAGGACATTATAACCGGAAAATGATTGGGGGCGAGAATCGGAAAGGAATTCGGCGAAGGGAACCTTACCGGAATTAGCCAGGAGTGATTTAAAAAAAAAAAAAACGAAAACCGAAATTTAGATGGCAGGGCGAGAATTTGAAATCCGCTTCCTCTCGAATGCAAGACAGCGAAATGAGTTCAGTCATTTAAAGGCAAACGCAAGATAACACAACGTGTTGTAACTTCACGACCTTTCGCAACAATAATCTACATATAGCACGTCTCTCCGAACCCCTCCCCTTTTTACTTATGGCTTTACGCGTCGTTGACGTCAAGGTCAGTAGAGGCGGGAAATGACTGGGTCAAAGGCACCATCCCGGCATTCGCCTGGAATGATTTGATGAAACCATAGAAAACCCTAAACTGGTTGGGTGGACGGGAATTCCAACTCGTGTCCTGAATGCAAGGCCAGAGTGACCGATTCCTCCGGACATATCACCATGAAGTTAAATATGTACTGTGATATAAATGTATAGGGCTATGAGCTTTATCTTGCAAAAACCCCATTCCCAAACTTCATTTCGGGAATGGAAAGGTATGTAAAGTATGCGTGCGTGTGTAGCTGTCGTCTGTCCGGGCGTTCTCCTCGCAACTCGATTATGCTGATAATTGAATCGCAGTCTGCATTCGAGAGCTGGGCTTCGTTAACAGATTTTTATAGCAATACAGATGGAAAAAAAATGGAAACAGCTTTGACCTGTATATTGTCAGTCCATTGCCTTTGAAAGAATATTTCCATAAGCAATGAAACAGTCTGTTTGAAATGAAAAGAAATAAATTACGAAGAGGATCATGCCGACAACCGACAGTACTGCCACGCAAAATTAATGACTGATCAATGAACACAAGGACGAGGGGAGTGCTAACAATGGGATTAATAAAATCTTTTCGTTTTGATTATTGTTTAAAATCTGTGTCGCAGAATGGCTCGCAATTTGTTAAACAATGAACGGAACCTTTCTTAGAACTCTGCAGCTTATATCTGGATTATTAAATCAAATGTTTCTGATGTGAGTGGTTTCCTTGGTTTTTGAAGTTATTCATTATTTGATTCGAAATTAAAACAATTCAACATAAGTAGAGGAAGCTGTAAATAAATAAAAAAATTAGATCGGTTATCATATATTCTTGGTACACCTTATGCTGTTATTGTTTCTAGTGCTTATTTTTGGTATTACGAGAAATGTTTTTCTTGTCCTACCGCAAACTAATTGTTGGCAGCTCTTGAACTTGAAAAATAATTTCTAAGTAAAAATTTGTCTTTACGGTGGATTTAAGTTTTTGGAATATTTAATAGTAATTACATAAAACTGTAAAAGAATTGAAACCAGAAAAACTAAAAAAACACTTCTTGAAATAGAACGTGTCCATTATATTCTATAAAGACTTCCCAAGAAATACTCTTTTTTTTTGTGATCACGTATCAGCCTTCAAAAATGGTAGAACACAAAATTGAGGCGCCAGATTGAGCGAAATTCATTCGCCATATAATGGACGATATCTAACTGTACCTAATATATTACTAGAAGAATATACGGTCCCGCCAATGCACAGAACTACCACAAGAAAGAGTTGGAGAAACGGATGCTTACTTGAAACACTAGAGACAACATGGATTCAAATGGACGCGGGTGTCCAGATCTTAGACTATGTTTGTACGGTACGTCTGATAACTTTTCTTACTTAACGGAGTATTTACTTGACGAATTTATGGCATTTTTTTGTGGAGAAGTGAACGAAAACATTAGGGACTATGGTTCTTTGACCAAAATATTAATCATTTTCGTACTGTCCATGCTTCACCATAAACATATTTGCAATCATAATTCTGCAATAGGAAATGAAGAAACACATCTTAAAACACATCTTAAAATTATGGTAAATAAAGGTCCCAACAAGAACTTGTACAATGGGTGTCGTCTGCATTAGTTTCAGCTTTAATAACCACCACAAATCCTCGTCTCGACTTGAAATTGCTTGTAATGATGGGTTCGTTGAATCGTTGATGATGCTGTGTCGCGTGATCTGTCCTTGGTTTCTTGGATGAGTAGATCCCACTAATGGAGTCTGTCACGTGTTACTTAAAAGTCTAAACAAGCAAGCATGGGCTGACCAAAAAAAAAAAGAAAAAACATTGCGGAATGCCGACAGAAACGAAAACTTAAAAATATTAATATCATATGTGCAACACATCATACTTACAGCTACAGATATACTAAATAATAACAAATAATTCAATGTGGATATAATGACCTGGTGACAGGGTTTCTAGTGGCTACGCATTCCACCGCTGTCATAGCCGCCCTAACTTAATCCGGTAGTCCAACCAGGTATACAGGTCCTACAGTTTAACGTGGAATCCAAACCCCCGAAGCATTCTGGCGTACTTCACATCATACAGGAAGCTATGCCAAATGTGAAGGTCGGGTTAATGGTCTATGAAAAAATCCGCTGAGACGTATATTCGAACCGGGGACCTTTCGTTCGCCGGTCAGACACCTTATCCACTAAGCCACCAGACCGCAACAGATATACGTACTATTAACATTAACATGTCGGTAACGCGAACTCACAAGATTTTACCCATCCAAAAATCACGCAACGCGTCTAAAGTATTTTTCACTTAAAAAACTAAAAATCTAACTCAATTCACAACCCAACGGTTCGTCGAATCTTCCCGAAGGAGATGTACCAAGCTATCGTGTCAGAGGCAAGAAGACTAATTCCTTTCTTCAGGTTCCTACCACGAAATGTCCCGGCGTAGCTCATATAATCAAATACAACTCCTAAAAGCTGTCGGTTTGTATGAACAACGGTGACAGAAATTAAGGTGAGGGGGGAAAGGAGGAGAGGGTTTACGTTTCTGTAAATCAAACCTCAACAGTATTTTCTATTTGTTTTAAAGTATATGTATGCAAAATTCCATCAAAATGGGATAAGAACTGTGTTTGAATAAAGATTTTGCGAAAAACGTTCTGCGCCCGTATCACACGCGCAACAGGTGGCTTCTTGGCAACTCATAGATTTACCCCCATCAGAACATCGCGTAACGCGACTATAGAAGTTTTCACTTCAAAAAATTCTGTCACATCTGTGGAGAAAAATGTTTAGAAAGTATAGGTGTGTGCAAAGTCAGTGACCAAATAATGAACTCTTTTTATTCTACGCTACTTAGCTGCACCACAGTACAGAACATTTTAGAATTATTAGATATTCTGGTACTTAGTCTGCAACATCATATACCACAACTCTTCTTCGTTCTCGTGAATTACATCAGGTAATCCATTGGATGTACGCACTAAAAGAAAGTAGTTTAGACTGGTCAAAAATGATCCCAAATAATTTTTCACTAGTTTATACAAAAGCACTATTTAGTCTTAAATATAGTAGAATACTGTTTTCACCTTGCCAAAATTACTATCTCATTTAATTTCGAATTTTCTTTAACGGAAATTTATTGAGATGTCTAATCATATTCAAGCCACCTTGCTATCATAATGGTGTGTATAATGCCTTCCAGAGCAAGATAATATGTATTCGACAGGAAATTTTAAGCGCGATGAATAATTATAAAACATTGTGGGCCTTACAATTAGCAACTAAGGCAGTTTCAAAGAACAGGATCAAAAATTTTCTCCGATTTTATCAACCCAAGGAAGGTAGATGATCTGTCGTTAATACGCGGTCGCTCATAAGACTGGATCATTTTTAGTCACTGTACTAAGCCATAAATGAGCAAACAAATAAATTCGGGTCTTAGATCAGTGCCGAGTCGAACAGATGGTGACAGTTTTCAAAGCTGGCAAAAGGAGGATTCCAGGGTTTAAAGTTGTATTGTTTCTGTCACTCCCATAACCGGACATACACATCCGAAGCACGTGTGAATTTTATAAACACAGACATGGTTTTTCGAGACAGAAAGTTTGACCAAGTTTCGAACCGGCAGCCTGTTGAACAGCCTAGCCAGTCTCTATAATGGTTGGTAACGTACGGTGGTGCGAGGCCTACCTTGGAGATGGGCAGCACGGCCTGGATGTCGTCCTTGAGCACCTCCACGCGGGTGGTGTGTCTCCTGCGGCCCGCTGCTTCCAGCAGCGGGGCCTTCCTCTGCTGGCTGACGTCACCTGCCAGCACGTAGCGCGCGCTCACCACCAGCCGGCCGTCCTCGCCGCCGCCGGCGCCCTCGTCCGCCACGCCCACCACCAGCGAGAACATCTCCTCCGCGCTGCCTCCGCCGCCGCTCCTGCACGGCAGTATTGTCTGTCAACCGAGCCAGCTCTCTCCTAATCAATTCACATTAGATATTGCAATGTCATGCTCTAGTGGTCATTTTTGTCATTGGTATGTGATGAGAGAACAGTTGGGCTGCCCAGTAGGAAGCTGCTGCGTTGGATATACAGTTATCTGCCGGACTAAGACAGTCGTTTGAAACTGTGGACTGCGCTACTTTGTTTACAACTCAACGAACCGCTGGGCTTGCGTCATTCTGACGAGCACTTTTCCCTACAGAGATGGTGGAGGAGGATTCTCGACCTGTGGTAAGCGAAGATAGCAGGCAGAATATCCTAAATTTGATTGTAGCTATAACTGAATTAAAGATATACTCGTACTATAAGTGAGTGTAAACTAAAGGCCAATTTCTCGAAAAAGCCACGATTTAATTTAATTGCAATGGACTGCTTGCTCAGGTGGCAATTTCTCCACACACCCATTTTTCCCCTTCCCTTTTCCCACCTAATTTTTCCCTCTATTATTTTAAACTTTAAATATTATTTCAACTACCAGCAAAAATTTGGTATTCCCATGATATGAGGATGTGACACCGTTCCTATAACTCTCAATTAACGATTGGTAGCGTTTGCTAATAATTTAAATAAAATTAGGCCCTTACAGGTTAGTTTTCCGAAGGATTATTTTTGACATTTTAATAATCTTCGAGTTGAAAAAGGTTGAGAAAAGTAGATTCCTATGTAATGGCAAAGGGGACAGCCGTCACTAAATCCGAAGCCGCAAAGTCAGTTAGATGTCCAACTCCCGTCTGAAAGGTGAAAACTGAATTGTTGCGACGGAATCCACAGGCCAAAATAGAGAAACTTGTGAGCTGTGAATCCGCAGCGATTGCCAAATATAAATGCGAACATCTATTAGAAAACTATTACTCTTGAGTGCAACGAGACCTGACATTAGTTCTGGGTTTGCACTTTTCCTGCCTGGACGGCAGACACCCGTCAGCACAGAGATTGATGCATAACATCGTCTTCAGCAGTAACACCCTCAGAAATATCGACAAGTGACTTCATTCCTAGCAAATGGACCAGTTAGGATCTTGAGAGGTCGTAGCTACTTGTGAGGAACAAATTGTCTCATAATTTTTTTTATCAATGTTAATGTCCAAAACTGTTAAGCAATTCTGGCCTAAATCTTAATTTCCACAAAAGGAGAACGATCATGAGTACAACAATTTAGTTAATTTAAATTAATGTATTTCTAAGTGAAAATGGTGGACGGATTTAATTATTTTCAACGCGGATTGTTTTTACTCTCTTTCAGGTAAACAAAACATTAAATATTATGATCGCGATTCACCTGTTACAGCCACCCGTCTTAGTAGTAAAGCCCTTAAGCCAGCAAATTGCAAAGCGTGCTCTGTGGACTAAAATGAGTAATTACTTAATAGGATTTTGAAGGGGAAAATAAACAAAACATAATAGCTAGCCGTACTATAAAATTTTCTGAGGTTATAAAATACGATAAAGGAAAAACCAGAAGCAAAAAAAAAAAAAAAAAAAAAAAAAAAAAAAAAAAAAAAAAAAAAAAAAAAAAACTTTCTCTTTCAAAAATTATATTCTTAACGATGCTTTGCTACTATCTTAGATACAAGATATTCACGGCACGCATGATCATTCGTTTTATTTGTTTCGTTCTTCCCATAAACACACTTTTTTAAAAGAGTTGAATAATTCGGACAGTTATTTATACAAATAACCAGTTAATACTAATGATCATTTGTTGACTACTTACAATTAAATGTCTAACCGATATATAATGCAACGATCCAGTAATGTTACAATCAACGCAATACACTTTCTTGTCGTCAGTACCGATGTCGAAGTTTTTCCTGTACTGTTCTTGTATTTACGCTTCAGTCATCTTCCCTTTGTGTGATTATTTTTTATCGGTGATGTCCTCGTTTGCGATGCTCGATAACTTTAGCTCACTCAGTCGCCATCTACAATATTACTATTGTAAGGTCATCTACCGGGCATATACATACATTACACAAGCTATAAGACCGGACACATCGCTGGAATGCAAGTGGCATACTACTTAGCATTTCACTTAACACTCTAAAGAAGTTTCACTTTAAAAAAAAAAAAAAAAAAAAAAAAAAAAAAAAAAAAAAATCGCAGGTAAAGAGATCTGACAGTCAGCTCCTGTCATTTTGAATTTGTTATAATCGCTTAACGTGTGCGCTCAGAGTATAGCTAACATGCTGTACAAACAACACAAAGCAAAGCACTTGTAATGGATTCATATTACTTCCACATTTTTATGACTTTATGCCTCATCGGCGTTTTTAAAGAACCGTCCCGACATTCGCCTGAAATAATTCTGGAAACCAAGGAAAGCCTAAATCAGGATGGCCAGACGGGTATTTGAGTCCATGTCCTCCCGAATGCTACCGCTAACCTGTCGGGCTCCGTTATACTTCCACCTGCTACTTCTGCTGCCTATACCAACCTTCCGACTCACATTGACTGAGGTGGAGGATGGATCACTAATGGTGATCGTAGTGGGATTTTAATGTCTGAAAACGATGGAATAGAGGACATGCTGCGAAGTATTTCAAGAGTTAAGACAAATATACACTTAGAAATTGCTCAAGCTCCACATAAAATTGGAACCAACAAACCTTGTAGATCGAGAAGAACACATTATGAACTCTTATGCAGTGATTGGTATCTCTTAATTCAACTGACAGTTTCAGACAGCCCAACAGTTATTTTTGATGCGACTACTATCTGGTGTTCGCAATTTGGCTGCCGTTCGCATTTAAGTTTTTCGTATACAGTTTCCTAACGGTGAGGATTTATCGCTTTTAAATTCTTACACTTCTGCATGGGCACTAGTGATCCCAGGGACAATAAATCAACTAACAGACATGAAATGTATTTTGTGTCTTCTTCACATTGTGGCAACATTTAACTCCACGCGATGTGGTAGTCACGTGGGATTAACTGTCCCACGCGAACATACAGTTCTATTATAAAGTTTGTATTTCCTGGTTAGTTGAGGAACGTGTGTGATACTTATTTAACTGTCCGACACCATTTTTTTTACAATCAAATTTGTGCCTTTTTGTAAATCTTAGACGAAGCTTAAAAACGAATTAAGTTACCAGTGATCTGAGTCAGTTACTTTGCAGACCATCATGAATTTAAAAAACTCACTCGTATTATTATGAAGTCAGTCTAGGAAAGGTAAGCAACAGTAAAAAGTTAATGCTGACTGAAATCACAACTTTAAAATATTGTTCTCTCACTTCAGCTGAAATAACAGATCATGTGACAGCGAGACCTATTACAAAAAGTGTGTATTAATGTTTTATGGATGTAGTGACTGATGAGACGAGTACAATATCTTATTGTAATCTTATGTTATTACTTAGGTTCGTATCTTTATGACCAAAAAATAGAGAAATATGCAGGCAAATACTACCTTAAAAACGGGAAAATATTACCGAAAAATAACAAAATGTGGCAAAACATTTAAATGTACTATTCATCAAAATATTCCCAATTATACATCTTTTTTTATCTAGTGGTATCGCTTTTATGCAGACAGCATAATTTGCTTTCGTGTACTCACTGCACCAATGAGAAATTAAATTTTAAATCGTTTTGTTGAACTCATTTTAATGTCACATAATTTACAGTAAAGAACTATTTCATCTCTACTAAAATATTACTCTCAAAATTCCCTTACAAAACTCCATAACTTCGCAATTTCAGAAAATTTGTTTTCGGCATGATGGTAGTCCTACTCACTGATCCACTACAGATTGTAACGAGCCGCGCTGTCGCCACGTTACAAGGTGCATTTTATTATATATGTAATAATATAAGAGTAATTTACATAAATCTTGGGCGACCACGTGAATAGATTTTTGTTGTAATTTTATAAAGTACGCAAGATTCCAAGTGAGGACTGTAATGAAATGGTGAACTTATACAGTGTATCGTAGCAAAGCGAATATTAAAGAGTTATTGAGCTATGTAGGCTAGAAGCTAATCTTGGTCTTTCCGAGCCATGGGGACAGGACGTCGCGGATTTGGGATTTGCCAGACCACACACACTGCTCCCTGGGGATGGGTCACTCACCGAGCGGGAAAAGCCTGCCGTCAGAAACCCGAATGTTCTCTCGCCCCGGCGAACTTAGCCGAATATGTCCGACTTCTGTTGGATTCTTTGGCCAAATCACATATCGAGGATATCACGTGACATTAGGTGCCGACCTGAAGGTCCAATCAAAATGAGCGTATAACTCAAAATCCTGGGAATTTTTGTTGTATGTGGCTTCGAGACTACAAGTGGGCGGAGCAAGAAGTTTCCTCGTGGACCGAAGAGCGAGGAGCTGGGATTCTAACTTCGATCGCACCAGTCTGAGGTTGACTTGGAAAGTTGACTTCTTTCGCGAACCGCAGCTTGCCTTGCTGGAGCAAGGTTATCACCGCAACACAGCCGGTAATGCGATGATGCGCATTGCCAGACCAGAGATGCCTAAAGCCGACTTGTGAGATAATCTCACATATCGTGGGTCCGCTACACTCATCACAGACATCAGACGCAGAACTACAATGGTAATTGATTACGACCAAGCCATGTGATTGTGCATTCCGTGAAACAGAACCCGTAAGCGACTTTGAGAGGATAGGTCCATGTTCTCACTTTGTAATTGTAAAAACCCCTGAGCTAGCGGCATAATTTGCCAGAACTAGTTATTTTCGAATGATATATTGTTCATTCTGGCGCCCATGATTTTCTTTTTAACTGTAAAGTCACAGTATTATGATGCCTTTGTCTGAGGTAGTCATAACTTGTATTTTTCATTGTTTCCAGTTGTCATTATTTCTTGCATTTTGATTCTGAGATATTTAAAAGTAAATATACAATTGTTTGCTTGCCCATGACGGCTAATTGTAACTCTGAGCGTTGCTTTTATGATTTTGCCAATTTGTGTTAATGTTAACGGTAAATTCGCTCAGACTTGTAATCGCCAGTGATAAGAAATAAATGTCATATTGTGACAATTTTTCCTAAATTCCAACCAACGTCGAGATTCTTGCTAAATTAATAAATTTCCAATCCTTCGTAAAAATTAAGATTAAAAATCCACAGTTATTAATCATAAAGGTATGAAAGATAATTGTAATGTGGTTTGCCCACCAAGGTATCCACCACAAGATTTAAAACTGACTGAGGATTATTTTCAAAAGTATTTCATTGAGGCAATGCTTGACACGGATCCACAAAGGCATGCTGCTGATGCGTTGTTGAGATTAAAAGGCGGGTGGAATATTACGTTTAGAGAGTGAGATTACTTTAATTCTTGACTCCCACACCCAGTTGGTAGACGTTCAGCTTCGCCATACAATGCGCATTGTAACTGGCTCGCTTCTATCTACACCTACACAGTAGATGTAGATGTATTCAGTGGCTGCCGGTGCTCAGCAACATCCCATATCAGAAGGCAAAAAGTTCTAATAAAACTATGGTCGAGAATTTTGAACAATGAGGCTCTTTCCATCCATGAATATGTTAGGGATTACAAAACACGGCTGAAGTCACGTCGCCCTGCCTGGAAGACTGCTGTCATCTAACTCCTTCACCCTACAGATAGCTTGACAGAGGAATGGACATCGTCAACACCACAGGGCTTAGTGCACATTACCAATCCCAGCTCAAAACTACCAGGATTCAACTTACGGCGGTCACTGTGGTATAAACTAAATCGGATTAGATGTGGTACGGGAAGAACTGCTTCAACTCTCCACACCTGGGGCTGGGCAGATTCTCCGTACTGTGACTGCGGTGAGGTTTTATAAACTGTGTCACACATTGTGCAGGACTGTACACTGCGTGCCTTTACTGGTAGTCTGGAAGACCTAAATATGGCTACGCTGGAGGCGGTGGCCTGGTTGGAGCGCCTCGACGTTACGTTGTAGTGGTTGTGACTGAAGATCGTGTCTCAGTGGCCAGCTGCGGGCACTGTTCGCTAACTATGTGTATATATGTGTGTTTAGATTGTTCATTACAGTATAACTGTAACTGAATTGTGTAAATGTCTTATAGCATCATACGCAAAATAAAAAAAATAAAATTCTTGACTGTTGAATTCTGACTAATTCAGTGACAATCAGTTTTGTTTTTTCCTCCCGGGTATAATAGGAGTACAGCTCTGTGAAAAATTATCTTAATTTCATGTCATCTATATCTAGTGAATTCCGGTACTATCAAAAATTGACCAGATTTTTCCTCAAAATATGACCATTAAGAGTATCGTAATATGCCCAATACTAGGGAAATGGCCTCAATATGTATTTGAATGTATTTTATATAGCATATAAATTCAACCAGAAATATTTAACAAATGTTCAATTCAGCATTACAACTTAATAAAAGGCAGGAAAAAAATATGACTTGTCATAAGCCTCGGAACCCTAGTTCTAAGGAAGTGGTGCCTGTTATACTGACCCCGGCTTGGTGAGGGGCGGCGGCGGGGGCGGCGGAGGCGGCTGGTCGGCCAGGCTATCCCTGCGGAAGGCGGTGACGGTGAGCGCGGTGTGTTTGCCGTTGAGCGTGGCCGTCACGTTCCACCTCTCAGAGCTCGCCTCGGCTCCCAGTAGGCGCAGCCCGTTCTTCACTCGCACCCTGCACAAGACAAGTGTCTACACTCAACAAGCACATTAGCCGTACACACACAGCTACATTAAAAACACGGAAAGCAAGTGCAAATAACGAACCTGTAAGCAAAGTAGTTACAATGAAGAGAAAACAAATACAAATCCTGAAGACAATGGCACATTTACATTTTAAATACTAGAAACTATAAGGAAGATGAAGGCACAAGGCCGAGAAGGGAACACAATAATCCATACTGTACAATATTTTTGCATAAAAAAATCATATATAGAGATGAGAGATTTATTGAGGGTATGAGATGTGTACACTTTGAGACTAATCACAGGACTGGCGCCAGAGATGAACGTGGTGGCCAGGGTGAGAGTGGCACCAGTGGTGGGGGTATGTATGGATAAGAAAGCGAAAAGGCAGTACAAAGCAATAAAATAAAATAGTAATTTGGATCTAGTATTACAATATATATAATTCATTTTCATTAACATCGTAAGTGTTACTACTATCATATATTTAAAACGTAATAGAATAAATACCGGGGTACGGTAGGTACAAAAAAAAAATGTTTACTACGTCATAATATGTTACACTTGCGATCAATATCTTTTTGTTGCCTTAAATGAGATCCTTATCATTTCATGTTAGTCCTAAAGTACTGTTGGTGAAACCAAAACTACTCATTAAGACATTGCAGGGTGACCTAACCGCAGATGTCGCATTACCCATGCCTTAAAAACCCTGAATTTCAATCTACAACATTTTTATAAAAAATTTCGGTTGAGCTTAGAAAATAAATTTAAAGGAATGCAACTAATCGATATCAACTAAAAGCAAAGTAGTATGGCCAAACAAATATTTTACACGCAAACAATTTTGACTTACGATGGATCAGTTCTCAACCTAATACTGAAGTTTCATCGAATACCCTATTCACCAATTGCGAACGAAATTTGTGAAGTAGCTATCTTCAGTAAACAGAACAGCAAGATACTGGAGGAATCATGGGATCCTCTACCCAATGGGCCAATTTAGGATCACGACCACACATCACTTTCAGCAAAGTGGGCTTTGATGTTTCTCTGGCTATCTTCATTACTCTAATTCATCCAGATGGTAGTACCAGTTTATAGGGTTGGTGTCTTCTGGAACTCTTTTTTTCCATAATATTTGTGACAGAGCTCAAATGTCTTTTTTGTTTTTCGTTATTCTGTGATGCTGTATAACTATGGTCACATCCATCTGCCACTATGTCTTGATCTTCCTCTTCTCGAAATAAGTGACAAGGCGGTTGATCAGTCTAGTTGAATTCATCGTTGAGTTGTGCCCGCAGATGTTCCAAAACTCTTCCTGGCCACGTCTCAGACGAAGCGACTTTCCGCCGCGCGGCGGTAGAGGCGGCGGCCGCCCTAACTGTTTACACGAGGCGACATATGAAGCGGCGGCCACCGCCTCAATAGACTCGTGGACTGTCGATTTGGCGCGTTTAGCTTAATTCTTTGTAAAATAATGGATATTGAAAACGAGAGTGAAATGCTTCTGTGGTTACTGTACCAATAGTGGAACAGGATAAGAAAAAACTGCTTCTGAATCAATTTCATTCACTCTTTTGTTAGTATTATGATTCCATATCCCTTGGAAACAAAGAGACACTCAGTATTTTATGGTTCAAAAGAGTAGACTAAGATAAAAGTTAAGATAAGGTTTCGGTGCTGGATCAATAGAAAAATATTAAATTTCTAAGTTGTATTATATAAAATCGGGAAATAATTACAAGAAAAGTGAAAAATTGAATTTTCATTATTTATTTAATGAAATTGTATATTACGTATTTTATATTTGAACACTGAAATTTAATGATACAAAAAGGGAAAAAATCTCCATTTCTGATTCATTTTCTTCAGTCAGCCGTGTCGCCGCGTCGCCTCCACTCGGCGAATGCAAAATAAACGAAGCGACGCGCGGCGTCGTCTGATTTGCCCCCTTGAATTACTTTGGACCATGCGTCTACTCGACCGCCGCACGGCAGAAACCGCCTCGTCTGTTTTACACCTAAGAGTTCGGTATAATTTTACAGTCGCTGGTTGGGTAATTTTCTTCGTCATGATATTTATTGTGATAAAAACTGGATACGCAATAAGTTATTGCATTTAGTGGTAGGGATCTAACAGAATTCGACAGAAAGGTTAATGTGGAGCTCCAATTATCACTCGCCAATTATAAAAAGCGTTCCAAATAACAATGAAAAATTTTCCATCATATTCGTGCACCAACAATGAAACAGTGTGTTTGAAGTTAAAGGTCAGTATAAGCGACACGCACTGCCATGGTGTACATTCCGAATTAGCGCTGTTTAAATTGGTCCGAGCCTGACGGGACGCAATTGTGATTGCACTGCGAGGGTTCCATTAAGCATTTTGACCAACGATTCATTATTCAATTATGTTCCACGTAAAAACTGAAATTCCTATCTGTGCAGTTATGTTAAGCAAACACATTCGGTATTCGTGTAAATTATTCAGCATGTTGACACTGCCCGTTCATGTTCCAAACATTGCTAACTGGGTAGGACTAATCACAAAACAAACCTGCACTGATTAATCTCTCTTGGTGCCTCAAATGATTTACGTAGAATATTCAATACGATTATGATAGCCTAAATGGGGACTGAAAACAACCATTGTATTAAATCAATGAGTAATTTACTGAAAGTTGAGGAATCCGCTTGTCATCAGAAAATAAATTCTTCACTACTGTTTTGTAACCAAATATTTACGTAGTTTCTCTTTGTTCGTGCTACGAATATTTAAAATACTACTGCAGGATAAATAAATACACAGTAAGTTAAAAGTTTAGAAAAGACTTGAAGAAATAAATAAACTTTGTGGCTCCACACTCATTTACATTTAACTGACTTCCAGTTACTGCTTACTATATCTTACTGTAAAGATATTTTAAAAGCTTCAAAGTAGTTACAAAATTTACTACCACTCTTGAAAGAACTTTGTAAAGGTCGTTTTGGGCTTTATTATTAATTAAGAATGATTTTATAAATGTTGGAGACATTAGAGAAGTTAGAGTGGAGAGTTGCAGTCACGCAGCGCAGACGCAAGCAAAGTCGTTGCCCCGTTCAGGAATGCTGAATAGCACGTCAACAATACCTTCTTGTGACGCAAAACAGAGCCGTAGTGGGCCCTGTTCAACCAATAAATCATGCTATTCATTACCAGCTAGCTTAGGAGCAACATCGGGTAGTGAAACGCTAGCTTAAAGCTTAGCCACCCTGCCTCGTACGTCGTAACGATGTTAAGTACATCCAGTATTCATAGACTAACTTTCACTTAATATCTTTTACGATCAGACTAGCGATCCAGTAGAACAAGTGTGGACTCTACTTCTTTGTATCATAGTCACATGTACTATCAGCAGCTTGATTTCATTAAACCGTTTATCCACACTTTGTATTGATCATTTGAGTATATAGTATTCCTATAGTAATAGGGTCGTGACCTACACGTGGTGTCAGACAATTCTGATTGAATTAATTAGTTAGTTTGCAAAAAGTCAAGACGGTATCCGGAAGAAGATAAGAAGTGGAGATAAACGCTGAAGTCAGTCACATGTAAAGCCACATTCCCAATTAATGGTCAGAACGCCCAACGCAGTCACCTAACTACAAGGTCAGCCCGTTACAACTTGAAGCTGCGACTCTAAAACACTAAATAGCGGGTCATATGTTGTCAAGTTATAGTGGAGACTAATATTTGTTTTGAAAGAAACAGTTTGTTGTTTAATGTAATCTCGAAAAGTCATCTGGTACGTGTTGTTACAGAAATGCTTCGAGAGCTAAACGAACTGATGAACTGAACAGGTTTACGGTGTATATACATATAACGTAACTGTGAAAAAGTGTCTACTTCTGAGATATTTGAGTTTGAGGTGCTATTAGAAAGTGACAGAGAAAGAATATTTTTTATTAATATTTTGTTTCTGCGTGTCCACAAGTTGTAATGAGTGGGATTCGCGTTTCTGTGGAGGGCAGGTCGTATACTCACTTGACGACTATGAGCGCGGCGGCTGGCTGGTGCAGGAACACGGGCACGTGGACCCTGGCCCTGGGGTAGAGCGGCGCTCGAGGCAGCAGCAGCGTGAGCAGGTCGTCGGCCCGCAGGTCCCTGTACGTGGAGGCGGCGGGCGCCAGCAGCACGGAGCCCAGCGGCGCCACGGGCTGAATCTGCACGCGCGGCACGCAGCCGTCTCCGCGCGGCTCCAGCACCGAGTACGCCAGCTGCACGCGCCGCGGCGGCCACTTGGCGGGGCCGGAGGAGCCGGGGGCGGGCAGCGGCGGCCACCACGTCGCCGGGACCGTCACCTGCTCACCACAATACACACGCGAGTGCCGTATTACAGAGAATACACTGCAGCGCCTCCACAGCCTAGGCGGGCCCTAGTATCTGAGAGGAGCTCCCAGTTGACCGCACGGCGTTTACCCCTAAACCTGTTTATGAGCTACTCAATTCCAAGTATTGCGCAACGTATGCCAGCCAGTATGCATTAAATGTGCTGGAGGAGAACCACATAAGAGAACCAGGCGGTGAGTCTTCAAACACTGCAAGAGAAGCGTTGTTACCAAAAGAACAAAAGCTATCGCAATTGAGATACTGCTGTGGGGACGTGAGCCCACTTGGGCAGTCCTATAGGACAGCGGTTCCCAACCTTTATTGATACACGACCCACTTTTAAGTAAAAAAAAATTCGGGGCCCACCTAATATGAGAGTCTATCTAATATCAGAATGGGAACTGTTGTATGACCTAGATACGCTATCAACTATCCTATTCTACGAAAAGGCAAATTTTTGAACAAAGAATATACTATCAACAGAAACAAGAATTGATAATACATAAAACAACAAACATATTATAGACCGGGAAGCGGCTGCGAAGACCATCACCTCATCAACTTGACTAATGAAATTCAACGAATAATCACATTAAATCTATTCTCAACCACAACAAAACGCAAACAATAACTCACTCTCACAAGCAGAGAAATAGTGTTTCTATCAAAGACTTTGGTTTCAAGAATAAACAAGAAAATTACAATGGGAGAAAAAAAATTGCAGGTGGTTTGCGCGCACATCTCCGCTCTAGAGCTGGGAGTGAGAGGGGATGTTCACGAGTTGAAAATGATTGCGCGATTGCTGCCGCTGTTATATCTCATAACGATGTTATTGCGTAGTATTGGCTAACTGTTTAAGAATTTTTTTCTCACATAGTTTTAATTTAATCTAAAAGCTTTCATGATTATTGCACTTGTAAAATATCGTGTTATATTTTTTTAAATAGATTAAATAAAAGATATATTTTTGTGGCGACCGATCAAAACACACGCCGCGACCCACCAGTGGGTCGCCACCCATAGGTTGGGAACCGCTGCTATAGCGTATCCCCGTACGGCTATCGCTTCTGGTGTCGGAATCTACCTGGCGTGCCAGGACATAGAATGCGAGACAAGCTCTCGGCAGACCGCAGGGCGGTTATCCTTAAAGCTTCTGGTAGACTACCCAATCCCATTAAGTGAGTTACAGGCGTTGTCAGAAGCACGAAACTCGAGGTAGGTGTCCGCGTAAGTGACTCTTCAAACGTTGCGAGGGAAGCCTTGCATACATGAGTGCTGAGTGGAGGAGGAGCCCACCTGACTTGGACGGTGCCCTCTAGGCATTGGCCTCGTAGTGGTAGACAGTTTTGTTGCGTGGTGCAGTGCCCTGGGTGGGCCATAGGAGGGTTAGGTTACCTCCTACGACGGCCCTAACCCTACCCGTGATCGCAAAGCCGGGTGAAACGAGTTTAAAGGTAAAAAAGTGTCCCCATGGCCCTGATTCTCTAAGCGTCTGGTCTACGTGACTACCAAAGACGCCAAGGGCTTAAGGATGAGGCTAAAACCGCGAGATCCGAGCGTAAAATGAATTTAGTTGTAACTAGCTGCTACCCGCGACTTCGTAAGCTTGGACTTAAAATTTTATTGCTAGAATAGGATGTAGAAAAAAATATATGTAAAAGGTGTCTCAAAAAGCACGAAGTCGGGATAATATGAGGGAAAAAAACCCATCACCATACCATTCTACTAGTGAACATGCATCATTAAGATAACCAATTAGCAACATATTTAAAAATAGCAACAAAATAAGGGTGGATGTTAATTGTGGGAGAAATTCTTCCTTAGTTCCTTTGGCAGATTTTTTTTTGTGGTTTAAAATTATATCACTTTCTACAGTCATTGCATACAACGCAAATCCACATTTACACTATACAATAAATTGTATATGTACATGAAATTTATGATCATATGTAAACTGATTGTGAGAGAAAGTGATATAAAATTATAGACTTACACACGCTATCCGTCTGTCACCGCTAGTTTTATGACAAAATGAGTTATTTATTTTGAAAAAAGAATCCGATGCCCTGCCTAAGATACATAGTATTTCCTTGTCAATTTTCATCAAGATTGGTTTTGCTGTTTAGTCGCCAAAACGTAATAAACAGACAAAGAAACAGAGTTACTTTCGCATTTATAGATAGGACGGAAAGTCAGGCTCGGGCAAGCCTCAATACAATGACGGCGAAAGTCTACGCAGTCAAGCCTCGAGAGTTAAGAGAGCAACAGTTCCTAGTACTCTGCAATTGACACAGTGGTAGTGAATAATCACAGGGCTGTACTGTACACTAATTTTTGTACATTTTATCACCGTGGAGTCATGGAGGCCGCGAAGAGTGTTGCAGAACAAACTTACTGGTGCAGAGAAAGACGCGTTTGGCAACAGGAGTCTAGGTAGACTTGCTTCGGAAGTGGGAGAGACTTAAATTCAGAATCTGACAGGGTGTAGAGATTGGTAAGTGACACTCGCTGATCGTAGTTTGGCTGACAGTTTATGAAGCCAACCCGATTGTAGTAACGTGAGTGGGGCTCTACGCACGCATTAATTTAATCAATTCTAGTAATCACTGTCACAATAATGTTACTAAAATATGCCATAAAGATAATAAAATTGTTAGTTAAAACATGAAACTACAACAAGTGGAACATTACAACATACTCTGAGCACTACCAAAGATGTTGTTGTTGTTTTAGGGCGCGTCGACATCGAGGTCATTAGCGAACTACCAAAGAGATATAATAGATGAAAATCCCCCCCCCCAATATAAATGTAAGAAGAATTTCATGCTAGTTTTTCTCCGGTCTGAAAGTCTCTCATAGGGGTAACTTAATTGTAGGGCTATACTTGTTCCCTTTCAATCAGAAGGAATTTTAAGATGTGAGAAGGCGGAGAACAAATACAGGAGTTGAAGTGATTAGTCACTTACGCTGCGTTATACATATTTCTTCGCTTAATGAGATACTACGATGAAAAAGATTTCGCTCATGGCATAGCCACTTGAAATCTTCGTCATCGAAAGAATTTCTGAAAATTAATATAATTATTTGTGATAAACGTTATAAAATAGCCATAGGTGTCACTCCAGTCGCACTGATTCTCAAATTCCAGGTAGCTAAGTTTTTCACGTCATGTTGAAAGAAATAATGATTATTCTGTTGATGTGGCGCCCTTTGTTTTGGAGTGGCGTGGGATCTATGAAGTGAAGAGAATCCAAATTTAAATGCAGCTGAATATATCGACGACCAGGAGCTTCACTGAAGGAAAAAAAATATGGTGGATTCGCGATACACAGCATCAGCACATGAACACTACCTTCAGCTGATTTATCAATTCACACAAAAATTTGTTTATGTACTTTTGAAATTCTTCATACATTTCTTTATTTATATCCAACATGAAAAATCTCGTATTAACTCTGTGGAACACTAAGCACCTTACCACTCAAACACCAAATCTATAAACAATTCGATAAACAATTTACCAATATTGTGAAACGACTGAACACTTACGAAATCTGCTCGTTACTGCATAAGCAATTATGCCTTTCCCAACAAAAATTTTTGTATCTTTTAGGTATGAACCTTAATGTTTTGACTTGTAACAAAATAAGGGAAAAGTGATCCCTGTTTGCTGTATCCACAGTAAGTAGATAGCTACTAAATCATAAAATACTGAAAAAAAACCTTCACATAAGCATAAAGGTTCTTTTAAAGGAAATGTCATTTTGAATTTGCTCAAAAATTGTTGTTGGTTGTCCTATTTCTTACTAACAATTGTTTTCTGCTAAAAAGGAACGCCGCTTTAGGTTCTAAGTGTTCATATAAATTTTCCGCATGTCACACTTAACCAAACGCCGACACCCTTTTCAGGGATTTAAGATCGCACCGATTTTGACGTATCTAATCAGTTTATAACAATTTTATCTCAGCCACCCTTCCTATGGCTATGGCGTCTTTCAGGAATAGATTAACGCACCGAAATGGTGTTGGTAAAACTCTGAATAGGTTTTCCTTACAATACCCATTACGGAAATTTGGTACTGAACTCTACACTCACTGCTGGCGAATCAACTCATTCCTAAATCAGATAGAGCTTCAATTTGTTTGTTATATTTAATATTTAGAACAGACATTGATTTTCAAATAACCGATTTGTCTAAACCTATATTCTTAAAATGTATGAAGGACAATAAGCAATAAGTTCTCGCAAATCATTCTTTTTATCATAATTAACTGTTACGTTTATTCTAATTGTGCAGTATTCCATTTTATGTTTTTGCACTTCAGAGTATTCTGTGAAAATAAATGATTTTTTCATTTATTACTTAGTATACTATGTTTAAGAGGATATGGAGTATATTGTTCCTAACGAGCTAGGAAGTTAAATATTGAACAATAAACATTTTGAACAATTTGGTTTAGGAATTCAGTATTTCCGTTTGCTAACCAAAGGCAATGAAACGAGAAAATTATCACTCATCATACAGGAAACATAAATCTTTTATTACCTTCATAATCTTCATTAGTCCTGCAATAATTTTTTGCGATTAACACCACGTCTATGTCGAGACTAAGGTCATTAGAAACGGGAGAACGCGCAGGAAATGAGCGGGAAAGATTTCGTCCATGGCATTTTGTATGGGATGATTTTTGAAATCCATGAGAGAAAAAAACGAAATCCAAATGGCCGAATGGAGGATTGAACCAGCGTCTCCTGTATGTCAAGTCCACACGCTACCGTTAACCCGTATGGACTAATTGATACATATATATACCCTATGGCTTTATGCCTCATTGAAGACGAGGTCATTAGAGGTGGCATAGGTCTGGTGGAAATGAATGGAAAGGAATTCGGCCATGGCTTTTTGCAGGAATCATTCCAGCATTTGGCTGGAGAGATTCCTTAATAACTAACATAGGTAATATAATCTAGTTTAGTTATGACGATACACACGTTATTATTCCATTATGATTTTAATTAGAAGAAAATCGCCATAAATAAATGCCTTCGAGTTTCTTACATCCGCCCTTGAAACAAATAGATTTTTTATTTAAAAAATAAACTATTTCAGGCTGTCTGTATTACTGAAAACTTCTTACTTCTTCAGATCATCAACGGCAGTTTCGCGCAGTAGTTTTCAGTCTGACGTCTGGACTGGGATGTAGTGGGACGAGGAGCACAGGAAGTTTATTTTCCAGAAAGCGCTCCTAAATTTATCAAGTCAGTCGTTATACTGAAGAATGAGGTCATAAGACTGCTTTAGCATAACTTCTCGTTTGACGTTGGAATTCGTGAAAATGGCAACGAAGTTAGAACGTGGTGATTCTTATTCTTAGACTTGTAAGCGTCGAAACGAGATGAATATTTCATCAAAAATTTCCACATTCATTCGCTTGATAAGTGACTCGTGAAGTTGCCGCTTGATGTACCGCTTCAAAGAGTTGCTAAACTTTCATAAATTCGTCGCTAAAAGCATTTACTCCCTGAAATTTAAAATTCTGTTCATGAAAATAAAAACAATTTAAATACATGAATACAATTTAGAATTTTGTTTATATAATAACGTTTAAAATGTTAAAATGTTATTTAGTGAAGTAACATGGTATTTTTTCCCCTGCCCTCAGTGGTCATAAATTCATAAGCAGCAATTTAAATTCGTTTTCCAAGCTTGTTCTTGTAAGAGACCAAACTTTTTTTTTTTACTTTTAAAAAAGTAATCGACCATTGTAAATGGCGATGTTTCAATGCCAAAATTCTTCTCGTTGCACTTTTTTTTATTTTTTTTAACTTTTCCTCCCATCAAAGCAGTCGAACATATTATTAACATATTAAGCTGTGGAATGATAATTATTTACTGTGCTAATATTAGCTACAATGTGTGTGTTATTTTTATGGCTTTATAAATGGTCGACGGCATTATCATTAGATTAGGGAATGGACTTGGGGCAAAGAACGGGAAGAAATTGGGCCATAACCATTTGAAGGAACCATTCATAATTCATCAGTAGTGCCTTCTGGAAACCTTTGAAAGTGTAAATCTGAATGTTCGGACGGAGATTCGAACGTGCGTCTCCGCAATGTGAGGCCAAAGCATTCGCGCTCACCTGCCAGGCTCAGAGCGAAGAATCTACAGATTGTGTAAAATAACTACTATGACTGACTACGGTACATCAATCTCAATGTCCTCTTCCCCTAAGAAACATTCCGACTATTGTTTCTAAAGAACAACCAATGAATTAATTGTGACTGCGACATCGCCTGCTGCGTACAGCGAAAGCAGACGTAAACAATTAACTACAGCAAAAACAGTTTCAAGTTGCAACCGATTTAAAAAATATTTTTCTTCTCATATAGTACTTTATTATAAGCACAATATAAAAGTGGCACCGCGCCATATTTATTAATTAGCAAGAACAATTTATCAAAAGAATTTTACGGTAAATTAGCTGCAATCTTATTCAAGGTAGCGGCATGAATCAGCAATAAAGCTTTTCCGCAACAGGATGGTCAATTCGTGTTCGGTTTTGTGGCGGCTCCTGAAGCTTTTTTTTTTTTTTCTTTCATTAACTTTTATTTACACGTTGTGACAAATTTTATCTTTAAATAAAATCAATTAAATTTCAGTTTTTATTTTGATACTAGAATAGCATCCCGCATTTCCCGGACCGATTGACCAATTTAGTCACCAAGTGAGAAACACGTGCACCAAGTTTGATCAAAATTACCTCATACGTTTCTGGAACATATAAAACGTATCCTAGATTCACCCTCATCCAAACCAGGAGGTTCGTCGGTATTGATTTACACCTACACATAATCAGAAACATTTGTATGAAGTATTATTAAAATCGCATAAGCCTTTGAAGAAAAATAAATATGCATTTGGAGGTAGTTTTGGGGAAAAAAATATATGTTGCAAACAATGAAAAGTAGTAAAAGAAAACACACGAGGAAAAGAAAATATTTTAGCGGGAATCAAAGCAGCAGTGGCCAGCTTCTCATAAATTATGACCAATTACTTCGAACAACAAAACACGTGGGTGTCACACTACCCTAAGAATGAAAAAAAAAAATTGGTGTACTGTTTGAAATGGAGAATAAATATCCGATCTAATGATACGCCTACACTTGTCCTTGAATCTTATATGTTATTTCGAAATTTCTTCGGTCAACATTTGTAATTACTTTTTCGCATCAAAAGAAGTTATTTGAATGCATGAATTCAGTTTTTAAATTTAAAATAGAAATTTAACTATTGATATATGTAACTTCATTCTTAAATATTAATTCTTAGGATGTTTTAACAAGAAATTTAAGAGACGGCCGGAATGAAACACGGGGTAAGTAGCTTCTGCGCTCAGCTACATCACATCAGTAATGATGTTTGAACTAACTCTGTGCATAAGCAGCGTCAAATTCTTCAACTCAGTTTTTGTCCTGATTATTCAGTATGGCTTATTACTACCTTTCTATTATAATGTTCTATTACATATACAGTAAAAACATTTTTCATAACGGTAATTCCGAACGTCACTATCACCCCCTGTAAGCCAACTTGAGAAAGTTGTCAACTGGAGAATATGAATGACCGTAGACTAAAAACAGGTCGAAGAGAGTCGCCTTAGGGAAGAAACGGGAACTCTCTTGTTGGGAACAACCTGCCTCGAGAGAACTTAACAACCGTCTTTCATATTGTACACCGCCTTCAAGTACGGAGCTCCGGAAAGTCTTTTCCTTAAAGTACGTCCGAGTGTTCCTCGGAGACAAAATACCTCCGCTACATGCACCCTGATTATACACAATCTATAACTGCTATTTCTATCAAATATTTCCGAAAGGAGTAACACATTTGTAGTAATATTTTATCATTTTTTTAAAAAATTCTTCATTCTAATAATACAGTGTGTAATATTTGAGAGCATTTTCAGTCGCTTCTTGGTGCGGACTTGTTGAGAAGGAAAAAATATAGGGCCATACCGTAACATGAGGAATGTTATCACTTAATAGTAAGATAAGCTGCGCCTATTTATAACATCCATATAACACATTCCTACGATAAGGAACAAAATCGTTAAATGAAGGAATACTAATTCATTATGACTGGCGCTTCTACTATTACAATAACGAAATAGCTACACTACAGTCACATTTATTTCTAACATAAATGCAGATACAGCAAAAAAGATATTTCTTCCAAATAATAACTCGACATTGCTTTACTTTTGTTGCAATTTTGCCATCGGTAATGATTGAATGGTAGATCAGACAAACAATGGGAAGCCGCCGACTTTAAATTCAAATTCAATTCGTACTGTGTGAAATGAAAGCTCATGTCCAGAAGTGTAATGTGGCAAAGCAATAACATGTGCTTCTATGTCGCTGTCGAGAAAATCATCAAAATATTCTGTTGCGCTCAAAAGCTTTCTACGTTAGTTAGATTTAAAGGGGCGCGTGGTGCAGCGAGCAAGCTGTCTGCCTCTTAACCTCTTCAGTCCCGGAGGTATCATATATGATACCTCCAGGAATTATTTTTTTCTTGGGTCACTGCACAGCTGAACCTTTTCTGGCCTATCGAATCATCTACACTGTATACTGTAGATTCTACAGTATACATCGCGCTTCTCACAGCTCGTATGTTCGATCTTCTGCTTTTGGTAGCCCTGATTGGAAACTTGGGATCCTGCAGTTGTACAACATGGCTCGTCGAAATAAAGGTAAATACATAAAGTTGTGTGTATAATTTTCCTGCTTTACTCCCGAGGTATCATATATATACTATCTATAAAAAATTAATTATTGTTTCAAATTAAATTTTATGGTCATTCATTGTTAACTAGCGTTAACACAAAGTAAATAACACAATAGTAGTTGTCTTGCACTTTTATTATGAGTTCGGGACTAAAGAGGATAAGCTAGTCGTCGCCGGGTCGAATATCGCTGCGTGAAAATTTATTTATTGAAATATGTATACAGATAATACCCGGCTATCTGTTTCAAAAATTATACATATAATAAGTTTTTTAAATGCCTTTTGTTGTGGAAAGCCGACGCCGACTCGTTTCGACTCTCCCTTCACCTGGTACGGGAATGAACATCTACTTTTCAACTATAACGGTCGCGTAACTATATTTTTATATCATACCTACCACAGCAAATAATTATTTTTAAAATATAACTTTGTTTGCGAACAACATTACAAAGTTGTAAAGCTTCGGGTTTTTTTTTTTTTACAATAAACGGCATTTAAAAAAATGATATGTCTAATTGCTGAAACTGATTGTCGGTAAATATCTGTAAACACATTAGAATAAAAAAAAAGAAAAAGTTACGATCCGGAGACGACGGGCTTATGAGACAGAGAGCTTGTTCGCTGCGCCACCCGTCCCCTTTAAATACCTGTAATGCAGAAAGTATTATGACGGAATATTTCAATGCAAAGCGAAGAAGCGCGTGTTACTGCTTTGTCACATTATACCTCTGGCCATGAGCTTTTATAACACACGATATGAATTGAATCTTAATTTTACAATTGGAGGCCTCTCCTTGTAAGTACCACTTTTCTATCACCCTTTTCATCAATTCACCCACCCAGGGCCATACAATACATTAATTTTCAATAAAATTTCTTTCGATTTTGCATATAATTAGTAATTTACCACATAAATATTTTGTCATAACCGAGTTTGTCATATTTCACGCGGTATAATTTGAATTTACACTTACACCAGATCCCACCGTCATGTGAGACAGTGAAAAAGTACACATATTCGCTGCCTAACATTTTTCTCAACTGGTAATATTTTTAATGAAATATAGCAGTTCTTTTTGATAGACCTAAACGTATTTTCTACACTGAAAATCATGTAATTCTAATTGAGGAAACACCTTTCATACATTCTTCAACTCATTATACTTATCCATATTATATTACAGTAACTATACCAGTGTGTGTAAGAAGCAATTGATCTCATCCTACCTTTTTAGCTCGGACTTTACTTCATGCCTCGTCAACATCGATGTCATAGGAGGCAGAAGAACATTGAGTGACGAGGAAACTAAAGATATGGCCTTCTAAGCAACCATCGCCTGGGGTGATTTCGGAAAACAATGGAAAATTGAAATCTGGATGAACGCACGGAGATTTTAAGCCACGTTCTCCCGAAGGTCAAGCCTCGGGGCTGCCGCTCACAATCTGGCCTCAGTCATCTTACTTCGCAGCCCAGCGTCAACTTTCAGTTGGTGCATGTTCCAACATGATAAAATTGAAATTTATTTCCATTACAGTAAATTTAAACGAGTAGTTTAAAAGGTATAATTGTACAATATTATCGCTTCCCACATATTAATTTTATTTTAAAATATTTATATTGAAAGCGGCTATGTATTTTGCATTTTTACAGCCAACATACTTAATTTATATTACAGCTGCAAAATTTATAGGCTATGCTTGAATGTTCAAATCACTTTATTCAATTTTTATTAATATTTGTATTTTCTAGAATGCTGAAAATCCTACTGATATAGTTATTGTTAACTTTCTCGATGGTTCAGTGAAACGCTACATTTTGATTTGCTGGCTTACTCGAAATGTTCCCAGAATATTCGATGGTAACTGTAACCAGCGCTCTTTCTGTATGATCACTCAGCGATATGTTTAGAACTGGCACGTAATGGCTACGAGCCTCGTTATAAGTCATTAATGTACTTTTGATTAAACTTGGGAGGCGGATGTTTGATGTGTACGTGAGTAATGATGTGTTTAATGAAAGAAGTCACTTTACGGAAACCGAGCGTGGTGGTGTAACGGTTAACGTTCTCGCCTCGCATTCGGGAGGACAGCGGTTCGAATCCCCGTCCGGGCATCCAGATTTGGTATTTCCATGGATTCCCAAATCACTCCAGGCAAAAGGCCATGGCCGAATTCCTTCCCATTCCTTGCCCCCCATCCTTCCCCGTCTCTAAAAACCTCGCTGTTAAGAGACGTTAAGCAGTTAAAAAAAAAAAACAACTTTACGAAAGGGTATCATTAAAGTGGAATAATTTAACTTTTTCACACATTACAACATAATAATATGGTGATTGCAGAATCGCCTGCAGACCAATTATTTGTAATAGGTAACAGAGAATGCGTTTAAACAATTCTCTGACAAGCTGATGATTTTAGAACATTTCGAAATGAAAGATCAGTTTGTAGAACTCGCTACTTACTCAAGTTATACATAGTAAATAACCAAGCACTGTAGCTTATTCCAATGGCGAGATTAAACTTCACAATTATTATTATTTGGGGAGGAGTCGGGTCCAAATTCAGCTACAGTCCACCTATTTCGTTTCTTCATGCTTTACCGAAATCCCTCCAGGTGAATGACTATGGTTCTTTGAAAATACCATGAACAAATCCCTTGCTGTTCATTTCCTCCAACGTTTCCAGCCTTTGATGACCTCGACACCGAAGAAGGCGTCAAGCCATAATAATAAAAAATTAAAAATATAAAAAACTTGACATGTGAGCCGATGCATTAGTGCAATGTGAGCTGACCTGCGCGAGACAGACGCCGTCCTCGCCGTCTGGGGAGCAGGCCGCGGTGAGGGGCGGCCGGTCCCCTAGCGCCGCGTGCAGCACTATGCACACCCTCTGCCGGGGGTGGCGCCGCCCGCCGCCTCCCGCGACGCCCGGCACCGCGGCGGCGGCCACGTCCGGCGCCACGGCAGACCCGGTGCCCGCGTGGAACAGCACCCGCAGCAGCGGCTGGTCGCGCGGCAGCTGCGGCCGCACCACGTGCGCGCTCACGTCCAGGCGCCGCGGGGCCGCCCCCGCTGCCGCCGCCACCGCCGCCGCCGCCTCCAGCGCCCCACCACTGCCGTTCTGCAGGACGGACAGAGGCGGCTGCGGCACGTCCATGGGGTCGGGAACCACATAGCGCGCCGGCACCTGCCCAGTCACAAGAGCAGAATTAGTGTTATACTGCACCTTCCATAACTAAAAACCACATAAATTTTGCACTTTCGAATCGAATTTATTATTGCACATCAGAGCCAGTCTCTGCAATTCACACATATTGTAGTTACCAGAAGTTGTTTTGCACCA
This sequence comes from Vandiemenella viatica, assembly GCA_031002005.1. NCBI lineage: Eukaryota > Metazoa > Arthropoda > Insecta > Orthoptera > Morabidae > Vandiemenella > Vandiemenella viatica. The sequence goes on along the minus strand of JARYHS010011408.1, from coordinate 296,895,584 downwards.
GGACTAACTCTCACCATTCCAATCTCGAATAGCTCGAGGAAAGAAGGAATACATATAAGCATCAGTACGGCATCTTATTTCTCTAATCTTATCTCTCCTGTCATAGCGAGTTAAATAGGTAGGTGGAAGAAGTATTTCATTACACTCTTAAATGAAAGAAGAATTTCGCATATTCGTTAACAAATTCTGACAAAATCGACGTCGTCCGCCTGCCAGACTATTCCAGCTCAATCTGTGTATCAATTCAGTACGTTCTGATAAAAATACTTCGTTGTTCATTAAAGTTTTATCCACAAATTAGCGGATAAAACTATTTTTCTGTGTAAGAGATAGTGGGGAATTAATTGAATCTGATAGCTACATAAGAAAAATGAGGCAGGCCTTCGTAATGCTGGAACTGGCATGCTAGCGTCGCATCGCTAAGTGTGTCGTATATGTATATGTAAAAAAATGTATAATTTCGTAACTGAGGTTCTACGAGAGCAATATTATGGTCAACTGATGTAAAAATTAAGATTTAAATGCCAGAGCCATTCAGTTGCGTCGGGAGGCAACAGGAAATGACATATATTCGGTCTCAGTTCGAGAGAGAAAGAGAGAGAGGTTGACGGGGTGGGAGGGGGGGGGGGCGACTTCAGGACTACGCAGGAGTAGCAGATGGTCAGGCATTGATAACGGTACACGCACTCGTGTGATGTGGTACAGACAGACTGTTAAGTGTCTGTCATACCGAATGTAACAGTTAAATGCCACCCAATGTTTTTGTGTTGAATAAATGTGTTGTAAGTGCGCGGTCTAATCAGTGAGGACTACCACCAGTACCATATTATTAAAATAAGATTCACAGAGGAACTGTCACAAGGAAATGTTGGAATTTATGTTCTGCAATCGTTCGTGACGATGGTCCACAACGAGCAGACTACAAGGGGAACGACACTAAACAATAAACAAAGCAATATGTGAATGGAGGTTTCCCCGGTGTTAATGTAACATAGTTTTCACAGGTTTGCTGTCGGATATTTTCTATAAACGATGACAACGTCCTCTGTTGTCTTCATCAGGTCTCTTACTGACAAGAATCTGTGTTCTTGCCGATTCTCGTTAGCAAGAGACCTGATGAAGACAACAGATAACCTTGTCGAAACGTTGCAATAAACAATCCGCTTACATAGGGACGCCGGTTCGAGTCATCTCGAGCATGGGGTGGTTTCAATTAAGTGCTGTATAGTTCTGTGATGTGTGTATTTATTTGAATCAATATACCATAGAAATCCAATCACATACACATTGAGAAAAATCACACTGCCAAATCGGGCAGTATGGCTTAGCAGCCTAATAGAGTAAAAAAAACAATAGTAGTATGGAATTTATAATCGACCCAACCTCTCCAAGCGATGTTTCCGCTTTTCTACTTGATATGTTATTTGAGTACCTGCTCTTACAAATCTTCGTCAAAAATCATTCATGAATTCGAAGACTAACTGTCTGCATTAATATCATATGGTTCCAATGTTCCCCAATTTTAGCCGTTACGTACTACAATTATGATTACAAACAATTAAGTCCGAGAATCAAATTTTAATGCAATTGTGGACAGCCTGTTGCGGTACATCTGATTATAGTTCCTCTTTACAAATCTCTTTTTTCCTAGAAGTTGGGGAAACCTGTGAAATCAGTTGAATATGACAACACGTTCAGCATAGCATTGTTGTCGGAATGCCTGAAGGAGACGGTATCTACTGATGGTAGGTAACAGAAGGAAATATTCAGACATCACTCGTCCACAGACTGGAGTAAAATCAACGTCCGCCTACGCAATGGCTGCTGCATTAGAATGTTATTGCTTGATGCTCGTCACATGTGACCGAGCGTGGCGGTGTAACGGTTAGCATTCTCGCCTCGCATTCGGGAGGACGGCGGTTCGAATCCCCGTCCAGGCATCCAGATTTGGGTTTCCATGGTTTCCCAAATCACTCCAGGCAAATGCTGGGATGTTTCCTTCAAAAGGCCATGGCCGAATTCCTTCCCAATCCTTGCCCCCCATCCCTGCCCCCCATCCTTTCCCGTCTCTAAAGACCTCGCTGTAGAGACGTAAAGCAGTTAAAAAAAAAAAAAAAAACGTCACATGTGGATACCCTACTGTTAATATCGATAGTTGACTGTTACAATGAAGATTAAATGGCTGTTCATAATCTCTGTAAAATGTACAATTGATCTGTAATCTTGATCTCTTTTGTTCGATTAACATTATATTTTAAAATGCATTTCATTGACTGGTATATCGTAACCATTGCTATGTGAGTCGATTTTTCTTAAAATTTATCTAAACCACTGTCCTTTGTGCACGTATACGTTTGTCTACATACCGAAATCAATAATGTGCTGGGTTCAGAGAGCAGTGTTTCTTACATAAAATGCATATAGTTTCGATAGTATTATACAACCCCTTCGAATCAACATCGAACAGGGTATTCAACATCATCAAACGTTTAATTGTTTATTTACAGTGAATTATAACGCAGTGGTATCATTTTTCTAAACGTGTGTATTTCGCAGAATTCTACGAGTTTGGTGTGTAAAATAGACTGACTGTCATATTATAGGATTTAAAACATTTCTCAAACAAGTTTCTGCAACACTGAGAAAACTTTTCGGGATTTTATTCACGTCAAATTTACATCGTCTGACGATCCGGAGAAGCATTCTTATACAGTTACAGATTCTGTTTTTAAGCTACTACTTGCAAATCAGTTAAAAGAATCAAGCAATTTTGTCCACTTTAAATGCTAGCTACGCAAGTTTCCTCAAGGTGGCCACGACGGTGCGTAAGGTCTTCAGATATATTTTTTTTAAGTGGATGGTTTGTTCGTAGGTGTGTGGTTGGTACTGACCGTCTGCTTGGTGGAGAATGGCCCGTAGGTGGCCCTGACGGAGACGGGCCTGGAGCTCTGGACGACGCTGAAGCGGTCGACGCTGAGCACGGAGCCGGCGGCGGCGTCGGAGGCAGGAGGCGGCGGCGTGAGCGGCGTCGCGACGTGCTGGTGCTGGCCCAGGTCCGCGTAGTGCTGGCGGGACACGTGCTTCAGGAAGAAGCCGCCCTCCTTGCTCTCGAAGTGCACCTCCACCGAGCCAGCCACACCTGCAGACAGCCACCAATACTAGGTCACACCTGTGCTGCTAAGAGACTGGCTCACTCCCTCCGCAGCCACGGAGATAGTTGAAGCGCCCTGAATGTGTTGGAGGACTAATAATGGTCAAAGATGTTGCTACAAATGCGATGTTAGGAGCATTATTTATTAGATAATCCACTATAAGAAATTAATTACCAGAATACTGAAATCAAAGCACGTATTTCGTTTAAATCAACAGATTAAATATTAGTTGCTTTTTGTTTATCTATATTCGTAAAAACGTCAATTTAGTTTAAAATATTACGTTTTGTTTGACCCTGCCTTTTCTTCATTGTGATTTTTTAGTCCATTAGTGTCTACAGTGTTGTGGCAATTTCTTCGCAATTGTTAACTAAATAGAATTGTTAGTAATATTATATTTAATCTTGTTCCAGACCACAACTATCGCGATACCCCTGACCATACCCATAACAAGGTCTGAGGCTGGAGCTGTAGCTGCTAATATTACTATAGTGGTAATGCAGATAGGCCTATCATAAAGGCATATATGAACGAGAAACCGTATACGTGTTAAACTTTATTTGTAATTTAGAAGTGCTGTATATTTTCTCAAAAGGGTAACAGACCACAGTCATGAGATATTATTTTCATTAAACAGGCGCCAAAGCTACGACTTAAAGTTTCATTATTATGATTGTTGTTAAAACTCGTACATAATGGCCTGACAGTCACAGAATCATCAAAACAATTTATTATAAATGGACGGAAAGTGAATGTTGCGATCTGTCAGTGAGCCGGGTAGTGCTAGTGTGTATAATACAATACGCCTAGCAGTCATAATTAGGCTGTACTATAATTCAATACAACTTCGCAACTGACGGGTATTTAGTCATCAGTAAATTGGTACAAATTCAAACTAACAACGTAGTTTTCATAGAAGTACCGAAGAAACTATGACGCAGTTCGCTGTCTCCAGTATCTGTATACAAACATTGGAAGTGATGAAGTTCAGCGGAGTTTACTGCAGATGGCGGCAGCGAACATATTCTTGGATTTGTGCCCAGAAAAAGAGTCTTGCTGATATAAGCTAGAAGCAAAGTTTTCTCGGCCTGGATATTTGTGTATAAACAATAAAAATAAACTAGTGTTTAAAAAATAGAACGCATTAGTTGTGTAGACAACCCATCCTCTTTTCCACATTCTTCGCCAGATGCGAAACATTACTTATTCGATGGAAAAACCGTCTGCACAGCATGTTTTATAAAATATCCACATTAGCCTAAAAAATTGATCACCATCATTATCTAAATCATATTTAAATGAAAGACATATACGTTTTGGTCCATTGTACAACTTTTCACCTTTAATGCTACATAAATGCCATAGCTGAGTTGTATGAGTTCTTAGTTGATCCGTATCGAGGACCTTTTCAACAATGTCAGTAATGCTACTCCTTCTCCAAACTGTCTCAACACTATTTTCGTCTCAGTTCTATAAGATATCCTTTGTTTGTGTGAAGTTATGTATGCAAAGTATTTCCTCATTCATATGCGACTTCAATGATAATGCCCGCAAATTTTAGAAAAAAAGTTTTTTTAAAAAAATGTGCTGTTAATGGTCACTATTATAAACTGCTAAAAGAGCAGCCTGGTGGCTCAGCGGTTAAGGCATATGGTTGGAATGCCTGTCTCAGTGGGTATTTTAAAAGATTCTTAACCCGACCTTCACCTCTGGTACAGTTTGTTTGCGTAATGCGAAGCCCGCCAAAACGCTTCCTTGGTCTGAATTACATTACGTTAAGCTGTAGGTCTCCTATACCCGGCAAGGTTACAGGGTTAGGCTAGCGGCTACGATAGGGACGGATTGCACAACTGATAAGAAACCCGGACACCAGATCATTACGACCACACGAATTTATTTTTTAAGTACTAAAAAAGGTGAGTGCTACATATCCGAAGAAGTTGCTTGAGAGAATCCCCCTAAGGAGTCTCGTGAATTCATGATTATGTATAATGTTAGAAGTAAAAATCCCTTTGGTAACCACTGCACTTCCAAAGTGCGAGGGTAAAATCAAATAACTAATTAAAATTTTTAGTCTTACTTGGCAGTGCCAGTTTTTCGTTGCAGTAGGAGTTCATTTAGAATTTTACGGATACGTATAAATCATTACTGATAATCCTGTTTACAACCACAAAAAGAAAAATAATGAAAGAAGTAAAAAGGAAAAAATATAAATAAGGAACTATAAATCGGCTATGCCGAAAGAACTAAGTAGACTTGCGGGAAGGAAATCTGGAGCAGTTTGTGGTTACGCCACCTAGTGATGCAGTTGTGAGGTAATAATGGAGGCGGCGTGGCCGGCGCCGGCGAGTCTCCGCGGCGCTAAGTATAGAGGAGTGTTAATCAGGCGCGCCACTGACTCAGACTATTCGTGGCGCATGCCATGCCGGACAGCATTCGTGTCCACGCCGTCGCCCCGCCAGCTCTCTCAGCAACGAGGCCTAACGAATTGTTCCGTGCACGATGCCAGCCTCTTAAAGCACTCATCCACACTATATTTAGCACGCTCCACGCAAGGCCAACTGACGAACATTTGCGTCCTTAAACAGTAATCACTTCCTTTCACGATTGACTGGCCCTGTCGCTTCACTGCACAACCTGAGAAGCCGTAGTTACAGTGGTACAACAAAATCTAAAAAATGTCGCAACTAATTAATTATACGATGAAATAAGATTAATAACTATACTTATGTCCATAACTTAAGGAACTTTCAACATAGGACAAAGTAATAATTTGAGCACTAAACGGGGCCCTGGCAGAAACCTTGACTCTCAGCACAGTGCTACTGACACCGTGTAGAGGAAAACCAGGCGGGTACTGTGGATTCCACTGACAGTGTGTTTTGTCCCTCCGCCGATAGTATACAGAATGTCTGTAGCCTATTGGGTGTGATTACCTAGCATGACGATATAGGATGCACAACAGCTTCCCACATTGTGGGACATACCATACAGCACGGCGTGCGGTAATACATCCCATTGCTTTACGGGCTCCAGATGGAGGTCAACAATAGTCCGCGCTGGCGGTGTTACGGCTAAAATCATTCGGTCCAAAGCGTCCCATGCATCTTAAATCACGTTTAAGTCCGTGGAGCGAGCTGGTCACTGTATAAGTGTAACGTCTTCATGGGACAGGTACTCGTCAACCAGGTGGGCATCATCATCCATCAGATGCAACCCAGGGTCCAAATGTACCATGAAAAGCCGTACGTCATTCCTACAAGTTACAGTAGCCCTAGGCAACAAATGCGATGGGGTACGTGCTCCTAACATAAAGCCGCTCCAGACGATAACACTGGTGCCGCCATATCGGTGCCATTCCACAGTGATGGTAAGTTTGTAACGGGTCTACAAGAGGCATGCATCTCTCGGCCCAGCGTTGGTGCCAGCCTCTAATCTGCCAATCATGCGAACTCGCGTAATGGCATAATGATGTGTACTCTGTACCATCCTCTTTTTATCCAGTACCGTGTGCTAAATACATACAACGCAGTAAGAAACGCTGCACCAAAGACCTCTTCCCACCCGTACTTAGCTGCCGAGTTTATACGTAATGATTTCTCGTGGATCGTTAAGGTCCGTTAACTTATGGAAGTCATTTTATTAAATTCATTTCTGTTTTATCAACCACAAAATTAAGCTGCCGAGTGAACACTTTGGCAGCAAATGTCCAAAACTAAAATCAGGTAGTAAGAAAACAAACAGAGACATCTAAATAAGAATTCCGAGCGACCAATTAGTCCAGGACAAAGTGCAATAAACAATAGAAAGTTACTTGACAATGGTAGATAATAAATAACATTCTTCATTAAAGAAAGATTTCAAAAGACGACCAGTTCCTACCGTGTAGATCTTGAGAAGGAAATATGGAACTAGGGGTCATCCAGAAATTTGTGTCAATGTACATCGACCAGACGATTTTATGGACGCAAAACTCGCACAGTGAAAAAGATAGGTAAAAACAAATATGAGAACATTTTAAACGTGTGGTTATATTGAAACTTAACTGTACTCATAACTAAAAAATGTAATAACTGTACTTGTATCTAACAATTAAAATAGCATTATGGTTCACATTTTGAAACAACCACAAGACTGACCCGTTCGTAAATAGACCTTACTCCAAGTATAGCAGAAGAAGACAAAACGCTACGAAAAGTTTTAACATGCACATATAAATGATTATATTCATAGAAAAAGTTGAACGAATCATAATATTCTGTAAACTGAAAACACATCAAAATTCAGGTAGTGAAAAAATAACGTGTAAGTGAAATTAAAGAAAAGAATAATAATAGCAAACACCGAGTCAATATCATTTCATGGCGCATTCTTTGTCTATTTATTACTTAAGAATTGCTTTCATTTATAGCTCATCTATAGCTCACTGCCAGAGAGGGGACGCAATACTTGAATATAAAATCCCTAACTTCAAATTGTATGGGACGCAGCGACCTTGTTCTCCGTGTTGCCTCATGTCTAGGCTAACCGAGGAGCGGCCTTCCTCTGCCCCTGTCAAGTATCTGCCTGACGCCCCGCCGCGTGTGAACTGTCAGCGCCCCTAGCGGCGACCTCCAACACCTCCCAGAGGAAGCTGCCGAGTGCGTGCGTTGCAGGTGGCGATGATGACAACGCCTGTCTCCTCTCGGCTCTACTAATGATAGCAGGCTAACATTCCACGTTACACCAACAACCATGATTCCTCACAATGTTCGTATGGTTTTTAGTACTGAAGATTTACACAGGAACACAATTCTTAATAAACAAAAATTACGATAATTTTACCCACAAAACCTTAAGCTCAGAAAGTTATATCATGAAATGTTAGAACGACTATTATATGTGCGATAAGCTGTATACTAACAGTTTAATACCTACAAGACATTAGAAGCGATGTATGATAAATAATACTTGGTATATCGTCGTATCATTTATATATTTTGGGGAAAAGAAATTATCTTTTTCTTTAGTTAACGATCATACAGGCCAAAAATCAGGCTAAACTATAGCTTTCAATGTTTCTTTGTTTTTCGTTTCGTGCAATAAGTGTAATTACTGACGTAAACAATGCGTGAATACCACAAAAAATATTAAGAACATTAAAATGGTAAGACTTGCTGGAGAAAGTAATTGATGCATACAGATGCGGAGAAACTATCTAGGAATAACGATAAGTATTGCAACACGATTTCTTGGTTTTCATGCCTTTTCTTCATCAAACAGATATTATGATTAAGTAATTGGTCCACATCTTTCGTTTATTAATCACACAATGGTTTCCAGAGACGAAGAGGGGCAAATAGAAAAACGTATTTGTGGGTAAAATGTGAAAGTGAAAGTTTAAAATTAACGGAATAAACTCTCCAAAAATTCTGGAGGGGTGGAGGGGGATTTATATGAAAGTTAACTTATCAATTCGTGCACTAGGATATAACTAGGAACTGAAGTAAAATTTCCTCAAGTTTTGTGAACAGGCTCCAAACGGAGATCGTGGCAAACAGGGGAACAGCTTTGTTCTTTCAACACTGTTTGAATTACGTAAGTCTCCATTTCCTTCCACCTGTAACTCCTCATAAAGATTTAAAAAGAAGCGAAAAGCAAGAAAGAGTCATTAATACCGCATTGTTGGCCACGACAAGGCTTTGTTGTAGATGTGAAAACTATGTTCTACGTTCGTGGATACGGATGTTCTACATTCTTGAAGGCAGTCCATTTGAGAGGCTGCCCTGGTATATGCATTTCGACTGCGCTCTTCATGTCAACGAACACTTTACGTTAACATACATCGACGGTGACTGGTTTGGTCCAAGCCCCAGTGATGGACGGAAATTACATCGTTAGGAACTTGGTACGACAGGTGGTCGTGTATAGTTCCTCAAACTTTGGTTCAAAGTCTTGGATATTTCAAAACCCTCCGCAGTGTGTTACGAATGAGGACAAAAAACAATTTTGGTGATTGGTTTTTCGATTTTTGGCCTAAAAGTGTGTGGCCTCTCAGCATCTTTGGAAGAGTAGGCTTCTCTGTATTGGCACAATAATTTCCTCTAACGCTTCTTTCATCTTTGTAGACACAACACAATAACTTAATAATACTCAAAGTCTTCAGTTATGACATTCCTCTCCAATTACAATATTTCTGTATCTTACTATCTTCGAGAAATGTTTTAGCATCCACACGCCTTATATTCAGCGATTTCACTGTTACTTACATGTCTCGCGATAAAATTAAGATACAGCGTTCGACAGGTAGAACAGTTATAGTACATATGTTTTGTCCCAATAGCTGTAACAATGCAAGAAATATGAAAATTTAATCATAGCAAATTTAAAAAACGTTTATCATTTCTAATGCGTAAAACGCGACAACTGGATTACAAATCCGTATTGAAATTGTAAACAGTGCAGATACAACCCCCATATATTTGTGAAACTATATCCTGCAATACGTTTCTAACAACAGAAAATGAAACATACTTTCTTCAACCAAAATTGAAAGTAATTGCTCGCAAGAGAATCTTGGATACATCAAAAAATTTTTAATTTAAATCTATTTGCCTTTATGCTTTTCTTATTTTAACTAAAGTCATATTAATCAATAGTTACCTTTACTTACATCACTGCATGAAATTGAGTTCAAGTTTTCATGCTACAGGTTTTTCATTATAAATTCCCCCCCCAGTACAAAAGCCACTATGAAATATTGGAAGGTGGACTATTTTCTGTAACAGACGCGCTGTTTCTGATGTAAGCAAAAAATCCTAGAAATTTTTTTAGACGAAACATTTAACGGTTTATTGATTTCGTGGAGGATCATGGTGCTAATGTACACGCTGACATCGGTGTAGTGCCACAATAGGCATGTTGTACACGTTATTGAATTAAATATGGACACAAACACGTAAATGGTAGTACATAATAGAATAGATGTTCAGTGCGAAGTGTCAGGAATGTTACATCAGAAAAATTTCAGTCCATGCCTCAGTACTAGGATATACGTTTTTATGTCATAAAACTCAGATAAAAATATCGGAACATCGCCTTAACCGCCCTGTTGTATGATCCAGAAGTTTAGGTATCTCTAAACGGATGAAGATCGTTCGTTTTATCTAACTGTAGTACAGTAGAACTCCAATTAACCGAACTCTGACTATCCGAATCGCTGAATATCCGAATCGCTTTTTTAAGACATGCGTGGAACAAGTTGAAAGGCATACCAACTGAAGAGGAGAAGATAAAGGAGAAAAGGGAAAAAGAAGCTCAAGAAAAGGAAAGGGAAGAGACAGGAGGAGATGGGGATGACGTGTCACTTGAGGAATTCTGAAACATTCTTTTGAAAATTCCTGGACGTTCAGAAGTTAGTGCTGAAGATATAGAAGAGTGGGCGGTGTGTGATTCGTCAGACCCTGTGTATGACATTTTAAATAATGATTAACTTATTGAAAGTGTGAGAGAAGAAAGTGTCGTGGAAGAAGATGACCTTAATATCGAAGTTGAACCATCAGCTAGTCTAGCATTTGCCGGCCTTGAAACTGCATTGAAGTTGATGGAGCTTCAGCCCGAGTGTGACTGTCAAGCGAATGTGCGATTTGGCTGTCCGAAAGCGGATGATTGCAGTCAAACAGTTTACTTTGACCAAGATGTTCAGCAAGCAATGACTTTTATTTACAGTACGGTACGTGCATACTCTACTAATGTACTGCACTTGTAAGCACGCTTAACACGTGAGAGTTGCCTTTCATTTAATTAATTAAAAGCTCATTATCTTCAAAAATAGTTTTATTCTCCAATTTTCAATATACATACAATAATTAATTAAAATAGACCCTTTTTCGGAAAAAAATCCAACTATCCGAATATTTGATTATCCGAATGGGGTCCGGTCCTAATTGATTCGGATAGCTGGAGTTCTACTGAATATGTGTCCGAAAGTCTTTTGAAATTTTTAGATTAATGGGCAGTCATCTGTAAAATCTGAATGTGGCTACATCAAAATCATCACTTTATTCTGTTATGTAAAGTAATATTCGCTTTTAAAATTTATTTTTGAGTCCAAGGACGCCATTAAGAAACTTCGCTTGTGACGATGCGCAGTATTCCTTTCAGATAGTCAACCATTGCTTTTATAGCAGCTGCTTGGAGAGCGATAATAGAATCTTCCATTTCTAAACGTTTGAAATTGTTTATGCAGAGGCCTCATATGTAACAAGAAGCTTTTTTTTTACTTGAAGTCGCGGTAGGTTCCTTTTATCAAAGTTTGCAAATGAGTAAATTTTGCGAACATGATTAATACCATGGTATGATATGGTGGTGTCAACAGCATACGAGATTTGAGACATTTCATACTTCACGAATTAAGAGTTTTACAACAGGAATTAATGCGACATATTGTGAAACAATTTTTATTTTATTTTAGGATGCTCTATAGGGTGAACTAGAACGTGATCGAATTATTTAAAACCACAAACAGAATCTGTAACTGAGTTGATGTAACCGTACATTGTAGTACAGACATACTGGACAATCTTTGAACTATTCTGAGAATGATGAGTAGTCAAACAAACGACCCTCTTCATCTGTTCCACCTTTTCATTACTCTACAACCTTAACTTCCTGATGCTGTCACGATTGTGGATCTAAAACTTCAGCAAACTTATGAACCAAGAAAAATTCTTTGGCGCTGCCGAAAATTGATTCTACAACCTCTTATGATAATATGAATGTATAACTAAAAGCTTAGTTAGATCGAAAGTTGTTTAATGAAGTAGATGCTTATTATAATTTTAGGGATACTGATCTACTACCGTTGTTAGTAAGACAGCAGTAATCCACTTCAATCACCTGTTTCATTTTGAGGACACCGCTGTAATCTGCTGTCGTTATTAACGCCCCCTCTCCAATTACAATAGCGTGAGCTAAGCCCTCGCACGACACACGTTACGTCCGACAACAATGGGTGATCCGGGGGAGGAGATGAACGATGATCGGACGGACTTAACAGTCGAAGACAGGCCGGCTCGTTAATGACATCGGCGGGCCGCACCCGTCATTAACGAGCGCCTATTGTGTCCGTCCGCAGGGCCCAACCACAATGCGGCGGGGTCCCTCCGGACACTGCAGTAGCTTGGCTCCGCGAACCAGCAAAACAGCAGCACTTTCTTCTAACGTTTCCGCTCTCACATGGCATGGCAAACGTCAAGTAAAAACTTCTAAAACGTGTTGCGGAATACTCGTGAAGGGATGCTGAGTTTCAAGATTCTACATGCACCATTCTTAGCATTGTCTGTAAAACTGTATTTCCTATTACCTCATTTGCGAAAGCAAGTTAAATTGTTCAAGAGCAAAATGAAGAAAGTATTTACAAATATGATTACCATAGAAATTTTCTCATGCACTAAAGGCGAGTGTGCTCGTTTGAGTGCTGATATAGCCTACATAGTAAAGTAATTCTCTTCCAGGTTATAGAAAATTTGAACATCGCTAATTATAAATAAGCTTATTATTTCGAAATGTAACCGAAAAATCGTAACTGGAAAACTTTGTCATAACACACATACGAAACTGCCATGTCGAAAGAAGTCAAAACGGATCCATGGAGATGAAGGTGCATATTCATTAACTTATTCTATAGAGGTACGAAATTTCTTTATATTACAGAGTAATTGAAGCCAATATTATTGTTAAATATAATTAAAAAAAGAGATATGGTAATACAAGCTGAAGAATAAAAAGAAATTTCTAAAAATCGGATGATCCCTTTTCTTCATCGAAACTATATACATGAACAAAACAATGTAATTTTGATTTTCTTGATCTATTAATACAACTGATCAGTCCAGTGTTATTTGAGGTATTATATAAAATGTGTTACTAGACACTTATTTGCTAGCAATACTGTTTCTCGACATACTTATCATTAATCATTTTACTTCTAATAATTTTTCCGTCAAAATTAAACGAATATGACAAATTTATTCTAACGTCAATAAGCTGGTAAGTATTTCACGAGTTATGATACCCAATTATATGCTCTTTTTATTCATTGTAAAAACTCACATAAGAAGAAGTGGTTACATAAATACAGGTGAGTTATGTTTACTAAACCCTTTAAAACTATAACAGTTGTCAAACAAATTACAAAAGCGTAAGTTAAACCACTTGACAAATAGAAAAAATACGAATAACTTTCAAAAATTATGCCCGTGCTAGAAAAAGAACAACAAAAATTTGAGCAAGGATTATGCATATTGCGGGAGCGTCATCAACCGTTCTTCCCGTTCCTGCGCAGGAAGCTTGCTCGTCGCCGTATTGCTTGTTATGCAATCCATGTAGCACAACAGACGAGCTTCGTGGAAACTTCGGAGTGCTCGTAATATAAGAGACGCCGCACCCACACCTCTCGCGTTAATCTGCCGTAGTGGAATGGCACTGTTTGTTGTGCACATTTGAACCGATGGTGCAGCTATCTTTTATGTTTTGCTACAATGCACTGTGTCTCCCGTTCGAGCACAAATTATTTCGGTTCAGAGAGATCCTTCAGTTAGTTAAATAAAAGCTTCTAGAAGTTGATGTAATAAAACAAGTATTATTTAACAAGAATTACCTTAATTATATTTGTTCTGGAATCTGTTTTTATATTCTTAATTTTTTAAATTCATTAGAATGGTAGAAATTAATAATGAACGCAATACTGTACATAAAGCTGGTTTAGAGATTAGAAACATAAAAACTAAACATTTTCAATGCAGGAAATTCACTTCCATTTTTTAAAATAGTATTTATTTTCTTGTGCTTAAAGTTATATTAATAAGTGGTCACATAATTTGCAGAGATCTAAAACAATATTTTTCATTCTTCCTCATAGATTTGCGACGCCATTGTAACACTTAAAAATGACAAAAATACACATTTATGAACAACTAATGTGAAACAAATACTAAAGTTACGGGAGTTGCTAGCTATAACACACTTTAGACTGCGCATGATAGTGAACAAATCAAGGCTGGATTCGTGTGTTCATTTTTCGGTTTAAGCGATGGCTCGATTTGTCTTTCTAATTTATCATATGACAGCAGGAAATAGTTCTCAGAGCAGTTACCTACTTCTGCTAGTAGTTCGACTGATATGGTCTAGTAGTTGTAAAAGATAAGTCGGGTCTCTGAGAGGTGAACAGGCCGTTTGCGGTTCGCCGGAGCGTGCTACGTCGGACATGTCGATATTGCGACACCAGGGCCGATATTGCAATAGCTTCCAGGGCGTTTCAGAGATGGCGATGGATATTGCCACTTCGTAATATAACAGACCAGCAATCATAAGATCATTTGTGCGACCCCATAGAAAGAGGATATCACACGAGATTTCTGGCTTGCTGTGTTACATCCGCCAAAGAATTACTGCGCACAGCCGGAGAAAGAGATAACGTATTTGTGAATCTCAGATAATATTCGTCTGATAAGAAACTTTAATAAAATACTAATAAATGATGTGTTACTCTATCTTTAAACTTGCTAAGACTGAGGTTTCGGATGACTCACTAAAATAAACTTTAAAAGAATTCGGAGCAGCAATATTTACATTCGGTTTTCACTTCTAGTTTCCTGGGATCGGAAAGAAATTCACTGTAAATTTTCTATAGCAGTCAAAGAAATTCCCAAGTCCACCGACAACTTTGGTCTGAAATCCACACTCCTCACAAAACATTCACAGTATATAAATATTAAGAGACTAATACACACAGATCACGTGGTGTATATTACATCACTGTGGCGTATTCAGTCTGCGCGTACCAACATAGTAACAGCGATAGGTATGATTTGAAAATCGGGTATCTGCAATATCATGAGTTATGTTTACGTTTCGCTTTGGTCCAGGTTGCATTACGACCGAAAAGCATATTTTCGTCAATAATCAATTGAGTTTATGTTGTAATGCAGCCTGGAACATACGTCACAATGTCGTCATAATTATATACCATGTGAACTGTGTGTTTACTACGCTAGGCAGTAAGAGATTGTAGCGGTATCCCCATCTAGGATAAAACCGCCTGCAACGCCAACTTGTAGCCAAAAGACTGCGTTATGAAAAACAATTGGTAAGGAGAAGCTATAGTATTAGATGGTTCAACTACATATGCCGTAAAATTCACTACAGGCATCAAATCATTTATATAACGCAATCGTTGAGTAGTTGTCCACGTAAACTTGTCATTTAATTTTGAAGAGAAGTTTAATAAGTTATTAGAAAACAAATACTCCTAGCAAGATTTTACTTTACCTACCATTCGGTATACTTCTGTTTTAAAAAAGAAACGGAACATTCTCTTTATAAAGATATTATGTAACTACCCAACAACAAAAATTCAGTTTTCTTACATTGTCAAGGCAGCTAGATTTGCTAGGAAAAATTGCCGCAGAACGCAGTCAGCAACTGATATCATAAATCAGCTGGATTGCAAGTCACTGAAAGACAGGAACCGGGTGAAAAGAATGCTGGAAGTGTATAATGCATATTTCAGCCATTAAGCTTTAGGCTTGGATGTATATTACAATTAATGCCAGCAAATAACTTTTGCAGACAACAGTGTCTGAAATTAACTTGCTTATGGTACAGACACTTCTCGATACTCAGATTTAAGCAGAATAGGACTCTGCTATCACTAGGCTTCCGGTTTACTATTTTCCTTTTACGCTTCACCTACAAGTCGTTATTGTTTTCTTGTAAGTATAAATTAATCTGCTTTTTCAATGTCACTGTAATCCACTATATTTTCTCCCTGAATACATTTTGCTTTTAACAGTGTTCAATGCTAATCTTAGGTACCTTTGTTACACTTACATGTCATCATACTTGTAGTACGTGTAATGGAAAAAGAAAATGTTTCTGTAATTATATATTTCAAAAATGTAATGATATATTTCAAAAATTCTGTTATTCATAACATTCATGTCTGTAAATATACATTTCCGTTCAAGGATAAGATTTAATCTTGATGGATCTAATATTGAAATGTTGAATAATAAATAAACAAAAGAAAAAGAAAAATTGCAGCTGCTCTTTTTACTTGGACACGATAGTGTCGCATGATTTTGAAGGATTTTGATTTACAGGGTACCGCAGGTGTGAAGAATATGAAGAGGCCTAAAATAATATTTTTTTTAAAAATGATGTAATTAAATGTAATAAGTCTGCTTACAAAAGCTTATTTTATCACTAACGTTATTAGAAAATGGAATAGAAGAAGTGGAATTCAAAATTGCTTCTGAATTCTCAGTCAAGAACTTAATGTTGACGCTTCATTAATTTCTCTCAAGTCGATTGTTTTTAGAACTCTGATTGCTTGCCAATTGTTTTAAGCTATCTAACATAGCGTATCGCAGATTCCAAGAGGATTTTAGCTTCCTGTCTTTCAGTACGTTAATCTCTTGTGGCAAGCGCCAATATGACAGGAATCTGCTTCCTTTCAATTTGAAAACGATGATCGTCAACTCTTTCGGGTGTTCGAAGGATTATGCTTGCTGCAAACATAACAACAATTTTGAACCTAAAACCTCATTTTGTGTCCCTCAAAACGCCCCAATATTGCTAAAGTCATGATCCAATGACCTAATCTGACTGAAATATGCATTTATCTGTATATTTTTCATTAACAGTTCTCTCTGGAAACTTTGACGAATTTCTTTCTAGTTTGAAGGAACTGAGAAGTATCAGAGCGGCACAAAGGATCTCGATATATATCAGTAGTAATAAAATAATATATAGCAGATCACGTCCAGAATAGCTCTTAAATGCCTAAGTACTTACTAGACTTAAGACGCATTAACACATATTTATTTCGTAAATCCAGCATCCGATGAAAGGCTCCTCGGTTAATTTTAGTAAAAATTATTATGTAGAGTTTTGAGCTGGAAGTTAGTATCTGCAATTATTTTACAAATCTTTCGCGCAGCTTCGTCGATGTAGACCAAGTTTTGTGAGCGAATTTCTCTTTTTTTTAAGTTAAGATGTCATAAGTCTTTTCAGCAACTAAACTAAGAAAACACACATTGACAGGTGCCTGAAAAAAAAGTTCCAAAATAACATGATTTAAATCTTTTTCTTCCTCTCAACAATTTTCCTAGTGTTCCTTGAGCACTGTGAAAGATTTGATTCACGTTTCCCGCGTAATTTAATGTACTATGTTTTTTTTTTCTTCAGCTTTTTGAAACAAAGTTACGTGTGTAAAGTAAATGCGCGTTTAAGTAAGTCCAACCCATACAAAGTGCAAATCGAATATCTTATTTGAATTGTTAAAGTTAACAACAATATTATCGAAGTAAAGTTGTGCTTGCGTATCAGTACCAACTTGAAAATTATTTTTGTTTCCAGTATTAGCACACCATCTGAAATTTCGGGTTAAATGATTAAAACACACACACAAACGTTTAATTGCTTTTTTCATCATTTTTGTATTTCATTTGCTCGTTGTGTTCACATCCCAGACTAACACTGCCCTTTATTTCGTTTGTCTTCTGTTTCTTTTTTATCTCATAAGTATTAATCTCTCCTTTTGAACGAAATTATTAGACAGGACTTTTGTGTAAGACTTTCAATGACACGTTCAACGTTTTAGTTTTTTGTAAAAAAAAAAAAAAAAATCCCATTTCATAAGCATAGATACTAAGATATCACACTTAAAGTGTTCAGCAGAATCAAGTAATTAAGAGTTGAGTTAGTGAATTAAGTAGTCAATGGTAATCAATAAGATCAAATTTATATTCTCAAACTGGGTTTTGGAGCGAGACGCTTACCAACATAAAAATGCAAAATGGATTACGTAATTTTTATTAACACAGAAGCAATTTCTAATTATTCTTACTACAGCAACAAAGAAGTCCAATATATTGCAATTAGATAATTCCTGGTACAGACTGAATATTACTCAAAGACTACGTGACGTCAGTTAGTCTACAAGACAATGCGAAAGCCCTCAAAGCGAATGCAAGGGAAGCGCATTCAAGTTATCGGAAACAAACGGCGCCGTCTCTCTCTCGAAACAAAGAGAGAAAAGTTGAAGCCCCGGCGAAAGCACTGCCAAGCATTTTTCCGATATTCTCGCGTACAACTTCTTGGAACGCCTGCTCAGGCAAAACGTCATAAAGCGGAGAACTCTTCACGAGGGATCATCCCTTGAAATGATTCCCTACACCGTCCATAAACGACAGATACTATCCATTATGTTTGACATCCAGGAAGCATCCATACGAACAGTAAAGAAAGTACGTCGTGAGTGGCGTCAAAGATAGCATTCAAAAGGTTACTGTGGTCCTTGCGAAGAACGGTTACGTCTACAGCCCTTTAAGGTTTCGTGTGAAGATACCAGTGTGTAAGATAAAAAAAAAACTAAAAAAAAAAACACAGAAACAAATTTTCAGCCCTCTTTCAAAGAAGACCGCAGTTGCCCTGACAAAATGTTTTCGAGTATTTTAAAATAGTAAAACATAAGGCGTATTTGCAGGTATCTGTCTGCTCAATAAAAAATATAATAAAAGATAATGGAGGGTACTATTATAAAATTTAGTACAAGTAAAGAATTTTTATTTTTTTAAAAAAGGCTGTTGTAGACTAATTCATTTATCTTCTTATGAATGTTATGTAGATTGTTTCTGGGTTAATCTAATTAAAAAAAAAAAAAAGAAATTGAGCGTCACCACCACCTTTCTGCAGCTTATACTTTCTTGGTAAAAGAGAGGGTTATCCCAGAATGTTTTTGGAAATTTTAAGAAAAATTGTAAGGAGAGTACCGACACGCTGCAATTGGATTATAGTTCACGCGTATCACTGAACTTTTTTTTTTTTTTTTACTATCAATTAGTCTCTTGATTGGTTTGATGCAATCCTCCTTCTCTTCCTACATTGGGTCAACCTCTTCATCTCAACATATACCTTATAATTACGTCTTCATCTTTACTAATCTCTGTCTTCCTCTACAGTTCTTACCTTCGACTGTTCCCTCCAGTAACAAATTAACCAATCCTGCACGTCTCGAAATATGACCTTCCATCCTGTAAGAGTCTTCCACAAACAGCTTGCCACAGCCATCCTTTTGTACTTGATCTGTCCACTTAATTTTCAACATCCTTCTCTAGCACTACAATTCAAATGCTTCGAAAATTGTGTGTTAATAGTGAAAATAATCAAAAGTAAATGTAAGGACCATGGTAAAAAAATTCACGTTTACTCAGCCGACTTGTATCAGTGTCATGGTCACCCTGTAAGCAGTTAATTTTGAGACATTTTGTGGCTGTCAGCCGCTGTGAGTTGCTCGCCTGGTGGTCTCGGCTTGTTGCCTCCCCTTGTCTCTGCTCGGCGGCGGAACTGTCACGCCAGCCGGAGACGAAACGTGAAAGGCCGAGAATTCCGCCCACGTTACAGAGAGGGAGACAAGCGCCAACCTCAGTTAACGAAGGTCACTGGACTTATTATAACATTTTTAGTGAACAACTTAATCGGGCTGTTCGATCCTCTCATAAAAATCAACTGTAACTCGGGCAGCTGAAAACTGAAAGTTACCAGATACACATTTATTTTTAATAACCAACTTCATTTCAATCTACTGCGTATTTATAGTAAAATAATCACTTTTTCGTACGTGAATGTAATGATTTAAGAAAAGTTTCAAAATTGTTTAAGAAATCGCCCGTTTCATAAAGTTTTTACAAATTTTTACCAAGTTTTCTTTTTAGCAATTACTAAACTAAACTCCTGTATTCTCTTTCAATAGTACACTTACACATTCATGTTCACTAACAAGCTTACAGATATATAATTCGTTAAAAAAAAAAAAAAAAAAAAAAAAAAAAAAAAAAAAAAAAAAAAAAAAAAAACGGTTTAGTGTGTAGTTGAAGTATTTTACGTACTGGTCATCGAATGTTTTGATAATAATATGATACTCATGAAACAGTTACTTAACGACAAAGAAAAGTCTTCATTTACTGCTCCTTCCATGCTCCTTACCGTATTTATTTGTAAGAGCGAATTGTTGAGACTTGAGTGTTACGAATAGCGCAGAATTAATTCTCCATCCCTGATGTTTTGAGGACACTTTGCATAAACTAATTTATTTATTAACTCAGTATTGATGGCTGGAATAGAAGCATGAAATTTAATTGACAGTAGTTTTATAATTTCTTTGGTTTCCAAAGATCGTTCCAAGCAAGGGTCGGGGCACTTCGAATTCAGCACTTAGACTCATTACTTTATTCAGAATCAATATTTTTAGGATAGAATCATCTGCCATAAATGTTTCTTTTTCTACTTATTGCTTTACGCCTCGTCGATGGCTAATGTCAGTAGAGGCGGGATGGGACAGGGGACAAGGAACGGGAAGGAATTCGGCCATGGCCTTTTTGAAGGAAGCATTCCGGCATTCGCCTGGAGTGATTTGGGGAAATCATGGAAAACCCAAATCTGGATGCCTGGACAGGGATTCGAACCCGTGTCCTCCCGAATGCGAGGCCAGAACGCTAACTGTTTACCCACCACGCTCGGTATAAATGTTTCAGTCTCTATTTAAAGTATGAGCGGCATAATTGCCACGATAGCAACATCCTCAGATACCACTACCTAGCTTTAGGCACATGTTTCTCTACTAGGGACTTTCTTTTTTTTATGTAATGTGTAATATCTCTCTCTCTCTCTCTTTTTTTTATTTTTTTGTACTAGCTTAGTCTTCCGAACAAACTTCCGGGATACAGACGTATAAATATAGTTCTGGTTTCTGCTTACGAAAATCTGTTATTATGCATTAATTTCAACACTGCAGAAAATTTAAAACTCATTAACAAGCCACCTCTGTGGCAGAATGATGGTTGGCTTAATTATGTTCTCGACAGTCTATACCACCAAACAACAACATGGACGCACATAGACTTTTCAACTTATAATCGTTTTGTGGCTCGATGACGTCATGATCATTAGAACCCGGGGAAAATATGGTACAAAGAACACGAACGAATTCGACCTGATCTTTTGAATCAATCGTCACATACTTCACCAAAGTTATTTTGGAAAACTAGGGAAACAGTAATCAGGATGGCCGGACGAAAGATCGAACCCATTTTCTCCTGACTCCTCGGACTGGTACAGTGCGCATATAATACAGATTTCAGACTCATTAATAAAAACTTCGGTTTAAAGGTGACTAAGTCGATTAAATATTTTAAAGAAAATTAGTTCTTATAAGACCAAGTTTTGTTACGTCTGATCAATGTTGATTAACTATTACCACTATTGTAATCATTTAGAGCAATGAAGATGTCATGTGACCAAAATAACCGTAGATTATTACGTACTTGGTGATGCAAGTGACTGCTTCGTGTGACAACTTAGTTACTTTAGGATCCAGTCGAAATTATTGGCGTAGACCTGCTCCAACATCAAAAGATTCTTACAAAGCAAACTGTCATTAACCACGTCACACACATAGTGATCAGCTTATATTACATCGGAATCCCTCAATAATATCACCGTTATTATTATAATTTTTTCTCTTTGTAATTCCCAGTTAAGTGTTCGTGTTTCCGGCAGGTAACATATCAGATTTCCTGAAGAAATAAATAAGAAGAGTTCAAAAACACCATCAGCACAAGTCTTTCGAATAACTACTAGTCAAGAATGAACACTGCTAAGATGGGAACTGACATAAGTTGGGCGAAAAGTGTTACCTCCTCAACGAGTTCCAGCAGATTGGCTGCGCCTCTCGGGCGACAACCCGCATTACACCTAGCGAAAATTCACGTAAGAGAGAGAGAGAGCAATTCCAAGTGTACCCAGAGTTGCAGAGAGAAAGGAGATTTCATTTCCTACAGTAGTTCCAGTTAATAAGCAATAGTGTATTATATCTTTTTGTTACACTGTACCGCATGCTCTGCCCGCAGTTGACGAGTTCCTTGCTCATTCTACCAAACGATTTATTTAGATTAAACAATTAACAAACAAAAACTGAGACAAAATTTCAACTCTGATAGCAAATTTATCTTGACGTATCATATTTAAATTTATTTCAGCATCGTGGATTTCCGATAAGAATTGCTAAATTCTCTATGAATCGAGTAGCAGCAGGAGTATTTTAAACCGTACTATATTGCATGTTCTTATCGATGTTCCATCTTCCTACCAATTGAAAACGGATTAATACACATCCTTCAGTATCTTCAGTTAAACAAAATTATCGTCAAAAGAATTGAAAAGACACTAGAATTTCTTATAATTTTAAGTTCCTTTTTCGAGACTATTTCTTCGTAGCGATATCCTCAGAATATCCTGCTGCACGGTGATTGATGTTCTCCGAGTAATTCTTCCGCCTCTGCCACTAATCTCTTTGGGGCATGCCGGTTGCCATCAGTTGTATGATAAGTGACAATTTGTTTATGAAATGTAAAGTTTGTTTTGGAAAGCTGAGCTCGTCACCTAGATGATTCCTGATACCTTCTAAACGTAGTACGTCAAGTAGAAGGTTTCAACATGGGAACGTCATATCGCCCTTGGCTTAGTATGTTAGTACTTTAACCAGTATTGCCAAATTGGTAGGTTCGATAATATTCAATTCCAATTTTTCAATTTCTATGATGTCTCTAGAATAAATTCAAGTAAATATAATGTAAATAGATGATAAAATACATTTTTGCTCTACGAAAATGATAAAACAGATCTTGCATGCTACACCACTTTTCGCAAGTTGCCGAATAAATCAACGAACCAATAATCACCGATAAAAATTTGCTGCAGTCTATTTGTGCACTACAGTTAAGCCGAGAAGAAAGCGCTAAAAGCAATATGTACCTTGTTCCATAAATTGAAGACAGATTTGCATTAGACATTGATGTTCTGGAACGAATTCCTTCTCTCGCTGAATCTCCATTATTTTGCGAGTCAGATGATATAACTCTGGTTACCGATAAGAGAAAAGCTTCACAGATGTTAGATGGCAGTCGCTTTCCGCAAAAAATAATATTTAAGATATTTTGCAGATCAGGTAGCAGACTCAGCCCGCCCATCCCTTTCCCCCCTCCCCCCTCCCCGTTACCCCTACCCCGCTACCCGTCCCGTCACTTCCCCTCCCCTCGATGTGGAGGTCATTAGAACCGGAGAAAGATTATCAGCAAGGAATAGGAAGGAATTCGGCCTTGGTCTTTTCAAGTAATCATCTATTTATTAATCACCTGGTGTGATTTGCTCAGCTCCATGTACAGTACTTTAAATTCTGAGCAGTGCCGAATAAAAATAATATCAATTGCAAACCTAAATTCAGTTATAATAACAGGTAATAATAATTCAGCTTGATGAATCAGAAATACTATATCCTTTAACTACGGTGTTAACAGTTTTAATTAGCATTGATAGAAACTTAAGCTGCACTTAATTCCAAAGATACGTAGCACGTCTTATGTTTAAAAATTTGCAGTCTTCAAGTGTTTTTGACATGTTTTTCAAAAGGTATTATAAAACAATACAAGTTACAATAGTCGCCAGACTGCAGTATTTTTCTGTATGGACTGTGGTTCCGCATTTCGCTTGCAGTTTTAATGGTGAGGAGTAAAACTACATAGCCAGCAGTCACGGAACAAGTACGGTCATGTATCAGGAATGTACAGTTGTTCCACAGTGTAGAAAGAAACTCTTTCAGGGATACCGTACTGTAATCGCCGAAATCTCAGAATTTTTTTTGTTCCAGGCTAGTCAGGCACAGAATCATAAGCCGCTTTATTGAAATACATTGGAATTTGTCTAATATGTCTATATATATAGTTTTGCCATTATATGCATGGAAATGTAGTTTATAATTATTTCGTTGAAATATTAAAATGAGATTCTACAACCCCCATCCAGCCCCGAATCCACTCTCTCTATAGATGTGAGACATTAGTTGTTTCAGAGACACTAAGGGGTAGGGAGGGAGATGTGGGGCTCAGAGCTTGGTCAGATAAGTATTACCTCACAGAGATGCTTAACGAGCCACGCCCCAAACTCTGAAAGCCCATTAACATGGATTTGAGCCTAATGATCCATATCTGTTCGGTAACTTTTCCAGCAACAGATACGTAACCGAGCGTCCTTGCGGTATGTTTTTGTTAGGTTGGCGTGCTGTACTGTGGGCCCGGAGATGTCTTACTCGGGAGGCCTTCCCAGCTTTATGAGACTGCGTCGGCCATTAATTGTGGCTGCCTCTAGGCAGGTAGCGCCACCTACCCTGCTTGTTAGCAGCAGCGTCCGCCTCAGAAAACAACAAACACGAACATACACTGACAAACTGCAGTAGAGTGCTCCGGTGTGGACCCGACCGCTCGAAGGAATACCTCGGAGAATCCATTGTTACCCACATCACACATTTGCATTGGAAATGAACCGAAGGAATAGGAAATGTAGACCACCACACAACCTCCAACTTATCTTTCACAGAGATAGTTAAATAATTTCGTTGCTCAGTATTACAGAAACTGTTTTTAATGGAGCTTTAATTAAAGAAGTTTAGCTAAATAAACACTCCCTTCTTATTTGTGCGAATATAAATCTCACAAATCAGTCATCTTTCATATTATTGTTTTGTTTAGTTTGCTTTTAGGTTTGAATTTCCGTTTCAGTTTATGGTCAACAACACACAAGTCACTGTAATTTTGTTTACTTTTAATTGCCAAAATAATTTCAACAGCGTATATTCCAAAGAATGTCGTTTATACGGCACAAAAAATCTAAATCACGTGCCAAACACTATATCACTAATTGTTTCTACGTTAGACTTTAGGTTATTAATATTTTAAAGCTATCGAAAAAAATTTTATACCTCGTTCTCTTATATTAAGCAAAAAATTTTGTGATGGTGCTAGGTTCATTCTTAGTTTATGTCGCAACACACTTTAAATTTACTCATGTTCAAAACCAAATTCTTGTTATGCCACTTCTGCATCTTGTTTTATCGTAGCTTCTGGTACATAATACAAAATATGTTAATGATTTAATTCCAGTGGCTTCTATCCACAAGTGTGGCAGGACTTATATATAATGTCTTGTTTTCTAATGCCATCAAAGCATAATGGTATCATCTCAATACAAATGATACTAATGTGTCATTCATGTTATAAATTCATTTTGTTGGATAATCTCTTCCTGTTACCAATTCCTTCTGTACAAAATTGCCGACATTGCGCAAATTTGAGGATTCAGGACACGTGAAGGCAGCTATGAATTTCTACGTTTCTGTCGCTAAGTGAGAGATGTTAAATTAACGCAAATATTTTACGGCCTTTACATTGGAATGATTGTAACTATTTTTCCTCGGTTCACAAGAAATATGTGTAACTTCTCTATATCTGCTAGGTCTATTATGTGGTTTTGACACTGGACCATGAGATTAGATGCAAGTGATGGTAGATGTTGATTATTGGTTTGTTGTGGACTCTGAATCATCCCTGTGCGCTGCAGAGAGGGTGGCGGAAACCTTTAGAATGGCAATTCTGATCGCAGCCAACCCTCGAGGGATAACAGATGACTCTCCCTCATGAAGGGAAGCCCTTTGTAAAAAGGAAAACTGTATTACACTTCTGAGTCACCAGTACTAACATATTTCTTTATTAAATTTGAAGCTAACGAAATAGCAGGCTGCTTAACTGATAGATTTATTAAAAATTGTTATTTTTTGGAGAAATAGAGAATTTGATCAAATTAAACAAGAAATTAGAGTAACGTAATAATGTTTAAAAATTCCTAGAATCTTCGCCACATAAAATGAGAAATGACAAAAAGTACAAAAAGAAACATTTTTATAAAAGCGCTTTAAGATCGAGAAACGATGGTTTAATACCTTTATTCCTCCCTCTATCCGCTTTAAAAGGAGCTCTTTGAAACTAGTCGATCCTGAAATCGACAATCCTCACCATGAATGCCTATCAGCAATCGAGCCCTGCCATTTTGGTTGGTTTCTTCAGTCTCCTCCTTTCTGACATTGACCTGATTAACGTTAACCAGAGAGAAGAATCTGCGAGCAAGTGTTGCTTTCTGGCGGTATCTTCTAGTACGAGTATAAATAAAAGCGGCAAGAAGTAAAAACTGGTGGTAGAATAGTAGTATAGGTTTTTCTGTAGCATTTTCGTCAAATAAGTATTTATAGACTTTTTATTTTTTTTAGCAGGATTAACATGTAGATACTGTAGCGAAATGACTAGATGGGTCATCTCCTACAATGTAAATTAATTATTGTTTGATTTAATATAAATAAGAAACAAATGGATATTCATGTTCGAGTTGGAGACAGAAATCCGCGTCTAGCTAAGAGGTGTGTTAGTGTGAGCGACAGTCTGACTTGAGCCGGAAATGCCCGGTAAGTCGAGACAATGCGGGGATTATCTCTGACACTGGTACCGGTGAGAAAGGCTGGACTCTGGGGAATTTTGCGGAAGGGATCCGTAGATGCGCCGTTTGCTCGGTGTCGTGGAAAAATTATTTCTGCGTATCCTCCCGAACAATCCCGACAAAACCCGAAGACTCTTAGCAAATAAGAGGCAATGTATTAGCCAGCATAGAGGGGAGACTTTTGCGAAGCCAATCCGATGTGTTTATTTCCTCACGTGGTTGGAAATATTACAAATTTTGTGTTTTTCATGATACTCGCCAAGGAGAAGGAGAGACGGGCTCTGTTGGGCGAGAAGAGGTCATTCCGTCCAGAACGATCGCGCTGGCAACTGCCTGCCAGAGGACTGCGGATGATTTCGTTCTGGAGGCTTCGATGACTGAGTGCCTTGTCCGATCGATGTTGTCACTTGTGTTGGTTGACGTGACAAGTGCCTAGCATTACCTGGATGGTGCGCCGTTGAGAGACGACAGCGCTCTTGTTACGACGCTGCGTGCTGCCAGACAGACACGGTAATTATACCTCCAGAAACAGTGTGTACTCAGACAAATCATTGAGATAGCCCTTTAACGGTCTGATGAGTGTGAGTTCTTATTCCTAAGCTAGTTGTGTCTAAAAGCCGAGTGCTTTTTGGTTTTCACTATCCAATTCGAATTGAAAGACTGATTTCCATTTTTGGAAACTTTCAATGACTATTATTTGTGGGAACAAATTAACTCCCTGGCGCCCTATGTAATCCAGATAAATCTGATGTTTTCTTGTTATCATTGTCATACAAGAATCGCTCTCGTCATGTATAAGAGAGTTTTTGCTTCAGTTGCATATGGAATTTGTAACTCTTTGTAATGTACATGTATTGCAATTTCTTAGTTTCAATTAACGATAATTGTTTGTTTGCTATGTTGCACCTGTAAGACAAGGTATTGTGTTGAACTTTATTTTGCAAAGACAGATGTTTAAGATTAATGATAAATATACCTCTGTCAGTAAGCATTAATGAGTACCAAATAAACCAATATTTTAGGATCTTTTCAAATATTAATAACAGAAGTAATGGTTTCACCTCTGTTTCCTGAAATTAATATATGTGCTTTGCATAAGATAGTGGAAGGTGGCGATTATAAATCATGCAAGGTAAGCAATCAATCTGCCCACACACCAATCCGCTACAATACTTTCCCTTGACGAACAATCAGTTTTCTCCCTCTCCGACTCAACGCTGCAACTCTGCTGATTAAATGACACTTTTAGATCTCCAAAATATATATTAATAAATAAATTAAATCTATTTCATTCACTTTTACAAGTGGTATGCATTGGGCTTATGGCACTAGCCTCTTAGAATACAAAATTTTCTTTTCCGTCTCCGCTCTTAGAGCTCAGTAATTTTAAACTATATCTGCAGCTAACGAAAGAGCTTTACTGAATCTATGTACGAATAAATGAAGCTGCTTGGTCCTTTGAAACGGGAGAATCCATTGGGAGTATGGCAGTTAAAAAAGCCAGGGTATATTTTTATAAAGCAATCCGTTTTTATGGACAGCTATATCTCACTTCATATAAAAAGTCAACAATGTTTATTTGGAATTAGTGGATCCAAAACAAGACTCTGGCTGTTATGCAAACTTGTCATGGCTATTTAGAGTCCCTCTGCTTTCATTGCCACATTAATACGTATCACCTTTAATGTATTAGGTGTTGATCAGTGTCAACTTCTTCTTCTTCTGCGGTAGTCAATCCTGGGATTGGTCTGCGGCAGTCTTCCATTCAGCTCTACTCTCTGCCCTCCTCTTCATATCCACATATCTCCTGCAGCCAACATCTTCCATTATCTGCTGGATATATTTTAAACGAGGTCTTCCTCGATATCTCTTTCCTTCTACCATTCCCTCCAGTATTGTTTTTAATAAGCTCTCATGTCTTAAGATATGCCCAATTAATGTTGTCCTCCGCGTTTTTATACTTTTCCATAAAGAACATAAGCCTTTAATAGTCTTTTCCTCGTTGTCCAGCTGATAATATTTGTTGTAAAAATTCGTTTTTTTTTCTGTTGAACGCTATTTTTGCTTGAGCTATCCTGCATTTTATATCATTCTTGCGTCTTCCATCATTTGTGATTTTGCTTCCTAGGTAACAGAATTCTAGCACATCCTCCAATGCTTCACCATTAATTTTAATTTTTGAGTTTTTATCTTTCCCACATACCATGACTCGTCTTCGCTTTATTAATTTTCATATTGTACTCCTTCCCCATTGTTTCTTCCATTCTTTCCAAAATTTTCTTAAGATCCTCTTCACTTTCTGTTACTATCACAATGTCATCTGCAAATCGAATCATATTTATTAGTTTTCGCTGTATCTATATCCCAACATCAATTTCGTCTTTGATCTTATCCAGTGAGTCTTGAATATAGGCACTGAAAATTAAGGGAGACAGGGCACAGCCTTGTCTGACTCCTTTATGTATTGCTGCTTCCTCTTATTTATTTCCAATTTATAACAGCCGTTTCATTTTTGTAAAGATTCCATATTAGCCGCCTATCTCTGTATTGTATACCTATTTTTCTGAGGATCTCAAACATCTTCCCCCATTTAACATTATCAAATGCATTTTCAATATCTATGAAACTTAAATACGTTTTTTTGCCTTTCTCTTTTCAACTTCATATAAGCATTATTATATATTTCTACCTGCATTTTTCATGGCATTTGTATAAAAATGTCGAAATCAAACATAGGCATTCTGTTTATATGAGTTTAGATTTTTATTAATTCCTCTTTTAATCATTAAGCTTCGAATTCCCACACGACACGGCATGTGTAGCTAACCGATGGCTATTTATTTTCCCATGCTGATTACAGCCATTTTATTTAAATCTGTCGGTACTAAACATTTACCTCATAAATAATTTAGAAGATGTGAAAATTTTGAAGTGAGGTAAATATGAGAAAGATTACATATATTTGTAACGATATTTATGATTCAATTAGCGTTTGAAACTAAATTTTAAGTTTTGTGATAATATTTCCATTTTTAATGGCTGATAAGGGATTTTACGTGCACTAGTATAGTGGAAGTTACTACATATAGGATCTAAGCTTGTCTCTGCAGACAGCATCATCCGTTACTAAAAATAGTATATTCTCACTAACAAAAATTCTTAAACATTTTTTTTGAGTACGGATTCTCTAGTATATCACACTAGCTGTCAGAAACCAACCAGAATCCAAGTTACCTTCTTATACCAATATTGACGATTCGGAAGACAAAAACGTGAAAACATGAAATAAAATAAGTGTCTTGTCATCCACATAATCACATGCAGTAGTCATAGATCTTAAAAACGAATCCTAAACAAAAAAAATTACGGGGATTTTAAATATTCTGGCAGTTGTAGGTATTAGTTGCAAAACAAAACAATGCTGTTACCCACACGTGTGTATTGATTGTAGTATGAAAATTCCTATGGTCGAAGGAGAAATTGATCAACTCTCATATAGCCTGCCCCAGGGTTATGAGACTTCCAATTCGTGGATTCAAATTCCGGTGTTTTTGGGAATTTCTCCAGGCTCTGTTTATGATTACGTTAAATCTGAAATGACATTATAAATATATTATTCAAGGTGTTATTTTAAGTATCATCGATAAAATTAGAAGTAACTACCAATGAAGTTGGATTTATTTTACATATAGATGAGGAAGAATCCGTTATCTTTATATTTTTTTTTATCGTTCAACATGTGTGTTTGAGCTAGCCGATGTCCTCCCATAATGGATGCTTGTTTAGGGGTTTATGGGCTTCTGCTTTCGTTTATGGCTTTACGACTAGTAGAAAACTAGAGCTTTAACATCAGGATAGTATTATGAATGATGGAATTGATAGGAAATAGGCTACATCTGCATAGAGGAACCATTACAGTGTTGCACGAACAACAGCTTAAACTGAAGGTGCAAATTACATAGAATTTTGCTAACCGTAAAGTTTGAAATTGTTTCCGCGCATAACGTAAACCATGAGAGAACCCATCTCTAAGGTCACAAACTCGTCCGGTGACGTCAGGTGACAACAGGTGTCAGACCTGACGGCACAAAGACGCCGGTGACATTCCTGTCGGCTGTGCATCAGCATAACTGCAGAGCGGGCGGCCGACCGCCCTGTGATCAGGGGCACGCCGCGCATGGGAGATGACGTAAGCCCCGTTGAGTCAGCGCGTTCCGCAGCTTGGCGCAGCTTATTCGTCACGGGTGCAGACTCATCGCAACCCCACAAGGTCACATCCCCACACCAAGGAAAGTAGGAGGGTGTTACAAACACGGTGTATCGGCATCGCTTTTTGATTAGCAAGGGACAAAAACTAGTAGTTATTGATGACGCATTTGAAGTTGTGATGAGTCAGTGCAAGGGAAACGCTGTAGAAACTAATGTGGAATATTATATGTCAACAATACCAACACCCTACTAGTCTCTGCCAGATTTTTTTTTTTTTTTTTTTTTTTTTTTTTTTTTGGCTTTATGCCTAACCGATGTCGATGTAATTAGATGTGGGAAAGGAACGAAAAGGTCATGGGCATTTCAAAGTAACCATTACGGCATTTGCCTCGAGTATTTTGGAGAAATCATGGAAAACCCTAATCTAGGTGTCCGGGAGAGGATTCGAACCCACCCTCCTCCCGAATGTGCGGGCAGTTTTGTTTGATAAAAGCGATAATAAAAATTTTGCTTAATCTTTCAAGCCAAAATTAATAATAAACCAAAACATTATCAGATATTGTATTTTAAATAAAGGACAGAATTATCTCAGGTCTTTAAATTTTTAGACATTGCGTAAAAGTATTAGGAGCAATAAGGTATAACGAGTTAAAAACTGAGTAGAAACTAGATTGAAATTCAATTATCAAAATAAAAAATTTGAAATCATAGTTTTCGAATCGCCTGCAAAATTATAAATTAAGAAAGAAAGGATGTCAGTTGTAAATTCGGAAACTCATAATCCTCATCCGGTAACAATTAATGATAAAGTGTCTGTGACACGATTTTCACCAGTATTAGATAGAAGCGTAAAAAAAATGGCATTTGACAACTACGATGATGCCGGGAGTCTGTGTTTTCGAATGTCAATAAAACGCCTAAACTGCAAGGCACTCGGATACATCACAATGGTAATTCCTGTGAATAGAAACCAGAAGTTATGAAGATCTGAGCATTGGACAAAGAATTTAACACAAGAATGTAATCTTGTGAAATTAACGACCACTAAAAATTTAGTATTTCCTCTTGTCTTACAAAACAATATAAATCAGCATGTCTTTGAAAATTAACTGACAGAATGATTTCTTGAGATGTCGTGCAACTGAGCACTCCGGGTTTTTAGTAACAGGCTGTTCGAAAGGAAGGAAGAAAGAAAGAAAAACGTCACAGACCATCTAGGAAATTTTAGCAATCTACTAAATGTAATTACACAGAATATATCAGCTCTTTTTTGTAGTTCCACAGTGCAGCTATAAGATACTAAATTCTCTAATGAATCAAAATCTTCAGTATCACTGAAAGATGAATTTATGAAGTATTTTCAGATGATAAATAAGTTTCATTCCTCCGACTCCATGTATTTTGCTGTAACCAGATTTTTGAGTGCAGGTATAAATAATCCTTACAGCATCTGTACCAGACGAGGAGAGAAATCCTGATATAAAACGCGTCCCTGTGGAACAGGGAAGCAATTTGGTTGCCATTCCAGAGCCACCGCCGGCTGGCAGCTCAACTCATTCTTCCTTAGGGCGGCGTTTGACAGTTCTATCAGCTGCTCCCTGCATACATATACGGCGGCTGCATCATCGGCTTCCAGGTCTAGGAGCGCCGCGCACATGCCGAATTACGCCATAAAACTGGAATTTCGCAACACGCTCTAGGATTATCGTACAGGAATATCCAACTTAGTTTCCATTCTTGCAGTTTCAGAAACGCAATAGCAATCCGGAATACACAACTCCCAGATGATTAATGTGCGACAACTAATTAGGTTACAAGAATTTTGCAGTGCCGCTGACAGTGATGGATGGTGAAATGAGGAAACGAAGTCTCACTCCTAACACGCTGAAGACAACTCTAGTGAAGGAAATTGCTCCGAAAATTCGAGCGCTCTTTTTACGACTAATTGGCGAAAAGTTTTAACTACTGTGACTGTCACTACAAAATATGAAACATGCAAAGCATTTAGGCTACAATTGTTTACTGAAGACTGAAAGTGATCTTATACTCAACGTTTTATATAACTGGATAAGTTTTTCATACCAAAATGAAATTCTAGTTTTGTAGTTGCGAAATAAACATTTCCTTTTAGCACGTGTTAAACGCAAATGAAATTCGTGCCTTGATTCGACGAAAATTGTATAATTCTGGTATTGCAAGTAATGTTATTTCAAAGCATTCAAGTCTTTCAAATGGATATGGCACATATCTGGTAACACTAGTGCAGAGATGAGTGGCTTAGTATATTTTCAGTTATCCTAGTATTCATTACAAAAAGAAAAGGGACAAAAGAAACTAAGTAGCATGAAGTGTATAACTAAAAACAAGTAAGAGTCTAGACGTTCTCTTATTTGTTACAGTGACTGCACTAGAACATGAACTGGAGACATAGTTAACTATAACATGAACTGGTACACGTTTTTGCAACAACTGAACTTCATCCTACAAAAAAAAAAAAAAAAAAAAAAAAAATGTTTATATTTTCGTCAGTTTCGTGGTAATCTTTGAATTAATGTAGCGGTCCCGTTGTTTCTTTTAATGTTGGTACCCAGTGGATAGTGTCCTCTCGAATAATCTGACCCTCTGGTTTTTCCAACAGCTAACTCGTTTGAGAGGTCCACTTTATTTGATAGTATGCTACACAACACACGAATCAGTTAAATATTTGATTAGGGAAGCGGTCTAGTATCATTCGCGAATGCTGAATAT
Source organism: Vandiemenella viatica (assembly GCA_031002005.1). NCBI lineage: Eukaryota > Metazoa > Arthropoda > Insecta > Orthoptera > Morabidae > Vandiemenella > Vandiemenella viatica. The sequence continues at coordinate 296,862,057 of JARYHS010011408.1, read as the reverse complement.
TATGAAGAGTTAAAATCTGCTTGAATAAAACTGTATCAATTTTCATTTACCGGAATCATTACGGTGCAAAGCCGAGACATTCACGGATCAACTATTGAAAGGGCCTCCCAGTTGATTGATGCCGATGTTGATATAGCCTTCTATCAATCCAAAAGAGTTATTGGAAGAAAAACGTCTGAACAATGTGTCATTTCGAAATGATAGCATGCAGCAGCACTCGAGCCAAGCTCTACGGCATACTAAAAGCATTGCTCAACTAAATGTTAAAATGTTTGGACATCTTCGCAAACACTAAATATTACTGCATTCCTCCAAAATAAAAGCATTTAAAAATGTGTACAAGGTGATCTCCTTCAGTGTTACGAGTTCCAATCAAGAAATTTTTGGAGTTCGACTTCATATTAGTACGCTAAGAAGTTTCGGGGGTCGGTCTACACGTCAAAATTTAAGGCCAGCCAAGACAAAGGAGAAACACATGGCAGATCAAAATTTTGTCACCTTGTCGTAATTTACTTTTATTCTCATCTGCGCAGTGGACCAGTTATAGCCGAGTCATGAACTTGTATTCAACCTGAGCTCGGCTTGTTAGTGGTTTAGTCCACTAATTAAATTACGGATATCTAGTCAATAATGAAACGAGTACATAATAAAATTCCAATATTCCGATAGACTTGAATTAGTTACTGATCTCATCAAAAGCAAATTTTTCGGCTCAGATTTGATAAAGGATTAAGTTGCTATATGAAAAAAAATTTAACATTAACTAAATGAATAAACTTTACTTTCATTATAAAAATAAAGAAGAAACTAGCTGGCCCGTGCGAAAATTTCGTGAATGATATACTGTGTGGTGAGTAGCGGGGTTGATGCTTTTTAGCAGGATGAAAGAAAATCCGGCTCACTTGTAGAACAGAATGCTTTACCAAACAATCAGAAATGATTAAATGTTTCCCTAACAGAAACAGAAGCTCCTTACTCTAGTAAACACACACACACACAGTTTATCAAACTCTGTGATACGTGGTGCAGCTATCTAGCGATACTATGACAACTCCAGTGAAGCCTTGCAGCTCGACATTTAAGGGTTGAATTTCGAAAAATTGTTTTCTTAATTATTGATGTTACCAAAGTCGAGCACTTCATTTTTAAAATCATAGTTCATTTATTGATGTTGGTTAAGTATGAAGGGAGAAAGGTGGCTCGTCAATAAACACCTTTTGGAAATAATTTATATGATAATATATATTCTTAAATTATTGTTTTCAAATTATTTTTTCATGGGGCGTAGTGCTGATGGAATTATTACTTCTCTTACATTAGTTCCTCCAATCTAAGGATGAGTTTTTAACGTATAAGAGAAAGAACAGTATTTCCCCTAATCTCCTAAAGCAAATTGATATAATATTTATCCAGCGGTAAGCTGTAACTGCACTAAATTATCGTGTCACAAGGCGCCTAGTGACAAGACGTATTGAGTAACAACAGTTTGTGTGACAAGTGTTATAATCAAACATGAGTAAATTTGGATTAACCTACAATGTAAAGTTAATAGCTTCTGGGATTAGGAAGTATTTTCTTAACGCAAATAGTTTGTCCGTCAGCCGTACATTTTCCATGTTTGATACTTCAAAAACGTAATGTTAAATTCCCCGCCATTACTCAGAAAATTGGGGGAATTCAGTAGTTTCCGTTTTTAATCTCAATGTTCCATACAGACGTCATTCTGCAAACAAAATATCACTAAAAGATGAATTAGTTTCCAGCACAAGAGACGCCTAGCTAAAATTTCGTCCTAATGGTTCTTAGGAGCGCCTATTTCATTGAATCTAATATCATTAACGAGTAAAATATTAGATTTCGAGGTCCCGCAAGAGTTATTTGAGACATGATATGTATATTGTGCAAGTGATACAGGAATCGGCACAACTGAATTTTATTTGATAATTCATGCAGGTATTCAAACTCTCGTGGAAACAATCACTAATAATACAGTCAATTTAAACGTAAATCAACGGCAAGCGCAAGGAATTAGGTTACGTGCAAAAGTAAACAACGTTATACTGATTAAATCAAAGAAGTATAAGATTTCTATAGAATTTGAATTCAAAGAACTATATTGGGCACGATGCAAAAATTGCAGTCCTTGGTCGAAAACAGTCAATTTTAGCATTAGCTGGAAATACAATTTCCATTCCACAGCCGTTATAATCTACTAAACATTTCTCGGTTGTTACAGTATTTTGCGTTGCTACCCGAAAATCTCTCTCAAATTATTTTTCGTCTCGTCGACGTTGAAGTCATTAAGGATGCAAAAAGACAGGGGCAAGGAACGGAAAGGATTTCTCCCATAGCGTTTTGAATCAACCATACAGGCTTTCGCCTGAAGTGATTTAGGGAAATAATAGGAAATGAAAATCTGGATGGCCGTAGGGGGGTTCGAAGCTGCGTTCTCCCGAATGCGATGATTTTGGGATTTTTTTTTTCGTTCAATCTTCCTTTAGTTCAAACAGTTCCAATGGTAACGTTTTACAAAGATTTTTATAATTATTGTCCATTTAGCATTTCCCGCGTTGTGTAAATTGCTTCAGAGAAAACTAAACGAGTGAAGTGTGTATACGTGAGTGAAATCTCACACGTCACCAATACGCAGGAACCTATCGTGTGAGGCTGCGGACGTCATAGCATTTCAGCGAACTCTGCGTGACCAGATATTCGAACAGTGGAAGATCAACGGCCAGAATACATCTAGCAATCTGCAAACCATTGTCGCAGAATTCGTTCAAATCATGAGCATAGACTTCGAAAACGCTGCTGTTTAAAGTGTTTTGTCTTCCCATAAACTTCAAATGTCTGATATTGCTTAAACAAAGAAACCGACTCCTTAGCTAGTCCTTTTAACCTTCACTTGGCTCTTACGCTTAAGATTACCGTTATTGAAGCAACCTGGTGAAGCGAGTAGTGAATATTGCAAATTCATAGACAGTAATATTGTTAAGGAAAGAGCAATTATTCGTTTTATGCAATAACTAGATATAATTTTTCTAAAATATAACACAATTTCAAATTGTAAAATGTAAAAGTCAGTACTGAGTAATGTCAAGCTATTTATTACCAATAGGAGCGTTGTTTCAATAGCAGTCTGTTAGTGGCGAATACTTTAAAGCAGTGAAAGGATGGATGAAAAAAATCCTTTTGTCGAAATGTTATTTCATGGAAATTACCTTAACTCATTTCAGTAAAAACGCTGAATCCACGATTCATCGTAATTAATACCTCCGAAATCTATCCTCAGATTTGGATCAAGTCCAATGGAAATTGGGGAAGTACTCCGTTGACCTAAGTTAGTGTTGGTAGATGACGCCAGTTTTAGTATCATGTCTAATGATATATTCTCAATGGTTAACTTGTTTTCATGATAGTAATGTAAGCAGTAACACAAGTTGATAAATCTCTACTGAACAAACATACAATGACAGAAGGTACATCTAAGTACATGTGGTTATCTGTACCTTTTCAGTAGTGTTACCCATGGTAAACTTACACAACAAGGTGGACAGAACAATAAAAATTATTAAGATAATCATTTGTTCCTGGATCTTCTAATCCTAATATTTAAATATTCCGAAACATCATCGTCAATGTCGGCAGCTAGTTAATCATTAGATGTGGCCTCTTAGAGTCATGATAACTTGAGTAGTTTTCTGCAGGTTGAACTACCTAGTTAACTCAAACAACCCTGCGTATGCCCTTACCTGGCGGTCTTCCTCTCGCTCTCTGATGGTCTTTTGGGCTCCACTCTAACACTGTTTTTTCCCATCATTGGTCTTTCCTCCGAGCAATAAGGCCTGCCCACTGCCGCTTCAATGACGCTGTCTTCTCTAAGACGTCTGTGACCACTGTGACTCACCTAATGTTGGTTGCTCTTTTCTTGTCTTTTCTAGTTAAACCTCGCATTGATCTTTCCCTAGCTCTTTGGGCCATCCTAAATCTACGTTTATCAAATGCATTTAGAGTCCAGTGGGGGCGCAATGCGAGTGAGATTTGTTGTTGCAATCATATAGCAACAATAACATAAGAACTCGTAAAGTTTGAATGCTCTAGCCTCTCTCGCTCCAACTCCAAGCACACAACCTACAAGAGGTGCCTCTGTTAAACCGAGCAACCTAACGGAAGGTTCAGGTATCCAACCCCAGCGGGATATTGGATAGGCTAGCAAATCAATGCGGGAGGGTCACTAATCCGCCATTGAAGCAGGCGTGGTGATTAAGCTTCACCTTTAAGAGTTCTTGATGAATAACATTAAATATTCCGATATTAAATATAAACTAGTAAAATGTCTGTTACAATTATGGCACTAACAAAATTTATTTTGAATAAGTTTGACTAGTAACGTTATATCCGTCCCAATGCTCACAGCTAATAGATTTCGTCTGAAAAAATATTTTCACAATACTGGGAAACATTTGTTCCTACAATGGCAGATCTAAGTCATATCAGATCCTTACTTTTCTATGTAGGCAGGACGGTGCAAAAAGAATAATCTCCCTTTATGACTGCTCTCATTTTTAATCCCCTTTAGCACCTTTTTGTGCGGTAGACAAAAGTACAGCGACGAGCAGGGCCGATTGTCAGTGAGCTGAGGCCAGATCCGATCGGAAATCTCCGCACTTTGTGCGCCATCAATAATTCTGCGTGCGACTGATTTTATAGATCATCCACCAGCTCCCGCCAATTACGTTACTAAACCGGCGAACGTGCGTGCGGACAGCTGAAAGCTAATAGCAATAAATTACCGGAGGATTAAAGGCGAGCTTTATAAATACGGCCGGCTGCGAAAAGCGATTAAATCTGATCTCTGCGTGTTTATCGCGACACTGGATCCAGCTGCTTTTTTGTTTACCGGTTCTTTGGGCTGACCGGCTGTGGTGGATTTTGTAGTGAGCTATCCCTGCAGTGCTACCTCAGATCACCATGTTTTTGTAGTGGTGTCGAGATAACGCGCGACACCACCACCGCAACAGCGAACATCGACACAACCCGTTTTATTGTGGACATAAACCGTACACAGATCAGATCGCTGGATATCTGGTGACTCCAATCGATCTATGATGCTGCTTAGGTTGGTTGTAACCTGTTCTGCCAACATTAAAGTACATATGTTAACTTGATACAGAATTGTCAGTTTTGAACCTAACATTTTTTTGCTGAGTAGACGTAAATAAATTGATTTCCAGTATAATTAAGAACATACCGAATGAGATGAGACCATATACTTAAAATAAATTTTTTACAAGAGCAATGGTCAAACCACGATTGGTAACTTTTCGACTTACAGGTCTCTTGTTGCATCAACCTACATATTTAATTAAAAGTATTATTAACTTCTGTAAATCTTTGAAGTTACTAAGCTGCAGTTTCTAATAATTATAACTAGCGGAAATATAATGTGGTTAGATGAAAACTGCATAATATCCATCCTCTCGTATAAAAGTAGTGGCTTCATCAACGTCAAGTAGTTCAAATATGTACAACATGAAAAACTGTTTTAAAATATTTAAGTCTCATAACTTTCCCAAAATCATTAGGAGCTTCTGGCTAGTTCCGAACGAAATTAAAGGGTAGAGTTGAATAGCCGTTAAAATATCAAGTAGCCCCTCTCCCAATTGGAATACTGGCAGACCAAACAGATTTTTACCATTGGAACATCAGACTTGCACAAATTTAAGTAGATAACCATCTGAAGTGCGGTTTATTACGAAAGTGTAGTGGATATTTACGAAAACATTATGTCTACTTGCATAGCTTTTGTTGTAAAAATGATAAACCGTGCAAGACATGTTTATCCTATCAGAATACGAAAATTTAAGTCACAACTCTACAACCCTAAAATGTAATATTAGTCTAGTCTTTTAATATCAAAATGGAGTCCTATTATGGAATTAATACCTTTCCTTAGTAGTCTCCAGATCAATAAGGAACCAATATTTTCCAGAAAAACCTTTTTAGAATTTGAACCAAAATGCTCATAACAGACATAGCACCACAGTGAAACCAAGTTTTATTCAACTATGGTGATTTCAGTGGCTGAAAGTTCCCATTTAGCTCTGACGCCATTTTTTAATATAAACAGAATGGGAGAAGTAGATGTAATTTTTCTTTCTGGATTATTTGTGTCAGAATTAAGCCAGTTCACACCCAGAGGTCGTCCCCAGAAGAAGGCCTTCTGAGGTAGTGAACCAGAGTTAAGACGGTCAGTTCCTTTTATTCTGAAGCAAAAGTTGAATCCGAAAGACGGCGAAATTTCACTTTAGTTCACATACATAAAACAAGCTTTGTCATTTATAAAATTTCCTACCGTATCAGCAACCGAACATCGTAATTTAACTTATCAAGTCGGACGATATATTACCTAACTCTATTATTTGCATAGATATGCAAAATCTTTTGAAACCTGAATTCATGACAGTGGATACCTGCATTAAAGCGGAAACTTACTGCAGACTAGGAGTACACGATGCGCATGTGAATTCCGTAATTTGAACTCTTATCGCTCTAGTCACTTTGTCCGTAACATGGTTATGGCGATCGTGTTTGTGTACCCAGTCTCACCCCTTACACACACAAGCTTGAACAGGACAAATACTATCTTTAATTCACACGTTTCACGAGCAGGCGGGATCGGTAACTTCCCTTTCAGTGTATAACATCCACTTCGACGAGGTACAAATTACAAACATTCAGTAGAAAGCGCCAGAAATGTCAACAAGACGATACAATCGTGCTGCACAGTGTACAGTGAATAGCAAGAGCACTTTAGTCGCAGTTGTTTGCACCTCCTCCCCTTAGAAGCACGGAGTGGAGGCGCTGTAACTCACTGAGTACGAACCTCGAGCATCAAGCGTCGACGCAGAATCGTCAAACACAAGGCAGAATAAATGTATACTAGTCTATCGAAATACGTACGGAATAATTTTAACAATGTCAGCAGAGCCTAGTTGGCGTAAGAGAATTTGCACGCTAAATGTTGCACGCTTCTTCCTAGTCGTTTGTTTTCTCATAATTACGATGGGTGAACAGAGGGTTTATTTGTTCAATGTACAACACCTAGTTACTAAATCTATAGTAGAAAAAGAAGTTAAATAACAGTTGGGCAAAGATAGAAACGTTCGATGCCTCAGTACCATAAATGGCATAAGTTCCTCAGTCAACGCCGTTTGGTCGTGTACGTTATTCCTTAAGACAAATTTCCAAAGTCGATACCTTATTCTAGACGACAGACATAACTAATGCAGCAATTGCAGTAAGTTATGGGATTATGTGGAAAATCATTTAAAAGTTGTCACGTGTAAGGAAAACCATTTCAAGGTGGCTATAAGCAACTTGAATGCTAGCCAGAAGCCTGTAAGCGATAAAATTTCTCAAAAGCTTTTGTAGCGCTTTTTTTTCACAGCTTTGAATTATCACATTTAGAGTTCAAAATTGGCACCATCTGACTACAATTTGAATGAAACCCTTAAAAACAGATTTCGGTGGAAATAAAATTCTGAACTGAGGTTCTGAGGAGTTAAAGGTTTGGTGCGTACCGTACACACCCAAAAAATGTATATGAAGAAGAAACTGAAAACTACCAGTGCAATGAAAAAATATGTAAAAACATAGTAAGCGCTATGAGGATAAATATTTTATTTTGCTATATATTAATTGACTGAGGAGTTTATACTTTTTTTAAAAAAATGTCTCATTCAAAATTTATTGATCCTCAATGTTAATTGTTCGATTATTATTAGTTATTGGTTAAATATCCTAACTGCCAAGAAGAAGGAAGCTTTCTTTTTTAAAAAGAGAAAGTGTCAACTAAGATCTATGACCATTAACATGGAGGTACGAAACCACTGAGTGAAACACTTTGTATGGAGTGTTGTGAATTATGAGTCAGAAACATTGCGAAAAGAGGAAGTAATGAAACTCTGGGCATTTTAGAAGTGGTGGTGGTGTCGACTCCTATGAATACATCGTCCACGAACAATGAGAATTTTCTTAAAACAACACAACGTGGTTGAAGCATTAAACAGGAGCAGAAACAGCTTCGTTTGACATCTCCTTCGCCATCCTGACTGGTGCACTACCTTGGTTGAGGAGAAGGTGGAAGGCAAAATTATGCCATTGCTAATTTACTTTATAACGAAACAAAAAACTTAGTTACCCAGTGAAAATATTACGTTAATATCGAGCGTGGTGGGTGAGCGGTAACGCTGTGACCTCACATTTCGGAGGATACGGGTTCGAATCCTCGTCCGGCCATGCTGATTTCGGTTTTTTATGGTTACCGGAAACAATTATATGCGAATGCCGGGATAGTTCCTTCAAAAAGCTATGGCTGAATTCCTTCCCGTTTGTCGCCTCCCGTCCTTTCAGCCTCTGTGATCTCGACGTCGACGAGGTGTAATGCCATAGGAAAAAAAAAAAAAAAAAACTAGTGACATTAAACACCAATGTAAACTCAAACAAAATAAAACATATGTACCGACCGAAATATATTAAATGTGGTGTACCTGCAGGTAGCGTCCAAGATAAATACATTCAATTAAAAATTTATAATGCAATCAATTGTGTAGCTATTAAAAATAACTCATACACAATCATAACTACCGTAAATCACTAAACCAAACCACCACACGCTTCTCTACTTTCAGGGACTCCTGTAAAAGATATCAGTCAGTAATGTGCACAGTCATGTCTATAACCCGAAGGTTGGATGGATCCCTCAAACGAAACTAATTCTGTCTGGTTACAAAGGTAGGATGAACAGTTATTTTCCCCTGCGTGCTGTCTGTGTTTAGGCGACTGCGATGAGTGTTATTCCGAGTAGAGTGTTGTTCAACTTGTATGTGTGTAGATTAAAGAAGATCGAGAGTGAAACACTGTTTCTCCACATACGAGGGCTTAGTCTGTCGAAAGAAACCAAGCTGCATTCAAGTCATACGCGCCCATCTGATTGACAAATCAAATCAGCAATGCACACACGCCATACCCAGTGCGGAGAGATTTGATACTTAATCCAAGTGTTTGGTATACAATCTGGAATCGTGCACCACCATCTCTGCTAGCCTGCTGGCCCAATCCAGAATGGCGATAATTTCTTCTACAACTGGCACATAAGCAGGAGAGGTCACAGTCTCTTTAGAGACATTCTGTGAAGATCATATCTCTATTAATAAAGCACTTTTTTGGATGATAGTATTACGCCTCATCGACGTCGAGGTCATTAGGGGTGGGAAAGGACTGGGCTCAATGAACGGGAAGGAATTCAGCCATTGCCTTTTGAAGGAACCATCCTGGCATTCATCTGGCGTGATTAGTAGAAATCATGGAAAAACCCAAATTAGGGTGTCCAGAAGGGGATTCGAACCCGCGTCCTCCTGAATGCGACGCCAGGGCGTTACCGCTTACGCACCACGCTCGGTCTAAAAAAGCACAGATTTGGTATATAGTTATAACTGTGAGAATTCTAAATATTAACTCAATAAAGTTGTCAAACTTGTTGTACGATCACCTTCATGGTTATGAAAATGTCTTTCCATGGAAGAAGGATAAAACTTGTGTACTCGGAGTTGTCTGTCTGCAGATAGTTTTTATGCGGTTTCCGCAACCACATTGCATCATACTCCTCGCTATCCACCTATGATGATATAACCCCAAGGTTACGCATCTCACATGATAAATTCAACATTTTACAGTCCTGTATTGATATATGAAATGACTCAACTGATAAGTCTATTTCAAAACCAAACAAAAAAAATTCTATTTCTCAATAATAAAAGTAAACTTATCGATTTTTCAAAACTAAACTTTTTCTCTTCTGCTTTTAGCGTAGTTCCCGTTATTATTCTACACATTATGGTTCAAAATAAATTCAGGAAATTTTGGTCACGAACCATTGCAGGGTATAAAATGCCTCACTTCTGGATATAGTACTTGCTTGTAGCTGCTTTTGATGAACTACTATTGATGATTTACATTTGTCAAAATAGCATTTCAATGCATCCAAACAAAATTAACGGGTAGCAATAAACTGTTAAATACAGCGGCTCACAATTATTCTGCGCGAGACACTCCAAACAATCCGTTTCTACCACACCAAACGTGTGTGTGTATGTGTGTGTGTTTGCCGCTACGTAATGCCTGCCCCGTTCTTATGTGTAATGATGCTAGCCCACAAAGTTGACCGCTCTCAGCTGTACCACAACACACCCTTCTCATGCCAACATAACAAATTACTCCGATTCGGGGAACCTCGGATACAAAAATAAAATATATATAATTTTACAGAGATCTCATTAAATCTATTTATTTATTTACATCACGGAGGACTGTTCGTTGACGAAAAGAATGGCCTTTTTTAATAGTGAAGACAGGACAAAAATCGAATAGAGAACTATGTCACCTAGACATAGGATCTCAGTTACTAACTTCGACATTAGATTTTTTAAATTATACATTAATTCTAATTCACAATCCCAACAAGAGACTTCCGTGAATGAGATTTAAGTACTGGCTGTTGAGGTTTTTGGCTGAATAATTGATCTATCCATTAAACACGATCGCATCCAATAACCTACAATTCTAACGTTAAATTTGTTTTAGGGATTTTATAGCTTTTTGTAGTCGCGTTTCTTTTCTAGTTATTTGAACTTGGGGTGTCATCCCAGAATGTCTTTTACTTATAAAACCACTAAAAAAAACTGGTACGAGTATCAGTATGCACATGTGCAGCATCTGAAACTATGTATTTTTCTGTTTTTACACATTGTTTTTGTAAGTTTTTGTTTTGTTTTTCATGTTTCTTTCGCACTCGACTGGACGAACGATACTAGTTTGTTACATTTGCACAATGACTATAAACTATAACGAAGTTATTCTCGTAAAAAATGAAAATTATTAAAGATAAAGCGCATTTCACTAGGTTATAAAATATTGTATCTATCCTTCGTCTGAATTTTGTGTTCAGAGCTTTTATATAGGAAAACATCTTGGACAAAGTTAAGCGATAACCGTTCTTACAATCAATTTTAGTAAATAACTGGTTTGTAAACGCGTCAAAAATGACTGGTTAAACGCAGATTCCTGGCTTCTAAATTAAATAATTTTTAAAAGATTCAATACCTCATTCCCTCCGCTGTAAAGACCGCACAATGTGAAGTGCGCTTGTGCATAACGTTGTAGCGTATGCGCACTGAGCGTGTAACTCGTAAGGTGTAACGATAAGAAATTTCTCCCTACAACGCCAAAAAAAGGTTCACTTCAAAACTGTCTAAAACCCGCTTATAGAAGGGCCGACCCACCAGTAACCGTTTGTAAACCCGTGGAGATCGCATGTCCTCCGGACAAATGATATGGCAGTGGCTTATACTGGCGCAAGACTTACCAAATCCTGGATATTTTTTGACAGGTATAAGTCCTTCAGAAAATGTTTGTCACTCTAAACCCCTATATCAGAGAGAGGCAGCCCGTCCAAATTGCCGCACAGCTGAACAGAGTGCCTGGCGCTGAGAGAAGCAATGACAGGTGAGGGTCCGCAAGACGCGCCCAGTGAGGGAGGGTGGTGCGATTCATATTTGGCAGCGCCAGCTGCAAATTCCGCTGTGACGGGGGCTCCTGAAACAGTAAGGAGGCCCCCGCTGCGCCGATGTTTTATGCATGGGTCGGCCCGCGCCTGCGCTTGAGCGGGCAATCACTGCGTACACCCGACCGGTCGATGTGTTCCGAACACAATCACCCGCTACAGTCACAACGGGACCAGCGGCCTTCGGTAAAACTCGGCTTGGCAGCGCCCCTGATGTGCTTCAGTAACATTGGATGTCGAGTTGGGTTGGATGTTATACCTGATAAAGCAAGTAGCTGGAAGTAAGCGTCGTGGGCAGTAGCGTAGAGGCACGATAGTGCGAGCAAACTCATCGCCTCGCATTCTGGAGGACGCCGGTTCGACTCCCCGTCCTGGCGTCCAGATTTGCGTTTTCAATGGTTTCCTCATATCTCTACAGGCAAATTTCGGGATGCTTCCTTCAAAAGGTCATGGTTGAATTCCTTCCAGTTCCTTGTCCCCAGTCTCATCCCGCCTCTAGTGACCTCGCCGTCGACGAGGTGTAAAGCCATAAGTAAAAAAAAACACCCTTGCATGTTGGGTAGAGAGCTAACACCCCGGCCTGGTATTCGGGAAGATATGTGTTCAAATCCCCGTCTGGCCATCAAGCTTTTGGTTTTCCATGGTATCCCTGAATCTCTCCAGGTGAATTGCGGAATGGTTTCCTGAAAACTTCAACAGAATTCCTTCAGATTTCTGTCCCCGGTACAGTGCCACCAAACATTTCCTCGATCACGTGCAATTTTTTTTTTGTCTTTCATTGTTCATGATTTTACAATGGCTTCTCCACAGTTTACTACAGTGTTTGATTTTGTCATTTATAGAATATATTTTTAGGTCTTGTACTCTTCGTTTGTATTTGGAACCCAGTTTTTGCAGCAATACAACATTTAGACATCGTCACTGTCTTGTGATTTTTCTACTTTTATTTTTCAGTATTTAGACCAGTGTAATTTGTTATGGAAACAGTAATCTTCGTCATAACTTTCATCTCAACCAGAAAGTTGAAGCGTGAAACCAATTACAACGGTTGATCCTCATCGATTATTTTGTTTCACTGTTTCCACACCTTTAAATGCAACAACAACCTTTTTCTTTTGTTTTGAGATATTGATGGTTTCCCAAATCACTCCAAGCAAATGCCGGGATGTTTCCTTCAAAAGGCCATGGCCGAATTCCTTCTCATTACTTGCCCCCCATCCTTTCCCGTCTCTAAATACCTCGCTGCTAAGAGACACTAAGCAGTTTAAAAAAATGAGATATTGATGACGTTTCAGAACAACTGGTCTGATTTTTGAACTGCTGTCTGGAGATCGTTTTCCTGTGATCATTAGCAAAAAGCAAGCTATTAATTATATGTCTTATGTTTCAATCTGATATCCCCTCTTCCCGCAATGCATCAGTCTATTATAATGTTGTCCATCTACAATTACAGGAATGCAAAAGAAAGAAAGCATGTACATTTCACAATTTTTTGAAAAATTAGGTTGGGGCACTGTTCATATGCTTCAGAGTAAGAATGAATTGCTTTTGAAACTTGTGTTTCTGTTTGGAGGAACGGGATTCAAGTATAAACTACCAGTTGGAATTTGATAGAGTTTTCAATATGTTACAGCTCCTAATGCTGTGGATAAATTAAGATATACGAAGTCGGAAAGTCGAGAAATTTAACATAAAAGTGTCCACAAATGGGTATCCAATTATGCTATTCACGCCAAAACTACTGGTCGAATTTAGTTACTCCTTGCAGTCTGAATGTTAATTGTAATTTTAGCGTGCGAGTGACATCGTACTATTAGGAGGAATTAGGCTACTTTTCTTCTTGGACTGTTAATGATTGGAAACATGTTGCCTGGTCTTGACGAGTCTCGTTTCCAATTGGATCGAGCGTATGGACATGTACAGATATGGAGACAACCTCATGACTTCATGGACCCTGTATGTCTGCAGGGGACTGTTCAAGCTGGTGGAGGCTCTGTAGAGGTGTGGGGCGTGTGCAGTTGGAGTGACATGGCACTCTTGATACGTCTAGATACGACTCTGACAGTTGACACGCACGTAAGAAGCCTGGCTGATCACCTGCATCCATTTATGTCTATTGTACCTTCCGACGGACTTGGGCAATTCCAGCAGGAAAATACGACATCCCACACGTCCAGAATTGCTACAGACTGGCTCCAGGAAGACTCTTCTGAATTTAAACACCTCCGCTGGCCACCAAACTCCCCATACATGAACATTATTGAGCATATCAGGGACGCCTTGCAATGTGCCGTTCAGAAGAGATCTCCAGCCCCTCGTATTCTTATGGATTTATGAACAGCTCCGCAAGATGCGTGGTGTCAATTCCCTCCAGCACTACTTCAGATATGTCACGTCGCGTTGCAGCACTTCTGCGTGCTCGCGGGAGCCCTATACGATTTTTGGCAGGTATACCAGTTACTTTGACTCTTCAGTGTAGTATTAAATAATGTCGGGGTATCGTTATGATAGTATTTAGACCTTGGTTCCTTGTAACAGTTTTATGTGGATGTTTGTATTTTTCAGTACGTATCCGTCCTAGTTATGTATGTATCATTACTTCTGACACACTGCGGTGCCACCACTGAATGGTCCATAATCCTCTGTCTCCATTTGGTCGCCCTGTATTGCGTAGTACTGTGCGGAGAGATGCTGACGGTGTCTGGTTAGCCAGTGATCGAGTTTTTCCTAGGCAGGCAGGCAGCTGTTAACCCCGGCAGTGATCGATCGCCTGACCAGTGAGCTGTGATTGCCGCCTCTATCCTGGCAGCTTGGCCGCAGGCAGGGCTCGTAAAACGATATTGGAGACGTAGTGGGGCGGTGCGCTACGGTCGCCAACATAGCGCGGATTGCAACACGAAACACTCATTTACAAAAATTCACTTGTTGCAGTGTTACTGCCTTAGATAAGGAAATTAGGAAGTTGTTGTATTACACTAATTTCATTTACGCTTGCAGTTTTCAAAAGTATGGTCTTATCCAAAACACCTTTAACTTTAAACTAACGCAAAACGTCTACCTGATGTACGTTTAAGTTCTTTTTTTTAGGATATTCCAAATAAAGCATGGCGAACGATACCTGATTATAATGCCGTTGATGTTGGCCCCATTAGGAAGCGTTAACAAACTACGTGGCTCGGTCCAGGGCGGAGGGAGGGGTTGGCTGGAAGGCTACGCTGGGCTACGAGGCTACGTATGTAATTTACAATAGTTTACAGAAGAAAACAGTACAAAATGTCTTCTGGAATCAAAAGGAAAAAAAATACGTGCTACGTGGGAGGGGAGAGGTGGGGGGGGTTGAGGCAAAAGCCACGCTTAGAGCTACGTGGGGGGGGGGAGGCCAAAATGAAGCTACGTGGTTTATGCACGCTCCCTTATGTGAGAAAATCCTACATTAATATGATACAACTCTGTATTACCTGGTTTTGGCTGCTTTAAATGACTAGATGGCGAACTTCCCAGAAATTCACTTCTGGTTGTAAACTAATTTCGTTCTGTGTCAGTGGATTTTTTTTTTAATTCAGTTTCACCAAAACAACTGCAGCTTGCAATATTAATTGTATATCCCATCTTTTATCCTAACTTCATGAAAAAATATGAGCAAATCCACCAGTTAATAAAGTGAGAACTTGTTGGAATAAAGTAATAAGTTATTTGGGTTGGTTTGAAGAATACGCCGACCAGGCTACAGCCACTTCTAATCGAAATTAGATTTCACTTACGAATACTGTTAGCTTTGTTAAATAATATTTATTACTAGGTACGGAAAGTTCATTAGATTCAGTAAGCATTCTGCAAAGCTACGTTTTCTAATTCGCAATATACCGACCACAATCTCGCAAACAACCGCCGAGTCAACCTAAAGTGTTACACTACACTAGTAAAAAAATCTAATAACTTTCTGATTTTTATAAAAGCATACAGCTAGATGTTAATATGTATATATTGTATCTAAAGTCAATATTACGTAACAGATCCCGCCGAATAAGAGCAACTCTTCTGACAAATACAGTCACAAATTATCTTGCGAGATATCTGCTATATCCGTACGGCGGCCGACGTTGAACGGCGATGGGGCAAGCCGCAGGAGATGGTCACGAAGAACCCGAACAAGTCCAAAGAGCAGGCCGAACGGAATCCAAAGACGCGCACTGATTGTATCCGACGTGAGGTTTACAGAGTCCGAAGAGAGCGTACCGAACGTCACCGATGATAAGCACAGTCACGAGTCCGAAAACGATTCACTGAGTCCAAGAGAGAGTACCGTAGACGTAGCCGAGACGAAACACTGTAGAGAGTCCAAGAGACAAAGCACAGTTGACGGAGACGCGACCGGAAGCGCAGCGAACACCGAACTGGATGAATGGAGCTGCGCTGGCTTATTTATATCCGAGCCGGAGCGGCTCTGATTGGCCGTGGCGGAAACTGTGCTGCGGTGGCGCTGGTTTGCCTGATGCCAGCGCCGTCTATACTATGTCGATTTCCATGCCACCTACCGGGCATGCCGCAATATCAGGACGGGATACCAGATCCCTCCCCCCTGAAGTTGGCGCGTACGGACGGAAGCGCCCTGGACGATGCTTGGGGTGATGAGGCTGGAATGATTGTGGTATCCCGGCCGCATCATGCGCCGACGTACTCCATGGTTGAGGACGTGGTGACGTGGGTGCCAATGTGATTGTTGGATGGTTGATGGATGTGTCCATTTCGACGTCACTCTCGTCCGGTACTGCTGGCTTTCTTGGGCGCAAGTTGTATCGTCGTTGCGGGGAGGGTGGTTGTGGGACCTCTGCTAATGGCGCTGATGGTGGTATACTGTATTCTTCCTGATATTGTTGTGATGGTGATGGGCCTGTTGTGAGGTGAGGACGCAGCTGGTTTTGATGACGGAGTTCTATTCTGTGTGGCGTTTGTACTGAGACGACACGGCGTCCGTGTGTCCCCACTACTGTTGCTGGCACCCAAGTAGCGTTCCCTCCGTAGGCGCGTGCCCAGACCGCGCTGCCTGGCGTGTACCGATGGGACGGTCTGGACCGGGGCTCTGCCGGTGATGGTGCCAGGAGGTGCAGCATCGTTCGTGGTTGTCGCCCATGGAGCAGTTCTGCTGGGCTGCGACCATTAATTGGTGTTGTCCGGTATGTGCTGAGAAAGAGGGTGAGGGCGGAAGACGTCGTAGCTGACTGTACCTCTTTCAGCATTTGTTGTTTGAACGTCCTTACGAGCCGTTCTGCTTCGCCATTTGAGGCGGGATGGAATGGAGGACTGAAGATATGTTTGATGCCGTTAGCCACGCAGAATTCTTCGAATGTCGATGCTGTGAATTGGGGCCCATTGTCTGAGACGAGGGTGCGCGGTAACCCCTCGATGGCCAAAACCTGGCTTAATGCATTCAGCGTGGCTTCCGTCGTTGTGGATGCCATGCGCACCACGTACGGGTACTTTGAATAGACATCAATTATAAGTAGCCACATAGTTCCCAAAAATGGTCCTGCAAAATCCAGATGAATGCGGTCCCATGGTTGGCGGGGTGTGGGCCAGGGGGCGAAAGCTTGCGGTGGCGCTGCCTGATGTTGGGCGCAGGCTGTGCAGCTGCGTACCATCTTCTCAATGTCTCGATTGATTCCTGGCCAATAAGCATGTCTTCTTGCGAGATTTTTCATACGGGACATGCCCCAATGTCCTCGATGCAGGAGCTTTAGAATTTGTGAGCGAATTTCTGCTGGGATGACTACACGATGTGTGTCGTTTTCTGCGTCCAAAAGGATGACGCCGTCTGTGACCGAGAGTCTGTCAGATATGTGGCGCCATGTCTTCAATTCGTTGTCCATTCTGTGTGTGAGGTATGTTGGCCACCCGTGAATGATATAGCGCAGGACCTGGCGCAAGATTGGATCCCGCTGGGTGGCGGAGGCGATTCGGGCTGCTGTAATGGGGAACCCGTCCACTGTCTGCTTCCTCTCTGTGTCGATGTGAAAACACAGTACTTCTTGTTGGTCGAATTCCGGATCGGGGCCGGCAGGCAGGCGTGATAGGGCGTCGGCATTGGAGTGTTGTGCTGTTGGCTTATATTGGATTGTGTAATTATAAGCGCTCAGAAACATCGCCCATCGTTGGAGGCGTTGGGCCGTTCGCTCTGGGAGGCTGGAGCGGGGTCCAAATATTGCCACCAATGGTTTGTGGTCCGTGATGAGGGAGAACTTGGTTCCAAATAGATATACATGAAATTTCTTGATAGCGAAGACTATTGCCAATGCCTCTTTCTCGATATGCGAGTAGTAGCGTTGTGCTGGCGTCAATGTCTTAGAAGCAAACGCTATCGGTTGTTCAGAGCCGTCTTCATTCCTATATGCGAGTACCGCCCCGATTCCATATGCTGAGGCGTCAGCTGCCACGACTAGGGGCCGTGTAGGAGAAAACGGCGTCAGACAAGGAGCAGACCTTAGCATGCGCTTTAGCCGGTCGAAGGCCCGTTGACAAGACGGGGTCCAGTTGTAGGCAACGCCCTTTTTCCGGAGCTGGTTGAGGGGTTGTGAGATATGTGCCGCTTGTGGCAGAAACTTTGAGTAGTAATTTATTTTCCCGAGGAAGGCTTGTAGTTCTGGCAGATTCTTTGGGCGGGGTAGGGAGTCTATGGCGGCCACGTTGCGGATCCGATGGCCTAATTCCCTCTTTGTTGAGCCAATGGCCGAGATATTCTACTTCCTCTTGAAAAAACTGACACTTCTCGAGGCGACACCTCAGCCCTGCCTCTTGTAATGCTGCAAATAGCGTGCTGCAGGTTTTGTAGGTGCTCCTGGCGAGTGGTTCCTGTGACAATGATATCGTCCAGGTAGTTTGCGCATGCCGGTATGTGTCGCAACAGCTGCTCCAAGTATCTTTGGAATATTGCCGGTGCAGAAGCGATGCCAAACGGGAGGCGCTTGTATTTGTAGAGTCCAAACGGTGTGATTGATGACGACGATGTTTTGTGATTCTTCATCTAGTGGAAGCTGCAAGTATGCATCTGCGAGGTCAATCTTCGAGAAATATTCGCCGCCCGCAAGTTTGGTGAGAAGATCTTCTTGTCGTGGGATTGGATACGTCTCGACTTGAGACTGGGCGTTGATCGTAGCCTTAAAATCTCCACATAACCGGAGGGTGCCATTGGGTTTCCGGATGATGACCAGTGGTGTAGCCCATGCGCTGGATTTGTACCGGTTCGATTACTCCGATCTTCTGAAGTCGGTCAAGCTCCTGTTTCACTGCTGCCCGTAAGGTGACCGGAATAGGTCTGGCACGACAAAAGCGAGGTACTGCCCCGGGCCGGAGGGTGATGTGAGCCTCGAAATCTGAGGCGCACCCTAAGTCTGGCGTAAAGATGGGTGCTGAACTGAGTGCAGAGGTCATCCAGGTCCTGGAATGGGACCGAGTCCGATATGACCTGGACTTCGTCCACGATTGAGAATCCGAATCTGTTGAATGCGTCTAGTCCAAAAATATTGGTAGCCGAGGGCTGATCCACCACAAAAAAGGTGATTGGTCTGGTGACTTGTTTGTAGGCGGCCGTGATGGAGACCTGACCCCGCAGGGGAATGTCTCTATTCCCGTACGATACCAAACGCCGTGAAGGTGGAGACAACGGTGGTGAGCCTAGTTGAGCGTAGGTGGCTTGGTTTATCAGCGAGACGGTTGCCCCCGTGTCCACTTGAAAACGGATGTCCTGGTTGGCGACTCTCAGAGTTAAGAATAGTTTCTGTGAGAGTGGATCGCCAGTATGAGCTGCGGTCTGCAGTGTGTTGACCGTTTCTTGCTGCATGCGGGTTGTCGGGCTGGGGCGAGGTGCCCGGTTTCGGCAGACTGACCGCAAGTGTCCCTCTTTACCGCAGCGTGTGCAATGTGCCCAACGGTCGGGGCAATCTGCCCGTGAGTGCGAAGTGAAGCACTGTGGGCAAGACGGCAGGAGCCTCTGGAATCGTCGGCGGGGTGGGGGTCGGGGTTCGGACGTCATAGATACGTCGGACAGCGATGGCGTCCTGCTTTGTTGGTGTCTGGAAGCGCGCCATGGGTTTGCCTTGTGCGCGGGAGTTGTGTTGTGATGTTTTGACCGCCGCTACTTGTGGGCGAGCCATGAGGCGCTCGTTCGCTGCTTGCGCAATTTCATGCGAGTGCGCGATGCGTAGAATGTCCTCGAGTGATGGGTTGTCCAGCTTCAGTGCCGCTGTGCGCACATCTGGGTCTGGAGCTAGCTGCACTATGACGTCGCGGATCAGGGAGTCTGCATATGAAGCCCTGCACTTTGCGTTTGAGCAAGTGAAGTCGCATTTACGGCTAAGACCTTGGAGATCAGTCACCCATGACCGGTATGATTGTCCCGGTTGTTTGTGATACTGATGGAACTCAAGGCGGGAGGCCACCACGTGGTATCTTTGAGAGTAGTAGCTTGTTAGCAGAGTGCACATTTCGTTGAATGTGAGGGCGACCGGATCTGATAATGGGGCCAGTTTCTTCAGGAGGAAGAACGTGTCGGGTGATGCCTACGACAGAAACAGCGAGCGCTGTAAGGCATCGTCCGTCACCTGGAATGCCGAGAAATGCTGTTTGAGCCGATGCAAATATGTGTCATTAAATGGTGGAAACGCTGGCGGCCGGATGTGTGAATTTTCCGAGGCCTGGACTGACTTGGCCTCCTGTGCTAACAGTTTCTCGAGTATTACTTGGAGCGTTTGCTGTAGCAGCGCTGTCTGCTGTTGTTGTTGCTCCAGAATACGAGTCACGGTGTCCATGATGCCAGCTGATAACCTTTTTCCTCGTCGCCAATTGCTATATCCGTACGGCGGCCGACGTTGAACGGCGATGGGGCAAGCCGCAGGAGATGGTCACGAAGAACCCGAACAAGTCCAAAGAGCAGGCCGAACGGAATCCAAAGACGCGCACTGATTGTATCCGACGTGAGGTTTACAGAGTCCGAAGAGAGCGTACCGAACGTCACCGAGGATAAGCACAGTCACGAGTCCGAAAGCGATTCACTGAGTCCAAGAGAGAGTACCGTAGACGTAGCCGAGACGAAACACTGTAGAGAGTCCAAGAGACGAAGCACAGTTGACGGAGACGCGACCGGAAGCGCAGCGAACACCGAACTGGATGAATGGAGCTGCGCTGGCTTATTTATATCCGAGCCGGGGCGGCTCTGATTGGCCGTGGCGGAAACTGTGCTGCGGTGGCGCTGGGTTGCCTGATGCCAGCGCCGTCTATACTATGTCGATTTCCATGCCACCTACCGGGCATGCCGCAATATCAGGACGGGATACCAGATATCAGTGTACGCTTTAATCTGTATGAGTAGGATCATAAACATAAAATAAGTCTAGAAATCTCAGGACAGTCTAATATTTCACATTTCCCACAGTACTTTATATAGCTTAGGGAGCGTGCATAAACCACGTAGCTCCATTTTGGCTTCCTGTGAACCCCCCCCCCTCTCACCCACGTAGCCCAGCGTAGCTATCCAGTCCACCCCTCCCACCCCCTGGGCCGAGCCAAGTAGTTTGTGCATGGTCCATTACATATAAATTCCTTCAGTTCTTTACTAATACAGAGATTTTTTATAATTTAGTAAAGAATTTGACTTTAATAACCCAAATCAATTATAGTAATAAGAATAAGAATACTTTTCCAACTAATTTTTAGTACTGTTATGAAATAAACATATTCAGAAATTTCCTAGCGTGAAGGTTATCAAAAATACTTAAAATTTATTAATCAGAATCTAGTAGGAAGTTCTCTACTCTGACGAGGCGATCGTAATTTAAGAGAGGCACCGAAGACAAAAATGAACTCTTTTTTAATCATTGCGTTGGAATGTAGAACATTAGATGAACCTGTTCATGTATTTCGACACTTTTCTCTTGCTCAGTTGTGACATCAACAAAAAAAGAAACTACAAGCAGTGATTACATTCATCGCCATTACTACTTCGCATAATGGACAATTAAAAATCAAATTATATCTTCCCATTTCAGAAAAGCAAAAAATTTAATTTGTCTCTCGAAATTTATGTATATATGTTAATAGATTTAGACAGCAATGAAGAGTCACTGAGTTGATCAGATCCATCCAAGAGTACGTCCCAAGGCGTTTACCTAAATACCGTAAATGTCATTTGGTGGTAAATGACATAGCGTCCTCTAGGTCAAATTATGTCGCGTTATATTTGCGTCTTAAGTAATTATAAAAGAAAGAGTGTCAGTCAATATATATGGTATAGTCACACGTCTGTAGCTCCATTTTTTAAGCATCTTAAAACTGTATGTTGTGTACCGGAGAATATGGGGACCAATTAAAACAAGGAGTGTCGCCGATTTCTATAAAAGACAAATTCTCACCTGTAATATTCTCTGACCTATAATATTCGCGAGGACGTGGGTCCGACTGCCTGCCATCCAGATTTGGGTTATCCATGATTTACCCAAATCACACCAAGCGAATGCCGGAAGGGTTACTTCAGAAGCATATGGCACCTTCACATTTACTGCCCCCAGTTCTTGAACCCCCTTTAATTAGCTCGGTGTCGACGAAGCGTAAAGCCATAAGTAAAAAAAAATAAAAAATTAATATACTCTTGACTAAACTGTTATCCGCTGATTTCTCACGCAGCCACAACCACAATAATAGAAGCATGGACACTATTCCGTCAACGTGCTGTTTTGATTCTGTCGTAAAATAGACAGAGCTCCACAATTCCCTAACCCGATATCGGTTATTATATTCAGTTTTTATCACGCCGAGTGTAACATTAAGTGTGGAGCACGCACGAGAATATAGTCACTCTTGAAATAGGCAACGCAGTGAACCTGTCATAAGCCTCATATCAGCATTGGCTACATGGTCCAACATTAAAGACAAACTACTACTCGTCTCATGGTACTGTTATTCGGCGATTTCCACAGTTGCAGAATCGACTGACGTTCACCCTCTCTAAATTCGTCTTTGGGAGCAAACGACATTTCCCGCCCTGGCGTCGACCATACGGACTCCATGAGGCATTCTGTCGAACGCACACCAATTCTGCGTCAAGAACACTACTTCGGCAGCACCCAGTGCACACCGCATTGTAATGTGTCCTGGTGAGAAACCTCGTGAGAGGAGACAATATTTTTTAAAGTTCCACACCCTTAGGGAGAATAAGACATGGACGGAATGCGCCTCAATAGGCACCCTGTCGCCAGGTCTTACGATCACACCGAATTATTATTATTTAGTATATCTGAAGTTATAAGTATGAAGTGTTGCGCGTATGATATTCATAGTTTTAAGTTTTAACTTCTGTCGGCAGTCCGCAATGAGTGCCTTTTTTTTTTTTTTTTTTTTTGCTTAATGCTTTACGCCTTGTCGACGTCTAGGTCATTAGAGGCGGAAAAGTACTTGTCGGCAAGAAACCGGAAGGAATTTGGCCATAGCCTTTTGAAGGAAGCATCCCGGCATTTTCCTAGAATGATTTGGGGAAACCATTGAAAACCTAAATCTCGATGCCCGTACTGGGATTCGAATCCACGTCCTCCTGTATGCGCTCGTTTATTACATGTCAAATACAGGGTGCGGCAGAAACAATGACCCAGTTTACTCATATTATTTAAGCATAAATTAATACACTTACACATTACTAGTGTGTACTGTTTGGAAGAACACTTCATACAATTTATTACACATGTCACTTTTTGTAAATTATGTCCTGCAGGTGTCCACCGTTGTTGGCGATGCAAGCTTCGACACGAAAACGCAGATTCGCCATAACCTTACGGAGGGTGTCGCCTGTTACTGCCTCGATTTTGGCTTGAATGTTGTGTTTCAATTCCTGAATAGTTCTTGGCCTGTTCGCATACACTTTGGATTTCAGGAATCCCCACAGATAACAAACACACGCCCATAAATCAGGCGAACGGTCCGGCCAGTGGTCATCACCAAAGCGAGAAACGAGATGCCGTGGAAACATTATGTTGGAGATGTTAAGGACTTGCGAATGCCGACGAACTGATCGCGTTGGACTACGCTCTACAGCAGCTGTTACTCGTGCAATGTTGTCCGGGGTGGGAACCGTACGTGGCCTACCAGGGGGCGTCTTGTTTGCTGCAGATTCTGTTGCTCTAAACTGTTGAACCCATCTCCTAATCGTCTTCCGGGACGGAACTTTATCATTCCGACCAATGTCAAACTGTTGCCGAAACGAACGCTGCGTTCGTATCACACTATCACCACATTTAAAAAACGTTTCAATCACAAAAGCACGATGTGCATTCGACCATAGCTCCACACTGACTGGCAATGCTTTCAGCTACACTACACACTGGTACCAACATCAACTGTCTAGGAAGCTGTGTCAAACTATAGCGCGCAAATTAAAGTGGGTCATTCTTTCTGCCGCACCCTGTATTTTCGATCTGTTACGATGAAGCGCTTCTAGTTTCCTCAGAACTACGAATTTTAGTTCCTTTTTATTTCTAAAAAGTTATGGTCTAATGTTCGTTGATAATGAGACGGATGAAAATTACTTTATAAGCGCCAGTAAAAATAAAATTTTTAGCGGGCTGCATTTATATAGCTAATAACACGGGGCTCGGAATAATTTACGCGGGTTATTCGTATGCATGCTGGTGTTCCCAAGTGCTCTGCGTAGCCACGAGGTAAGCTTTAACATGAAATTGAACGGCTCCCCCTTCAATGAGAGCGTCCCAGGAGCTTCTTTCGAGGGGGAAAAAAAAGGTCGCCGCGATGTGTTTCTACTCGGAGCCTTGCAATTAAACGAACACCGTAACCGGCTTTAATATAGTTTGTTACTGGTCCACGGCGGCTCTCACCCCACACCTGAGTCCTATGCTATTGCGTTAACGAGTATCATGAAGTAGCGCTTTACAATCTCTCTCGTACGTGTGTGCGTGTGATACTTTATGCGCAACCTGTTAGAACGACTTTCATCCGTGGCGCATTTAGCATCGTTTACGTTGCGATTTTTTTACTTTAATTCATCGTTTTAGCGTCTCAGAGGATACCTTCATAAGCTTTACAGAAAGTTGGGAGATAAAATTAAAAGAACTGGCGCCTTGCTCACAGGAAATAAAGCGAAATATTTCAAGTGTCCTTGACGAAGTGAATTGCTGCCTACAACCGAACGTCTAGGGGCATGAGTAACTCTTAAAATTTTCAGCATATTTCAATTCTAATGGCAGGATAGGAGAGATGGTGGTGAATAATTCCTTATCACCAATGCTTCTCCGCAGTTCGTACGGATAGCTTCTAAAGGTAACTGTTCAATCCGATTCGTCATCGGATGAAAACGTTAACTTGGCGGCATTGGAGGAGCAAACCTGAAATGACCTGCACAGAGTTTCACAATCACTGTTCTTTCAATTTACACAACTAAAAACATTCAAAGCAATATTACCACCACAGTCATAAATACATCTGTAACATCACATTTCCCATACAGAATCTCTATAAAATATCTAACACACACAGATTTTAAGTTTCACAGATATTTAAGTTCTCTCATTTCACCAACTAGAGGTTCCGAGAAAATTCGGCTGGTATAGGTCCTTTCTATAAAGTAAAAAGGACAAGAAGATTATAACCATTGCGTTATCGCAAGACGACAAGCATAACGCGTAATTAAAACTACCCATCCCATAACCGGACCAGAACTGGCGACTATGGGAAAACACTCTTTATATACGAAATCATTGGTGTTCATGAGTAACTTACAACTAACGGATTATTATTTTTTTTCGTTGGATCTTCAGACTAGTTGGTAGGAAGCTCTTTTTGCAATTGGGGAGGTTTGTAGTCGAGGTACGGAAGCAAATTAGCCTCGGGCTCTGAGAATGAATTATCGTGCCATTTGCCTGTAGTGATTTCGGGAAAACTAAAATCGAAATGCGGATGGCAGGACCGGGTATTGAACCAGATCCCTCCAGAATGATTCTCACCACCAGACTTGGTACGGTACCAACGAGAGATCTATCAAGGACCTTTCTCGTATCAATTCATCGTGAACTCTATCCGTCGTAGCTCTAACGAGACGCAGTGAGAAATTTTTTGGTTGTTGGTCGGATCACAGTCCGGCCGTATGTTCCTTATCCCGTAAGTGCATGTTAAACACTATCCCCGAACGGCGGTGTCTTCTGATTTAATGCGTAGTGGGTTTTGTTGATGCTACCCGACTTTTACCTGCGTGTAGCAAAATAACTTAACTGAAATATAAATAAGAAAAAACAAGATACAGTTGAATTAATAACTAAGCGAAAAGTGTCAGCTCTCAGTAGATTGAAATACAAAGCACAAATAGCGAGATATGCAGAAGGTCTACCGGTAGTCTTCCTACCTTTATCCAACCAGGCGGTTCGTTAAATAATATCGGGAAATTGTTTTATAATTCCAATTAGTACGTGACTGGCAACCTAACAACGGCAAGAGATATTTTTAATCTTTACCCATAGCTGTCGTTATCATGGACAACTAAGGGATTTAGTTATCTTTTTACGTTTCTATAATGGTTCAATATCTTTTAAATTACAAATCAACCATGAAGAGAAATACATATTTCGTTTAACTCCACATATTAATCATTTATATTTGCTTATTCTTTATATTTGTCCGATGTAGATGTTTTCATTACATTCTTTATCCAAAGATGTCTCTGTATTACTAAGCTAAGAAATGTGTACAACAGCATATCATTACAAAACCGAAGTTATGATCGTTTTTTAATTAACAATTCTGTTTAGTTAAGCAATTGCAAAGAAATGAATAGCCAGATCACTGCGCCTATATCAGTAATAATAATAATAATAATAATAATAATAATAGAAACACGGCACATGGTATTAGCGAGCGGAAGACCTATAAGGATTATTCGGTCATCCTGTTCAAATATTTTTAACTGTCCACGGATTTGCCTAACATAACTAGATTGGTCTAAACTCTAAAGGGTAAAAAATATTACCGTTTAATGAATACAAAAAAAAATCTACCACAGTTACAAAACACATAGCACCTTGTTAAATACAAATCAAGCATTGCGGGACGTCTATCCCGGTGGGTGAGCGATAACGTTCGGGTATAACATTCGGCAGCAGGCGGATTCAAATCCCCTTACAGTCATCCACATTTCGATTTTTCCCATTGATTCCTAAATCACTCCAGATGATTGCCGAGGTAGTTGCTCCAAAAGGCAAGTGTTAAATATCATCCCGCTTCTTGTCCGAATCCTTCCCCACCACTCAATCCATATGAAAAGCCAGAAAAAAAAATCGTGATAAGATCTTCAAATATTCCAGCCCATGCCGGGATTCGAACAGATATCTTTCGAATTCCAGTCAGACACTTTACCACGGAACTGTCAGACCACTCATTACATGTCGGTATTAGGGCAGTTCTGTGCGCAACGAACGTCGAGAAAGAAAATAAACTGCCGGCCATGTTCAAATCAACCCTTGTCAACAGGGCGAATTAGCAGTGGCAAGCACTGAAACCGCACTCAATTAGCACGATATGTGAAACCGCAGAGGCTGGTGCATTTGGCATGGATGAACTGCTGACACTGTTGACGATGCAATAAATTAAATTTCAGGGTTGAAGCAAGTAAAACCAAGCCTAAAGGAAAAAAACGAAAAGCACTAACGATGTCTGCAAAATAATCAAGGATACATTACAGAATTGTTTCCAACAGATAATTCTCTGTACTATTTCACATACTTCCTTTTTTCCAAATGCAGCATTTTACACCATTTATCAGACGTCGTAATTAAACAGCAAATAACGTAGTTACATTTACCGCAGAAACAAGTCCTCTAGATAGGTAAAGCGATAGGAAGCAACATGTTCCTAAACGTTGAACGACCACAGAATTTGAGTATCATGCGAGATGCGATATGGAGACACGAAATCTGATGGAGGAGCATATAGTGCCATGACAGCTAATTACACAGCTTGTAATACACCAAAATGTTTCAATTCGTTAGTTTGTTGTCTTTTTGTTATCAGATACCATTTACTAGTAGGGTTGCGAGCTATATTTGGCATAATAAAATGTTACTTTGTCCATCATGTCCGCAATGCTGACGTCATGTTATGAGCATTAATTAACAGCAATTTTAGTAAGTTAAGCAACCGCAAATAAAGGAATTGCCAGAATACTCAAAGAACAAAATGTATTAGGTTTAAGTTAACAAATTATTAGTTGTTTTTGTTTATTTGTATTCAGTCTATGTAGATGTTTTATTATACAGGTATTCTCTGTTCAGACAAATCGCTGTTAAAGTAAACTAAGAAACATTTACCATATTACATCATTTTTAAGGTTATGAACGTTATTTAATAACAATGGGGTAGTTGACTGATTTTAGAATATATATGAGTAGGTAGCTGTGCGCTTACCACAAACAAATATATATTTGTTGAAAAAAATAAACGGAAAAATGTAAAATTTTGCATTTTTATACGCTAATTTGGATTATGCGACATAACGCTCGAAGCTGTCATGTCGCCTCTAGTGAAGTCACATCTCTGATCGTGCGACTGTAAGCAAAGCGGCGGTTTCCTTATTTTTTTTATAAAATGAGTTCTACAGTTTACAAGTGGTGCATCGAGCCTCGGTGTGTAAACACATCATTTAGAAAGGAAACAAATTGTTTATTCACATTCCGCACAAGGAAAATATGCGGGAAAAATAGCTAAAGCTTCCACGACACGACCCGGTATATTTGTATGCAAAGTCTTCAATATATTTTTGTGAACTCTACGTAGACCCAACCTTTTTCTTAAATATTTTATTACGTTTAATAAGCTATTTACTCCAATATTTTGTTCTGACACAAACTTAATTTTTATCCATGAATGAATCATCACTTTCGAAGATGAGTACCGTGAGCTCCAATAAGCACAACGCCTTTATAATGTGTTGAAATTAGGCATCATCTACATCATCTGATACATGATTTAAATGAATACAAGTACGTAACACATCTAGAAAATTAGTAATTATTTACAAAATATGTTCGTAATTTTCGTAAAGTCGCTATTGTTAAGAATGCGGTATTCAAAATTAACAATGTCTGCGATTTATTTATTTCCTTCTAATAGCCAATGGATAAAACAAATACAGTTACATTTTGATAGCTTTAGTTATACTTTATCATCACAATATAATATCGTATTGGTGTACTGTCGTGACGAATGCTTGCTGTTTACTCATTGTGTACTTATGTGCACAGCAATTTTCAACTTAGCTACTGCCTCTGCTAATAGTGGTCCTATAAAACAATATTTAGCTTATAACAATCCTTTCTATGCTATAATAAATTTACGAATTCTATCCTGTAAAGCCTAATATTCAAATATGACACCAAGAAACACTTCATTCTTATATAACTTTTCTTAATTATAGTAAAAGATGTGCACTTTTCAGCACAAACCTACACTTTTCAGTTTTTAAGTACGTATACTTTCAGACAGATTTTGATATTTCAGAATTCTGCTGAGCGGAATCACTATTTTCTGTAAAAAACTTTCCCAGCATCGTCACATTAATTTTGAGCAAATTAGAGCCACTCTAATCAGCTCTAATTTGCTTAAAATTGATGTGACGATGCTGGGAAAGTTTCAATTGCAAATATTTGTTTTATGGATTGGTAACCAGAACTAATGCATTGACTAAAACCTTAAATGTAGGACGCACAGATTGTCAACAGACACTTATTACACGGAATAAAACTGGTACGAGCAGAGACGTAACGTCACGTGCTCTGATTGGTGTTTTACGTCACGTCAGTTTCCTACATTTTTATTTTATTAAAAATAATGTTTTTGACGTTTATCGAAAAAAATTAATTCTGAATTTCGGTATCCTTGCAACTCACTTTATCATTTTTAAATATAGTTTCATAGTTCTCTTTCTAGTGGCAAGTACCCTATTTTTTAGCTGAACAACTGCGAGGAAATGAACTGTTATAATACTGCATCCAACCAGTTGTTTTTAACGGGCTTAGATGCTGTTTACAGTAGATGTTTTCTCTTCCACTGTTATAGTGAGCTGGAAGATTTTTTACCCAGCTTTACGCCTTGTCCACGTTTAATGCCGCGTTTACACTCTGGCGCGAGCTTCGACGAGGCAAGGCGAGACAGCACGAATGCGAGATTGTAAACGGTGCGCACGCGTGATCTCGCTTCAGGTGCCTCAGTGGCGGTTTTTTGGCGCGAGTCAAAGGTGTAGCACATTGTTTACAGCAGAGGTAGTCAACCTTTTTACCTACCGTCCACTTTTGTATCAATATATAACTCATGAAGCAGACGTTTATAAGGTTATAAGGTTATAAGGTTTTATTAAACTGTATATCAATTGTCATACCTTTAAATATGACAGGCGTCTTTTTTCATTTTACTACATATCCGTCACAATCGATTTTATGTTTACTTTCTTCATCATATCCGATTTCTAACAATTCTTCTTGTCAACTTGTATCAGCTTCTTCAATATTTATGGTACAAGGATTTTTCATCCAGTCATACACCTCGAATTTAAAAATATTTTCAAATCGTTTTTCCATGTTTAAAGTTTGTTGAGGTGGCTATCATCAGTCCATTGAATATGAGAAATACTAAGAGTTTTCAGGGTTTCATCCATTTCTCTGGGACAGATGTATTTTTCAGCTTAGAGTGCTGCCTGTTGCGATCACCTTGCGGACCACTCTGAGAGCCTCCCTCCCGGTCCACCCGCGGAGCTGCTCTTTTTCCTATGTTTATTCAGCTCGCTCTCCGCCAATACAGATGGCCTCCTGAGAGCCTCTCCATACCAGCTCCCACGTCATCCGCCCACGGTTCCAACATACTCCAAGGTCTAATATAGCAACATTTCAAGCTGCACACAATCTCATCCACTGAGATACATTTTCTTTAAGACAGATTTTGAAATCCCTTCCTTTTCTTTAAAAAAAAAAGATTTCCCAAAAGTGGTTTACACTTTTTAAGGAAATATGACAGGTTACTAATTTCGCACTTGTTTGCTACATTTTAATGCTGCTCACAAAGCTGAAAACTAGAAAATGTGGACCAATTGATAACGTGTCTTGTGGGTATATATTTTACTTAAAGACAAACTAATATGCAGACAGACAAAAGTTTTATGTTAGCGTTGAAGCAAGAATATTATCTGTGAAATTCCTTGAACAACAGTATCTTGATCGTGATGCAGGATCTTGGTTCGTATGCTGTTTCTTAATTTCTTTCTTGAAAATAATAATTACCCTCATCTCTGAATAATGAATAACATCACCAAAATGGACTCTTCCTGAAATCTTAGCTTGGTGTTAAAAATAAATAAATATTATTTTAAGAAGCTCCACAATTACATACATACTGCGATATTCACAGAGGGTGATATCGATTCATCCATCCGACTTCCCTTTCGATAGTGATGGTAAAAGACATCTTTATCTTTTAGACACCTGATTTCTCTGACTGGATTTCCTTTTGACGACGTAAAGACGGTGATCGCATTATTTACAGTATATACAGCAGCCGTTCTCTCCGTCTGCCTTTTATAGTTTCAGCTCAAACTGCCAATGAGACACGAAACATTTCAGTAAGGCTCTAAGCGCCCATTAAAAAGCGCGGTGCGTGTTTGATCTTTGTTTGTATTTGAGTTCTGCCCTTTCTCAGGCAGATCTCTAGCAGCTTAACAGCCACTAATGAACTCGGGCTCAGCATGCTTTCAACTCTGCGCACTAGTTTCGTTTCTTTACGACTGTTTTCGTTTTAGCTAACGTTCCAAGGCGATAAGCTGTACAGCTTCATCAGAATGGAATAATCGATATTTGATGGCATTTAAACTCGTAAGTTGCTATTTTATAACGTAACAATCATGAACTGCAATGTTCAGTTCCATTTAGTTCAAAAATTCTACGTTTTCTATATTCACTACGACATACATCCTTAATTTCCATTCAAAACATAACTTAAATCCTACTGAATTTATTCATTCATACATTGACACCACTTTGCTTTAAAGTATCACTTCATTTAAAAAGTGTCAGATTCTCTTAGACAATTTCATCTAAGATCGTCGATAACTATAAGAAAGAGCACGGGTAGCTAAACATTTTCCCGAACCACTCGAGATGTTAAGCTTCATTTTGATGGCTCACTACATTCATACGCCTACCAGTTGGAGTCTGTAAATGCAGTCCATCCGATAAGTTGGTGACTTCAACAATATGGTACCACAAGGCAACACATCAAATGCTTCTTTAAATCGATGGAGGTAGCGTCAGTCCATACTATCCTACTTGAAAACTATTTAATGTATTTCAAAAAACCAGCTACTTGCATTTCACATAATAGATGTAAATTCTGTGCAGCTATTATCGTTAATTTTGGTCAAACAATGTTTCAGCAGTATGATCAAATAGACATTGTCGCTAGTATTCAGGATTTGGAAGTTAAGAAATGAATCTTTAAACAACAAATGAACTTATTCCACTTTATTGAGTAATTAGTATTGTGCGTACCATACAGGATATAAAAAATAAACAGTTCGTTGCTCCACGCTTTGTAATTAAGATCACGATCATCGCTCTGGAAATTTGTTATTAATTTCAGAGTTTCATCAGTTACCGCCAGTTTTAATTAAGCAGAAGTAATTTCTATTATGACCCTAGATACAAAATGTCTCATTTTGATACGTGGGCTTATCATGAAAAAGTTCAACATATGCCCTTCTTAAGTTCTTAATTTCATACAACCTCATATATTATGTTGTTATAGTTCTAAGTCTCATGCGATCCTAAAACCATATCTGACGTTATATGAACATACGTAATAGCTAAATAAAGGCTAACTAACAGATAAAAGAATTGTTTGAAGTGTCGCAAAGGATATAAATATTACAAAGACTGACATTAACATCGAGATAGGATGATGTGGTTATACAGTAAATCAATCTAGTACACAAAGTTATTAATATGTAGAACGTTATTATGTTTATATTGCCTAGAATTTGTAGCTTTGACATGGCTTTAATTAATGTTATTAGAATTTCATTCTAAAGTAAGTTTTCTGGAATGCCATACTCTCGAAAGGTTAAAAATATTCGTCTAGTTTAAAATCCATAATGCGCAGAAATGTGTTAATGATTACTCCTTCGCCCTTCACCCTTTTTAATTTAATCGCTGTTCGTATTTTTGGTAGGAAGAGGTTTTAATAAGTCTCAGGCACTTAATGAAATAGTAAAATAACTAGCCCATATACAACAGAAACAGCAAAATGTGTCTGTCGTTAGTTCATTCGTTAAACACGGAGTACGCTGTCCAGTCTAGTAGTCAGAAAGGCACAATAAAATTTGTTGCTTTGTTAACGGCGGGACCAGCTGTAGGAAGGAAAGGTTAAGGAATACAAAGAGTAGACTATAAGAAGCAGATAATTTGGGGCGTTAAATGCAATGTTTATGTAAAGTCTAATAGACTGGAAGAAAACTGGAGGGTAGTATAGAACCATTGAACTTTCAATAAACGCCAGTTTCAGACAATCCTGTTGTGTGAGAGCCAAGTTGTTTGTGTGCGAGTATGGTTTAGACAGTCGACTTCCGGACACCTGCTGTGACCTTTAAGTTCCGCACGGGAAGGCTTCCTCTGGAGATGGGGCAGGAAATGAAATATGATCGGACACCCAAGCGGTGGCTCTGAAGACGGGACCAGGGGAAGTGGCTTTGTCGCTCGACTCGAGGGGAGCTCAAGATTCTTCTCTGGGGAACTCAACAGACAGCACTCTCGCCCTTTTTCCGTCCCTCCCCATCTCTTTAATACCCACTCTCTCGCCCTCTCGTCATCATCCAGCATTCACCTACACGCTGCTATCCCCTGTTATTACTCGACGAACAAGTACCCAACTGCTGCCTACGTTGTCGGAATCTGTACCTACACGACATTGGCTCCATTCCAGATCACTCCTTCCGTTTTCCATATCGTATTAGATCACTCAAACACCAATTTGTAAATGTCAGAGTTTACTTATTTGTGTGTCCGTTATAGATCTTCGTAAAATTGGCACGTCGAGTAAAAACATTATTTTTAATTTCTCTCTTTCTGAATTTACGTTTCGTCGACTTCGAAGTTAGTAAAGGCGGGAGAGTATTGGCAATAATCAACAGGAGGGATTCAGCTCGAGTGACTTCGAGAAACCATGGAATCTGAAATTTGTTTGTTCAGAAGGGTATTTGTACCAGCATCCTTCGCAATATCAGGCTCGAACGTTACCGCTCAAACGCCGGGCTCGGTGACACGTTATGAATTGTTGAACTGACGGGAAGGAACTTTAGTTTATCCTAGTGATTCTTTGTTGAATTTATAATAACTAAGCAAATATAGCAAATATCTTCAGCAACCGTTGTTTAGTGTAAGTCGAAAATGCTGTTAGGTGTGATAATGATCTGTTAATTCTTTATCTAACATCAAATAATTGTGAAGTATTGACAATAATATAATGACAACAATAAGAATACGACCACTTGGTAAGATTCTGAGCAGAAATGGTTTACCGAAATTAGAAGTTTGCTGCATATATTTTCCAGTATTTCCTAGGCAAATACTCTTTGACCACAACATCAAAGTCCAGCAGCATTTCTAAAACCAAATCCCCGTCTTCTCATTCATTTCTCTCAACTGTTCCCTCTCCATCCACTGATGTTGCTTTCTCCTATTCTCATTTTCCTCTTGTCAGATGCTCTTTCTTTACATTTAGCTTACCGTGTCGTTTCTCTACCCGCCTGAGTATACAGACAACCGACATTAAATCGTTGAAATTCTAGTAAGAAATAGTACAAAGTACTTTTGTTAAATAACATAAATATAAAACTTATAGCTGAGGTATGGTAAGGAGCTGTCTTAACACAATCGACTCTGTCCGCAATACGGTGAAACACGTGGGAACACCGACAAATATAGAGACGAGTTACGCTCAGTGGCGATCGGTTTTGTTCGTTGCCAAATGTCTAATTGTTCACCAGACCGAATAATTGGATTTTCTACCTGCTCAAGCGTTATACAGCTTTTCCATTTAATACCTTACAACCATCAGTCGTGATATTTATTTCATTCAAATATCCTAAAGGTTATTATTTTTTCCATCCGGTAACTGCAACAGTTAAAGACGAAATATCATATTTTTGACGAAAATTTGTCCATGCAAAATAACAATGACCCACCAACGTATAAACTCATTTTTTTAAATGTACAAAACCAGTTAAACAATTTATTGTCATAGAAAAACATATTTTAAGAAGACATGTAAACATATGTTACTAATTACCTAGAAAAAAGTGTTTTCAGTTAAAAAATGTATACATTTTGGGTTGAATATTGTAGTTAAATGTTTATCTACTAAAAAAACTGATTTCAGACTACCTGCTAAAAATATGTGCCAAATCTTTTGATTCACACTTACGGGTAAGTTGTCGATATTTTAAGCAGTTTAAATAATTGGTTATCTAAATTTATAAATGCAGTGGCATTAGCAAGTAACGCAAGTACACCCAGACAAAAGAAAATAATGTTGTATAAATTATGATACCTGAACAATAAACAAATTTATTTTTAGATGAATATTTATAACGTGACTTCAGTCCTCTCACAATCATCCATCAATTTCAGAAGACATTATCCAACTGCTGTAACTTCGCTTTTACATTGACTTGGAACCAGATGTACCACCAGAACAACAAATTGCCAATGCCCCAAGACGACCGACAGCAAAAGTGCAAGATCTAATGATGACATTTAGATCAGCAAATAGAGGGAAAAGGTCTGTACAGAGCCCGTTAGATACTATTTAAGAATGATCCGAAGCGAATTTGCCCTGATTAAGAAAAGACGTCGCTAAACATTATGTCAACATTCCCGGAACTGAAACAGTTGATCATTGTGAGTAAAGAAGTTGATATAAACATTTGTTTCGCACTCATTATTTTAAAAATTAAATTGATTTTAAAGTTTTCAGTGAAAACTTTAAAATCATCTTCAAACATTTCATGCTTAACTTTAATTAATTTGTCTGCTCTCATGTGAACGTCTTCACATTGCTCTAATTTGGTAAATTTTCCCATTGTTGCAGATCATTTCAGTTTTGTAATAGGTTGCATATTGGTTTCAGTTAATTTTCT
The DNA here is from genome assembly GCA_031002005.1 of Vandiemenella viatica. NCBI lineage: Eukaryota > Metazoa > Arthropoda > Insecta > Orthoptera > Morabidae > Vandiemenella > Vandiemenella viatica. Next base: position 296,826,220 of record JARYHS010011408.1, on the reverse strand, counting down.
GCAAATTATTTTCGACGGAATCCTGAGAAGTACCAAGGATCGCAGAGCACCTCTAAAGCTGTTACCAAGTACCATGTGAATGAGGCGAAAGTCTATGTAAGTGGAACAGACCGGAATGTATCCGTTTGATTACAAGAGCACGTCCAACACACCAGAGTGAAACAAGCTGTTAAGTCTGTCGTTCTGGTTCTGCCATCAGGTAGAAAGAAATCACGAAATAATATGGAATGAAACAAAAATCCTCCCTTAATCAAAGTTGTTTTTGAACGAGAAGTGAAGAAGTTGATTGAAATTTTTAATAACTTAAATAATGGCATTACTCAAACCTGAAACTATGCGTCGTTCAAGGATTGATCTAGTGAAATTTTTGCTGTTTAGAAGTAAGCATAATTTCTGTTGCGATAATACAGCTATATAGATTGTGCCCACATTTTATACAAATAACATTTGGAGCTGGAGTGTCGGTATATTAGTGAGACATCGCTAACACGTCCCCTGAATACTATCTCTAGGATACGACAGAAATATTTCGACTGGAAACTAAATATGGAAGAGAGATGGCAAAGAAAGAAATTCATTAATAATATGGCGATTTCTGAAAGTGCGTTAGTATTCATGATAGACAGTTAAAAATCGATATCGCAGCAAGTTTCCTGTGCGTTCAACTATTAGCTACATTAACCCGTATAAATCACAATTTCACGGTGAGGAAATATGTCTATATTTGCCTTTGAAAGCTAACCGTGTGATTGGAATCGGTGATCAAAGCCCACGTGAAATATCTGGTGCGAAAATCAGAACAGCCAAACGCACTACGTTGCGTTCACTGTGCTATGTTGTGACATGACTAGTGAAAAGATTAAGATACTTCTTTTGAAACTTGATATGACAAATGAACACTAATAGAATAAACGAATGGTTTATATTAAATTTATTTTTCTGTTACATATATAATAAAATGTACTTTTAGGTCATATTGTGTCAAGTCACGAGGATTGAAGATGTCTTCACTAAGTAATAACAATTGAAAAACGTTGATCTTAGCAATTATCAATGGTCAGAGTTTTATGTGTGTGCGCGCTGAGGCACAGTGAAGCATAGTAATACGAGCGCCACCGTATGCATCTTGTAGTGGTTACCAGTGGCAGTTAGGGAGCTGGAAACCTGTCGCTAATTTGTTTAGCGATCGATCCAGGAGCGGGGAGGGTGCCCTGCCTGGTCGTTCGCCTGCGGTCACCCGTATAGCCAACCCGCCACGTGTCACTGCTTCTGTGTGAGCCGGATACACAGGCGCTGCTGTGCCTTCATAGATTTTATAGTTTTCAATATGGTGCACATTACTGCTGATGTCAAAATAGAGATGAAAATCTAACAAGCAAATAAAAATGAGCACAGACAAGGTCACATCTGTCTTTTTAAAAACTCATTTTACATTAAAATTATTTCGCAATTTTTTTAACAACGAAGCGGGTCGAACAAAATAATTGCCCATCTACTATATACTTTCCTAAGCTCACTCATTCACTCATCTAGATAGCTGTTGGCTGGAGAACAGTGTCGCTCGCAAAAATAGCGACCAGAGATACAATTAGTAGAAATTCGCTGTTATGTCCACAATTTAATAGCTAAGCAACTGGTACCAAATTAATTGCCATAATACATTCATTAAGTTTGTTTTTCATAGCGTTTCATACTTTAAAAAAAGTTGATAAATTTTGCAGCGCAAAAACGTGGTTCCGCTTTTCAGTAACATGTTGCTAATGAAAGCAACTTAAAAAATACTTTAATTTTTTTTATTACTCATGGTCTCCGCTGTAACCATGAATGCCAGTTATCATTCCGGCTTAGGATAAATTTCAATTTAATTAAAAGTCACTAATGTTGAGCCTTGACCAAAGTTTATACATTACGGTTTATTTGCTTTTTAGGCATTTTACTCTCCACTTTCGTTAGTGGTCTTTGTTTATGTTCGCTTCACGTGACTTATTAGGTTAGTTTAAGTGGACACCAGACCAAATTTGTTACCGAATCAAATATTCAGGCAATTCATTTTTTCGGAGTTCCTCAACTGTTTAATAATATGGAATGTTTAATAGTTCTTTGGTTGTTACAGATACCATGACCAGTGATTACATTACGAGTGTTTGCCCAGTCTCAATAAAAAAATTTAAACAAAGTGATGCTTTCGAAGCAAACGGGAATATTTTTAATTTTACAGAGTGAACTTTAAGGGTCAAATACAAGTCAAGTGTGTATTTAAGCAATTATACGATTGCGCTATTGTCCCAGTTGGTGTTTAATACCTACCTCTGTTAATGCTTCTGAGTTATTCAAGCTCAAGAGATTTTATTCGCCCTGAAATACAGGTCAAGTTTATATTTGATCAAATCAGGTCAACCTGTCATAATCTTTAATCATAAAAACTGAAACTGTTCTAGACCCGTGACTATACGCAAAAAACGGTCACCAGTAAGAAATAATCTTCTATCCAAATAGTTTTAAAGGACGAAGTAATAAATTATCTCCAAGCAGTAACGTTAAATTGGTAATGAAAACAATGAGGTGACTCGTGTAGAAAGAAAACAAATTACATCAAAGTGATGCATATACATTTTTCATTATTTCAAATCGGTGGAGTAGATTGTTGTGTTAATACATCTCCCTATGGCCCCCTGCTTGCACTGATGTAGTGTTCATTGTTTTAGTTTCATGCTCATATTGGTAACTGCCGATATATTCTGCCGATAGTTTGATCAAAGATAAATACTATTTCTCTCCGAATTAGTTTGTTTTAGGTCGACAACGGTTTTTTTCCGTTAAGTGGGTTAAAGGGTCAACCGTTGACTGTTACTTAAAATTAAGATCCTATATTCAAAGGAATTATTTATTTTTCCATATAAATCTTCATTTTCCACATCTTTGTACTGAGTTGACAGTATCTACAAATAGCTACAGTTCATGTGTGAATTTCCAACACTAGCAAATAGAGAGTTACAGTTCGCTAAAAGCACAACATGAATAATAATTTTTACTCATGTTTAGATTTTTTTTTTTTAAAGTGTCAAGTGGGAACTCAATTTTTCAAAATAAAACCCTCAACCAAAATCTTGAAACTGTTACAGTGTTTCGACAGCGATTGGTAGACACAATCTTTGCCTGCTCAGAGTAATGACAAATTCACGTTCAAGTATTTTCCTTTAAGTCACACGACGGTGAAAACAACGTTAAGGTGAGATATTCACGTTTTACGTTTTTTTTTTTTTTTTTTTTTACTTATGGCTTTACGCCTTACCGATATCAAGGTCATAAGAGGTGGGATGGGACAGGGAATGGGCAGGAAATCGGCCATGGTCTTTTGAAGGAAGCATCCCGAAATTAGCCTGGAGTGATTTGGGAAACCATGGAAAACCCAAATCTGGATGTCCGGACGGAGATGCGAACAGGCGTACTCCCGAATGCGAGGTCAGAACGTTAACCACTCACCCACCACGCTCGGTCCCTTTATTTTGTTGTTACAAACCTAATATTTCCTACAGCGATAAATTTTAAAATTCATTGCACTGAAGCGTCTGCCTTTATAATTTACTGGCAATTTTATTTCATCAATTATTTTGTTGCCTTTAACAATAACGAACATAACATTAAATTTGATTGGCTTTACAGAACAGAAACATTTTATCTGGTATTACCGAAACTATAAGCGGAGGCGAGGGTGGGGACCCTTCAGTACATTCCATAAAATAAATACACTCAAAAACAAAACTGTTCCTCAAAAGTCTGCTTAAACAATTTCGATATTGAGGCTCAGCAGTATTTCTTATTATTCAACAGAGCTTTATCACACTGGTGGTAACTGAACGTAAGTTCAGAAACCATTACCCTAGACCGAATCAATACTAATTAAAATTTAACAGTTAATTAAGTAATAATTAAGATAAAAACATAACTTTTTACTCTTTGATTTTATGGACAAACATAGTTTATAAAAATGAGGTATAGTAAAATGGGAAACAACTATGCTGACTAGTTTAATGTAACGACGAATAAATAGTAACGGTATTTTTTTAAAACATATATTTATTCGAAGAAAGTGGACCACAGAAATTTTCGAGTAAAATCCTTCTTCTTTAGTTTATCTTCAGACTCTCCTTGCGTGGTCGAGGCAGAATACGTTCCAGACTGCACTTGTATACAAAAAGATATTTGTAAGACTTCTTGGAGGAAACATTTGTCTCATCTAGCCAGAAACCATTATTCAATGTAATACGACATATGGAGCCATTCAATGCAGAATTCCTGGTGAACTGTGTGGTGACGGATCACTTCGACTGAGCGCTATTGGCAGCAGCTGGCTAGTTAGACGTGACGTCACTAGCGTCTGTATCGATAAATAACCTGGTCGATACTGAGGAGCGCCTTCGAGGCTCCCGACGACGCGACGTAACGCTCTGCCCTCTATAAAGCATGATAAGCCATTAAAAAATAGTTTAAGACAAACGATGATGTGGTGGAATAAAATAACCGTAGCTTCTACAAATATAGGTATTAACGGTTTTTACGACTCGGCAGCGGTTATGATAGGCCCGTCACATTTCAAAATATATTTCACTATAACAGCATTTTAAACTTCGGGTATATATTTCTTTTATTTTTATTTTATTTTTTTAAATATTTTTTGAAACCAACGAAACTGCATACTCAGGATCTTAGAATTTTGCCTACTGGTCACTCGTTTATGCATTTTTTCTTTGCAGATACTTTATTCAATAAAGTCTTATTCGCTTCAGCTGTATGTTTTCAATATCTACGATGGAAACATTAACATGAGATTTTTTATGATACATCGAAACTGTACTTACACGGCAACCGTATATCGTGAGTTATTTCAGACAGCAAACAATTTGTCACTGCAAGGATAGAAAAATGTATAATTTAAGCCTACTGTTATTTTTTATCAGCTGGGCAAAATTAATACCACTATATATACAAAGTTATGGGATCCTTTCATTCCATTCATTTAGTTTCTGCTCTACTTCATTACCTTGTAAATTATACTTCAGTTCATGGTAAATATTTTAAGTCAAATGTAAAAATAAAACTTAATAATAATAACAGCTTTGAAAGAAAATAATTTTTCAAATAATCTAAAATTGTTAATAAGAAATATTTTCCCTGCTTCATTCATACCAAGTTGGTTCTGTGAAGTAGGTTTGAATAATTAAAGGAGATTCAATTATAGAACACCTCAGAGTCACTATCTGTCATTAATTAAAATAATATCAATGGGATCTTTGAATCGTATGATAAGGGCTAAAGAGCAGCGATTTCAATCCCATTGCAAGGTAAATCAAGACAAAGGCATTTATAATATATAGTAACATTGCAGTTATTAGTTTAAAAAGAGAAAAAACCGTAACCCGTTTTATTACGTACATTCTGGAAAATCATATCGATCCCATTATTTTTCTTCGTTACTACTGTAAACAACAACTGTTTGCACTCTGTAGATTTGTTTTGTTTTCTTTGTTTTAATTTTCTTAGAATCATCAACCTCGCGAATATTTTTAAAAAACTAACAACTTCATGTGAAGTGCGAGAACAGAAGACGTAGTAGTTTAATATCTCGTTTCGTTATTTCAAAATCATTTGTTAGGAAAGCTCGAGTTCCTCTAAATATCTCACTATTTTATATACTGAGTGCAAACACTCATGGGATACCTTTTAAATGGTGTGAAATCCCCTTTTGCTCTGAGAAGTAAAGCAACCCAACGTGGTATTGACTCAATAAGTCATCGGAATTCTCTTGAAGAAATATTCAGGTATGCTTCATCTATATCCATCAATAACGACGAATTTGTTGTCGGCGTAGGACATAGTGCACAAGCTGACCTTTCTGTCAGGTCGCAGATATGTTCGACTTGATTCATGTCGGGCGATCTAGGTGGCCAAATCATTCGCTAGAATTGTCCAGCAGTTTTAACGACTTTGGCTCGGTGAGAACGCACATTATAGTCCTAAAAAAAATTGTTTGGGAAAATGGAGGCTATAAATGGGTTCAAATGGTCTTCAAGCGGTTGAGCATAACCATTTTCCATCAACGACTGGTTCGTTCGACCAGAAGTCCCAGCCCACACCCAGATGGAGCCACTACCTGCTTGCATAGCGGCTTCCTGATAAAGTGGGTCCACGGCACCACACTCTAACCCTACAGACAGCTCTTACCAAATAGAATCGTGACTCGTCTGACTACGCAATCTTTTTACAGTCACTTACGATTCAACCGGAGTGTTCACTCGACCAAGAGAGACGCTGCAACTATCGGCGTTTTGTTAGCAGAAGCACTCGCGTCGATCTTCTGTTGCTATATCCTATCAACTCTAAATTTAGCTGCACTGTCCGCACGGACACGTCTGTCGTCTGTTCTTTGCCTGCACAAAAACAGGTTAATTCTACTATCAAAGATTGGACTAGGACTCGAATAGCATCTTCACGAGAATTCAGAACTGATAAAAATGTAAATATTTGAAATGTTATGTTATGAAAGACGCGTTAGTTATTTATGCATTGAAGGAAATAAACATATAAAAAAGAATTTTTGATGAATAAAAAAGTTAATGAAATAATACATTTTGATAGATATTCAACTCGTGAATCAGTAGTGAGTAGCTACAGTCGGAGACGAGATTGACACAGTATATGAATAGTCGATAGACTGGTAACAAAAAGTAATGGAATGTAAACGCTTACAGCTGTTTATTTAACAGAAAATTGATCAAAGAAAACTCTACCACCTTGTAAACAATCTGTTTCCAATTATCAGGATCGTTAAATTGACATTCGATACCGAAGTCAGTTGTAACGATACAATGGAGCACTGCAAACTCCTCGGCAACTTCCGTATAAATCCAACTTTGATTCTAAACGCATTCTGTTTCTAGTTCTTATACATGCTAACATGCAAGAAAATAATTGGGTAGAAGTTTCATAAAGCAAGAGTTATATTCACACATGTTGAAACGGATGTCAAGATTTATTTCTGTTGTTTGCTTCGCGCCGTAGACGTATTGTTTAGCAATTCTCTTTGCAGTTCAGTTATGCCAAGTTTACTGAATTCAGATTCTTCAAGTTTACACGAACAAAAAGGAAACAGAAGGTCGATTTGTCTAACAGGAAAATAGAAAGAGCTATTAATAAAAATGTTAAAGCATTACTTGTCGTTCGGCTCTCAATTTATTCTGCTGAGTATCTGTATGAATTAGCATCCTATTCTTGCGACTATAGTGGCTGCTTCCTATCAATTAACCAATCGTTGGAGTCTTAACGATAATACAAATTAAGGACAGCGCAAATAATTTCAAAGTAGTGGGGAAATTTGTTTTGTATACACTCGTATTTAGGAAGTTCTAACTTAATATGATGCTTGCTTTTTATGCAAGACGACAACCAGAAACGCATATTATAGGGATAAAGCTAATTCATGCATATTACTATCCACGAAGTATCAAAAGCCTTCAAAAGAAAAAAAGAAAATCATCAGATGATTAGGATCTCCGATGGGGATAGTTGTAAACATTTGTTTACTTAATCATTCTCATATCAGTGATGGCTCGTCATTGAGTATGAATTAAGTTCATTAATAACTATTTTTTCATTCCTTTACAACCTCTGGCATCGCCTGCTTATTGCACATTTGTGACAATGTTATGAAAGAATAAGACAATAGTAGACGAATGGTTACACAAAACAAAGCAGTTATTGAAGCAAATTATAATTTGAAAAATATAAATCTACCCAAATCTCCTTATGAGGTAGGTGACTTTGTTTGGTGACGGGGTTGTCCATTTTTTCAGTACTTAACATGTCTGGATTACTGCTTCGGGAGTACCATCAAACCACTGATGTCGAATATGGCGAGTAAATTGTGGCAGGCATATCTGTATCTACGAGCCAGGGGTTTTAGATATTATGTGATTTAATGAGCAGACGCCGCCAAGCGTCTTTTACTGTTCATGATAAGAGTTTACACATTTTGCAACCTCTGAACGCATTAAGCAAACGTCTTGAGAGTAATAAAAAGCTTTTCATTTTCTTTCGCATTTTGTCTCGATCCTCGTCCTTTATGGAAATTACCACACGTAAATGGCGTTTGCAACCCTGTACTTCAACTGTACTGCAAATTATTATTTGTGCTCCCTAACTACTTTAGCGGTTTATACAAACATTTGTGAGCACCTATCGTATGTCAGTAATAACGTCGTGAGTTGCTCAGAGAGAGCGACGTTTTAACGCTGTAAAGGCACTCTGGAGTATACCATATTTGTCTCTTTGAATCAGATTCTCTATGGGTTAGGGTTTTCTTAACACCACAATTCCAGGAAATAAATAAGTACAAAATTTCAAATAAGGGTAACGCGTTAGTATCCACTGAACAATGATAAACGTCGTGTTTCTGAAATGAACGTGCTAATTATTCGCTATGGTAACTGACCTCTGAAAGAGAAGAGCGTGCTGACTGTAGCAAGTAGAACAGATGATTGCTGTTTCAATTTGTTTTCTGTTTCGTACTGAAACCAACTCGTGTGCTTGAACCAAATAGAGAGCTGTAGGAATTACCGTGCAAACGCTTCCGGTACCCACACAAGTACATTAGAGTTTAATTATTAATTTTAATTAATGACAACATGGAACAACAAACAAAAGCACGCTGCGCCGATGATGATGTGGGAAATTCACATTTAGGTTCTATAATAAGGGAAAGCGTTAAGATGAGAACATTCTTTAATCTGAAACGGGAAAGATTTTAATAAAATTCATTGAATTGAAAAGATTTAACTATCATGACTTTAATAAACATCAGTGTCTTAGGTTTTAGATAATGATCCAAAGAAATATTGCAACCTTACACAAAAGAAACGTGTAATCCACCATAGATACTTCGAAAAAAAAATAGTAACTTCAATTTCTGAATTTTATGTAGATATTTCTGAAAGACAACCTCCAAGCATGCAGTACATGAAATCACAGCGGTCGTACCCCCGAAAGTCCAGTATGATTGCTACTTAATCACGAATTGTACAGAACACGAAGTGTGATAGTACTGAAAGAGTGGCCTCCCATGCTAACAGATAAGTCTTCAAACGTGAGATAACACAGAGAAAAGAATTGCCCATATGCCTAGGGGAATCGCCTTTTTTCTAACTCTACTTATGGCAATACATAATATGCGTAAGTTGGTAACTGTACCAAATCTTAACAGCCCCGTATGACCAGGCCGTTTGGGCACCATGACTGCCTCAGGCGTCTTACAGCGGATTAGCTTGTTCGAGTCTTGGTGATGAAAGAAATTTTTGTCACCAGTACTCATTCAGTAGAGTACAAGAAGAAGTGATTCACGATTTCTAGTTACCACATAATGTATCAAAGTTCCGAGTTAAAACCAAAACATCTCCGCTTTTGTGCATGGAATGAAGGCATACAACACTGTTGATGTTGATTTGTCTGTCGGATGGAACGTTAAACCTAGTGGCCCGTAGAAAACCCGAATTACCATGAAAGTAAACTTACAGCTTGAGCTTAGCTAGGTTTTTTTTTTTTTTTTTTTTTTTTACAGAGTTGAAGATCAGCATACAACACTCCATAACCGCTATATCTCACTTTTATAGTTACAATTAATTATCGCAGCAGGTAAATTTTCTTAATTCTCCCTAATGCACCGAATCGGTAACCTTTATTGAAAACTACCAGCGACCATCAAACCTGGAACTGTTAGAGTTTTTCGGCTATTTTAAGGCCATGACATAAGACATATCTATGGTAAGCGTCAGCTGATACGTCCAGACAGGTCTGAGATCAGAGGCACCGTAATTACACGCAGTAGAATTTCGCCTAATGAAGCGCCGTTCCCTAAAATGCAATAGTTTCATCATAAATGTTAAAAGTACTATCCGACAAAGAGATAAGTAATTGTTGAATACGATGATATCAGCTCCGCTACTCGTAGTACCACTGTACACCATTACACTTTATCATGTCATTTTCACTATGTTGACGCCAAGCACAATACAGTCGGACATTAGGAAGCTCATCCGTCGTGTTGGATGGATTAGTTTAGCTAGTAGTTCGTGAGAGGGGAATTTCATCTGTCTCGCCGAGTGTGTTTGCTAAAATGACAAACCACTGTTTGTGAAAATTCCCTAGAGACTAGCCAGACATTTTCAAAGAATTATTTATCACTAACGTCCTTAACATGCTGGGGATATTGCCTTACTGACACAATGGTTGGTCACGGTTCTGTACCTCCTCGATAATTGTATCAATCTAACTGTAGTGTACAGAACCGCGATGACAGTCCGAAACAAGTTGTCAGTAACATTTACGGACTACATTTAACTGTATTTAAAACAGAAAAGTGGTAAAACACGCTGCCATTGTTAGTCGCAGTATACTTCACTTTGCTCTATGTTAATACAATGTTAATGTTATACTGAATGCTTCTTAACTGTTTACAATAATTTCTGTTAATTTTCAAATCATTTAACTATCGGTCAGTATATAGAACAATTGAATTTTGTTGAGGACTGCTGCATTCTTTGTCTTAAGCTTTGTCAGCCCTTCTCATTGCTTTGGAGTAAATCTGTTTTTAGACAGGCTGGCGTTCCCTATTATTCTCTCGAATATTCAGTCCCGATAACCCACCTCCGTGTTTAGTGTTTCTGGTCAGTCAAGTGGGCGTATTTTCAAATATAATAAATTCCTAATAACCGTGGTAAAGAAGAACGGTGCAAACTGAAATGTAGTGACCTACATCAGTCAAGTTTAACAGTATACAAGTTCATATAAAGTTATGCTTCAACACTTGGGTCAAGTTAACACTTTCCTCATCTTTATTTAGTGTATGTTCGAAGAGCTACGTTAAACACCGGACTTTTTACTCGTCGAATAATCTTGCCTAATCAACACAGTTATGAACTTAAGTGAATCAATTGGTGAAAGAATAAATTAATGGATGGCAAAATTAACATGCAAATATTCATCAATGGATAAATGAATGGTAAAGCAGATGTTAGCTTACAAAGGTCGATAATTTTTGCGCATCCTGACGTGACAAGGGCTGTCAATAACAGAGCAATGTCATTATCCCTTCACAACGGTATTTCAATCACGCAGAATAGATCTCACTTGTACCAATGGTTTTAAAACAGTAAGTCCCGTAATTTGGAACCAATAGGTTAGATCGTTACAAATAGCAGAGTCGCTGCTCTCAGGTGTTCCAATTAGTTGGATCGGTCAAAGGAGTCTCGAATGCGACCTTTTCGGGATGCAATTAAAACTTGTGGGAGTGTCATTACAGAGTGAGTGAACGGTGGGAGGCGAGGCGACACGACAGGTAGCGGCTGTCTGTCCGCTAGTTACCGCAGCCAGTAATTGGGTTGCGGTCACCCGCCTAATGGCCTGCCCGCGCTCAAGAGCACTGAGCACTGAGCGCTTAGTGGACTCCCTGCCACAAAACCTTTCTGCGACTCAGCCATCTCCCAGCGTCGTCTGTTGACAGAACCCTCCAACGCATTTCATATAGCGAACTCTCCAAACGTTTGACAAACATTGTTCTCCTTATTTTAACTACCCTTTTTTTGTATATTTGAACACATTGTTTTATATATGATTAACTTGTTCCAATAATATTGAAGGATTTCATTTTATCTTAGTTTTCAGATATAAACTCGCCAGCGTGGCTCAGTGACGTGAGGTGTCGCACATTGTATTGGACACCGGGTTCCCTCTGTCAGGATAGTCCCCATTCATCGCCTCATAAACTACATATTTCACAAAGAGACATATATTTTTCACACGCAGTATGTAGTTACACGGTTCACAGACAGATGGCAACACTCAATTTCCCACATTATTACGTAGTACGACCTGGAAGTAAGCATAAAATGCTTGGCGTCAGCAAGGGCATGCTGCCGTAAAACCAAAGCTCTTAATTGGACGATACAAACGATGAGTAAAAACTAATGAAAGGCAGCCACTCCGGAAAAGGTAGTGAAGAAGAAGATAGTTTACAGATACATATACAGGCATATGTCGGGGATGCCCTCTTACAGACCCGCCGATGTATTTAGGTAGGTAGCTAATCCATCCACAAGCCAACAAGATTCTTTGAAGAAACACCATTCTTACAGAAGAATGTCGTACATTCAATTATAACACACAAATTTTATTTATTCTTACCTTAGCATTGTTAAATATTGAGGGAGGTGCATATTTTTCCTTATATGTATGTAAATAAACCTAAATGAGTTGAGAGGGGGAGAGATGGATACAATAATATATAACCACTTTAAAAGAGCAGCTAAGAATTGTATCCTAATGCTTATCGCGATTAACATGTTCTATACCTTATTACTCTTTGACTTAAGTTGTTTATTATTACGTAAATGAGATGTCCTAAATTCCACGCATTTCACACTGTAAATTTTTAAGGGTTTTATCTGATCCAAAAATTGGCGACAACATACAGCAACGGCTCATTCCCTACCAAATTATCACAATAATGTTTGAAAATAATTTCAGTCAGAGTTTTTTTTTCGTTCAAAAAACGAAAACTAAGATAATTTATCGAAATATTTCTTATGGCCGAAAAAAAAGTGCATCATTCTGCTCTAATGTCTGAAAATTATCTAGCGTTTGTAATTTGCTGATAAAACCGTAATTTTAAAGTTTCACGGGTGTTTTTGGTATCTATGTGAAGGCTACAATTCATCCACCAGCATACTAGCGAAATATATATGAATATGTAAATTTTCTGTACTAACATTACTGTTCTCATGTACAAAAATTAAAATAGTTTCAGATTAGTGGAATTGCTCCTTAATATTGATATCGAGGAGGTGTTCTGTATATTACAGTCAAGTATCAGAAGATAAAAAATTCTTAAATAGTTGTGGAACAAGTAGATGTGCTGTTTCTTGGAATGATACCACTTAGTAAAAAAAATAATGGGTTGACCATTGTGAAGTAATATTGGTGGATGAAATTGCTACATTTTCAGATGATGAAACCGGCTCATGTTGTCACGTAATACATCATCAACTACAGCCCGTAGAAATGTGTTAAGAAATACAAGGTCCACCAGCATAATTTCGTCGTTGTCATTTGCAAGACAAAGTGTTTTGTCAGCTACTAAGGGGGTTGTCACCCCCATTTGGCCATACTCCAAACTCCGCTTCCAGCCCACACCGGGACCCACATTCTCTTATAAAGTTCCCCCGACGAATGTCGCCTTACCACCCGCCTCCCGACGGCAATGCAGTAAAAGTAAACAACTGGAGAAACTGCTGCGGGGCCGCCAGCCAAGGAAGCAAACAACGGCGGAGTTCTCCGATACGTGCTGTGTGTCCTGCGGGCTGCGGGCGGCAGGCGCAACACTTTTGTTGCTACTGCGCCGCCTCGCGCGATTGTTTGCTGGCGAATCGGGTTCCGGAAAATAATTTCGCAATACAGTATCGCATATCGAGGAACTGAAATACTTCACTGAAGTAGTTTAAATATTCAAGTACAACTGCAAGAAAAACAAATCGTAATGTCCAACCCCTACCATCCAAAGTAGTGGTTCCCAAGTGGGGCGGTACCGTCCACCAGTGGACGTTGAAGAAGTGAGATCCAACGCTAATTTAAGGGGCGTTGAGAACCAATCACCGCGCCCCAGAATCATATCCGGCTTTAAATGCTGCATGAAATAAGTTTTTAACTGCATTCCCATGATCATGTGTGGCAAAATTTAGCGTAGTCAAAAATTTTATCAGCTAAGAATTGTAGTGAGAACGCAGTGATTAAAGATTACTGATGATAAATAATCCACCAAATATTGAAAAACTGCTGTCATTACACGGAGCTCAGCCCTCTAATTAATTATATTGCTGTTTCATAGTATGTATTTGTTAATCAAACTGTGAACAATGCACTAATATTAATTTATCTTGTAATAAAGTCATTTCAGAAGTATATCGTTGTTTTTAAAGATATGTGATATTGTATACTTCACTTAAGATTGGTGCTATGGAATCACTGTTTCAAACAAGATTGTTACGATCCTTAAAAGTTTGAGCGCTATGGCCTACATCATTTATTGCAAGAAGGGGAATCAGCGCGTTGTTCTTTTCTGAAGGCAGTGAGTAATTTTTTGTTCAAAAAGGAGGTGACAATTTTTTTTCGGAAAGAGGCGACAGAGAAAAAGGTTGGGAACAAATTATGTAAAGGAACAAACCAGAGTACGAATATTTGTATTAAACTATTTTCTTAATTAGTTTCCAGGTGACTGACAGTTTGACGCCGTCGTTCAACAAGTTCGAATACACTAAAGTAGGTGATCATTAATCCGTTAAAAGTAGAAACTATTAATAATTTTGTTTATTTACATTTTAAAAAAAGTTAATTTCTTGAGTTGGGAGCATAAGTTTTTCCTGGAATCACCTGAACGAATGTAGAAATCAGACTTCAGCACGACATTTATACTACCCATGTTATATAGACAATCAATAGGCCGAGGCTCTAGAGTGATTTGTATTATTATCCATTTCAACTAAGAAAACATCAAATCTAAATTAAAATTTTTCATCAATTTTAGCTTAAATTTTTAAAAGTGATTCCATAAATAGCTCTCTCAGACACAAACCCCTCAGACGACAGAACTGGAATAAATTTTGAGATCATGGTACACATATTGTTGTTGTTGAAATTTAAAGGTTTAAAATCTATACTGTACTGTACAGTAGATTACATTAGATCTTTTATATATGTAGTGCTCTTTCCACTCCATCCCATGATGAATGTCAGAATCTTCTACACACATTTGATCTTGAAGCCCAATCCAGACATTGGAGGTAGGTCAATAAGAACACATTCCAGTTCTACGATACATGCGGCCACAAGGAGCAATCTGTGTTAGTGTCAGTGTTTTGAGAATAGGAAATAAGCGCTGTTGAGTATTGAAAGTAAAACTGAGAAGCCAACAGATTAAAATAGGGAATAGCGCGTTACAAAAAACAGAATAGTTTCCCCAACCATATCGCTCACCCCAATGAGATCCATAAACGTAAAATATGAGTTCGAAAGCCTGATATAGCCTTAGAATTACCATCAAAAAGTAGGAATAATCACAAAAGTTTGACATTCAAAGTGGATTTGTGAGCTCTCCCCAGAATACAGGTATAATACCATTATTCGTTAACTTTGGTATAGTGTTCAGAGAAGGATCTTAATTTTCACTAGCGTGCGATCTCGTACACTTAACTGATATAAATTACGGAACTGCTTGAATGTAAATAAACGACAGGAACAGGGTGAAAAGAGTCGTTGGTATGCATAGAGCAAGCGTTGCGGAAGACAAAACACTCACCATAAATTAGCAACAGATTTTTTGAGTAAATATGTGGGAAAGTTTTCGTTTGTAGGTAGGCGAGTCTAAGTTTTGAATAAATTATTGTGGTATAAACTAAACAGCATAACTTAAAGCATAAGTAACTGCAGAGGTAAAATGCCAAGAGACTGTAATAATAATTCTACCCTTGGAGCCTCAAATTGCAGCACCTCTGGAATTCTTCCAACTCCTTGTATCACCCACGGGCTTCCTGACGTAATCACAGCCCATTCAAGAGCGCCGGTGTCCCCGTTTAGTGGGCTAAGCTGTATTTTAAGGAACTCATTCTCTATCAAATCTAATGATGTCGAAGTCTGAATGTATTGTCATTTCTTTTGGCTGTGATCATATTATGATCTTAGAGATTACACATTAAATAAAGCTGATTTTATTTGCGATATAAATGGCGCTAGCAGAAAAATGTCTTGTTTCATAAACACACTAAATTGCATACAAAATCAAAATAGGTAAAATATCTGAATCAATTTTAATTTGAGAGTAAAAACAAAATAACTTTGGTAACTCACTTAAATCTCGGCAAATGCCACTGCATGGTCATTGGTTACTTGATGTAACGGTTTGTTCATATCTTTAACAATGAAGTATCAGATTCCTAATCCTTGCGAAAAATAAACAGAAACTTAAAGAGAATTAATGATCACTAAAACTCTTTGACAACTGTACTACCAAACCTAACAACGCACATCAGATTATTCAAAGCGTTCTAAAATAGATAGCCATTTTCGTCTCAGAAAATTATAATTAAAAAAAAAACAGATTCACACATCTTGCAGTATAAACAACTCAGATGATGAATCTTAATTCTCATTCATGAATATCCCCTTTTATTGGCCGATTGCCAAAGAAAGGTTATGTTTCTTTGTTACCTCCTGCACGCTAAAATGCTTCATGGATTTTAGTGTATAAAAATGTTGTTGGATCCGTCTTGACGCCACGAGTGAGTATTTGGTTTTACCATAATTCATATATGATACACTACACATTCCGAATTATGTTAATAAACCTGTTTCATTCTCACAGGACTGCCAAAAGGCTGAAAAGTAAAAAAAAAAAAATTAAAAAAAAGCTCTTACAAATTTAATAATTGTAAGTTGAGAAAAATATTATTTCATTTTTAGTTTTTCAACAGAAATGCTATTAGAATGTTTCACGGCGATGTCAATGCTCAAGCTTCATGCCGCGTCAAAATGTAGCACTCCTTGAATGTTTCGATGGACCAATTCTAAGTCCTCATATTCTACCAACCTGAAAGTTGGTTGAAAATGAGGAAAAACAATTGGACCCACGAACATTCCAAGAGTGTCAATTTAACGCAGGTGGAAGCTCGATAATTTATAACTGTAAAATCAACTGCAGCACTTCTCAGTCAATTGAAATAAGGAACAGAGTCCATATGTGACAATACAATACAGGGAATACTTTTTGCAGTCTGATTTTTGTTTATTTTAATATTTCTTATTGAGATAAGTGTCATCGCAGAAATATTAGAAAAACCATTACACTAATCAGGGAAGGTCGGGAGAATGGAGTCATGGATTGGATGTTCGTAGGTGTAGCCTACAGTATAGTTAAATACCAAAGTGAAGTACAGAATGGTCAACTATTCAGAAGAAAAATCATTGTGAGTAATTTCATGGTTTTTACATTATAAATTAGGTTAAAAAATAGTGAAATAATACTGTACTGCATTTTTTTTTTTTTTTTTTTTTTTTTTTTTTTTTTTTTTTTTTTGCTTTGGAGGTTATTTGGGAATGAAATTGATTAAATCAATAATTTTGGCGTAAATTGCTTTTATAGAAAACATCTTCTGAAATATAATCTAAAAACATAAAAAGTTATTATTTCGTAAACCGATAATAGTAACTACCAGGAAATACTTGGTGGCAGTTATTCGTAATATGCTAATTTATGAGAAATTACATTTACGTAATATGTGTGGGTTTTTATTTCCTCAGTTTTGTATCGGGTGCAGCTCTCCAGCTGTAAATTTTTCGACATTGACAAGTCGTAAAGCCAGAAACAGAAATATTTGAGCTGGTTTATATGAACTTTTCTCGTGAATGGTTAAATATCGCAACTAGGAATTTTGGTATTATACTTTCCTGATTTTGTATTATATCAAAATATTGTTATGTGGATAAGCTTGAAGGGAGTCCAGCTGTACACATGTTAAAATTACGTTATAGTCAGATTTGTTTAATTCCATTAAACACGCTTTAATGCGCCTGTCGTAAGAAAGCAGTCTATTTATTCTGACAGTGCACTTAAAAGATTGAACTTCTTTTTCTGTTGTTAGAGGTTTAATCAGCGGAGAACATTTTTTAAAGCGGTTGGCATTACTCCATACGTTTCGTTGATTACTTGAAGTAAAGGAACATTGACCAATAAATTTTTTTTTTTTTTTAATCTCTCATAAATACCATTTGCCTTTGTCCCTCGGTGCACCATAAATATTTTATGGTTGCACAATTGATTGGTTGCACAATTAATATTTGGAACGCAATGAAATTTTGTTTCCTTATCGATACTTTTAAATAAGGAAATAATATCACCAAATTCTTTTAACATCGTTCAGTAACAGTAAACCAGCAAAAAATTTAAAGTTAAAAAATCCAAAATTCAGATAAACTCCCCCATGAAATGCAAGAGAGTCTATTTTCTATACGTCTAACAGCTTGAGAATATGTGCATACAACGCGTGCGTAAAACTGAATCTTTCCAATCAGAGAATTATGTGCTTCTGGAAGTACTCTGCAGTCAGTTCCAAAAGTGAACTCTCTTAAAATGTGTCTCCTAAAAAGCAATATGGACCAGATAAGTCGACATCATTAATGACCACGAAGCTTTAAGAATAAAGTGGGACTTGCCAATTTTTATCTTGGTAGCAATCAGCACGCAATACAAAAGTAAAATATTTACCCGATTTTAATGTTTTAGAGATAAGGTGTCTAAAATACTTTTGCAAGTCACTTAGATTAGCTGAAACCCCCTTTCGTCTTCTTTTCAAGACGGTCCCAATTTGTAATTCTAATTCCCCCAAGTAAAGCAGCGCGGTTGGGAAGACCTGCTGTATTCTGTCGGAATAGTTACTAACTTGAGATGATTTACTGGGCTAGTACGTATGCCCGGAACCTTGTTTGCATATTCAGCGCGCGTACTTAAGTTTAAACTGTAGCCATTCTTCGGTGTTTCTACATTATTTCGTCATAACAAACGTCTTTGCAGTTATTAGTTAATAACCATTTAGCAAAAGTTCTGCAGCCATTTCATAAACTTTCCTGCTGATTTACAATTTTTTTTCTTATATTTTGTTCAGTTGAATCGATTCCTTTAAACACTGTTCCCTACTACGAATTGCGAGATACGAAAATAGTATTAAACTATTTTTAATTTTCTAAGAGGGATGCACAGCTCTTCTGTTATAACCTTGTTGACTCCTCCATAAAATCTAGTTTGCTGTATCAGATTACTTTGTGAAATACTGCAAAAAATATGTATCATATGTAGTCCGAACATGCTACAGTTTGAACATACTATTTTTATGCAGATATATATATAACTAATCATGGTATTTATAGTAAAAATAATGTGACTTCTCTTCTATCCTCAGTTTCTCAACTGGTTTAAAGCAATCTGCCATCCCTTCTATCTTTCGCTAACCTATTCATCTCAACATACACTTTGCAGTCCATGTCGTCGGTTATCTGCTTCATAGATTCTAATCTCTGTTTTTCTCTACAGTTTTTACCTTCGATTGTTTCCTCCTCCAAAAAATTAAACCCGCATGTCTTTAAATGTGTCCCAACATCCTTTCTCTTCCTGTGATTTTTTTTCTGAAATGATGCTAACCAACGATTAATATCCTTTAAAATATCTACATCATAACCAACTTGCAGTCGGGAAATATTTAAAGTGTCTGTATATAGTGCATGTAGAATGGTAGTCGATAGCAAAAATTTGATATACGAGTAAGCAAGTTGCAGTGTTTATCAATCTTTGAACCACGTATTTCCAATCACGCATTATATACAAACTCTATTCTTTACCCCTTCCTCTGTTGCGATCGTCATTGATTACCATGAACATTAAAACTCAATCCATCAATTTCCTGCACTTAAAAAGCTGCCTATTTAACGCGGAGAAAGATAAAACCACACAAAAATTCTAATGGAGTCACTAAGCATCTGAAGAACATTACATAAGATTATGAACAGTAAATAGCAAACAATATAACCCACCAGTTTGACTCAATGTTCTGAGGCCTGTTCACTGGACCTTGAAGGCACAACGCGTCCAGGCACGAGTCCAGGCCCGTTCGTACCGGCCATACTGACTAAGGTTTTTAGGAGGGTTTACACAGCCATCAAGGAGACAAATCTCAGGCACGAACTATACATTTCACAAGCAAAAAACACACTTTCATGGTTGCATATTCTTTCAGACCGATGGCAACACTAACTTCCTTCATTAGTAAATTCCAGAAATCCACTGGATTTTTTTTTTTTTTTTTTTTTTTTTTTTTTTTTTTTTTTAATTGCTGTAGTTTTCTCGACAGGTCGTATTTTAGTACTAAGTTATCAGTCAAGGTCGGTTGAGAACCCCCATTTGGGTTGGAGCCGTCAGCCCAGGTGCGTGTGGTGGGCTGCAGTCAGCAGAACGTGGCCCCCGCAGCCAGATCAATAGCGCCTGGCTGCCTGCCCGCCCTCCCGCACACTGCCAGCGTCTTCTCCTGTCGGCACGCTGCCCGCAACACTCACCAGTACCACACGGCCCGCTTCAAGCATTCCCCAGCCTGCGTCCTGAGATATTTATAAATACTGTAGAACGTCTGGTGGTTTTTAAAAAATGGTAAAATTCTTCAGATTATGATACTAACAGAAATATTTTTTTTCTCAGAGGCAAACACAGATACTGCGACCACCTATATTGTATAAGATCACTAGCTTCAGCTACTGAACTCATTCTCAGGAACCAGATAAGTTTTCTGGCGGTTTTTTTGGTCATCGAGTTGTAAATTACCACTGTTAATTTGTTGACATTAGGTACAAATTATTTGCTGAATGAACAACGTAAGTGGTACATAATTTCTTTATTATTATTAGTTTTACACTTAGTTTCATCGTTACCGCATCGCTTGTTCTTCACCATCTTTTTCCCAACATCATAGTCTTCATTAAGGGTTAGCATAGCCAAATTTGAAGCTATGGTCTTACGGCCTTATTCCATTGATGACAACAAGTATTTTATACGTTCTACCAGGTCGTATTATGTACTAATTGAGGAAGTGAAGTGCTGACTTCAAAGTTGTTTTCACGAAGAAACTGTTGCGTAACGTTAGCCCGAAGTGCGGGTGCGTTGTCTTGGTGAAACAAAACACGCGCAGCCTTTCCCGGACGTTCTTGTTGCAGTGCAGCAAGGAACTTGTTCTTCAAAATATTTTCGTAGGATGCACCTGTCACCGTAGTGCCCTTGGAATGCAATGGGTAAGGATTACACCCTCGCTATCCCAGACGTGGCCACCACCTTTTTTTCAGCACTGGCGGCTACGGAAAATGTTTTTGGTGGCGGTGAATCTGTGTGCTTCGATTGATCTGACTGGCGCTTTGTTTCTGGTTTGAAAAATGTCATCCACGTCTCATCCATTGTCACAATCGACGAAAAGAAAGTCCCATTCATGCCTTCGTTGGGCGTCAACATTACTTGGCAACATGCCACACGACCAGTCTTGTGGTCGTCCGTCATCTGTTCAACAGTCATTCGGCGATCCCTCAAAACAAGTCTCTCCACTTGCTCGATCATGTCGTCAGACCGGCTTGTGCAAGGCCGAGGTTGTCTTGGTTTGTTGTCACATGATGTTCTGACTTCATTAAACTGTCGCACCCACGAACGCACTTTCGACACATCCGTAACTCGATCACCACATGTCTCCTTCAACTGTCGATGAATTTCAGTTGGTGTCACACCACGCAAATTTATAAAACGCTGTTCAAGTAAGGAAAATGTTGCCATATTAAGTATGTAAAACAGTTCTCATTCTCGACGCTTCCATCTACCGAACAGTGCTGCTATCTCTCTCATGTATTGACAACGAGCACGCTCATTTTAAAACAATGGACATGTTTCTATTTCTTTCCTGTGTGGACCAAAAAAAAATTGTAGGCCTTAGAACTTGAATGCACCTCGTATTTTTTCCCGCCTTTTCTTTGAGCTGGGATGCTGTATTAAACACTGATTGAACGTTTCTAATTCTATTTTAATGTATTTTATAAAGCATATAAATGCATATTCAGGCTATTTTCCCAATTTTTGTCATATTACGATAATATTTATGGTCATGTTTTGAGGAAAAATCTGGTAATTTTTAATAATACCGGGAATTGACTAGAAGTTATAGATGAGAAGAAATTAATATAATTATTCGCAGAACTGTACTCCCAGTATATATTTGGAAAAAAAACCCTAATTCTCACTGAATTTGTCGTAATTCACTAGTCAATAGCCTAATTAAAATTATGTATTATTGTCACTCTCTGAACGTTAATATTCCGCCCGCCTTAAACTCAACAATGCAGCAGCAGCATGCCTGTGTCGATCCGCGTCAATCAATGTCTCTTTGTCACCAATACTTTTGATAATAATGCCTCAGTCAGAGCTAAATCTTCGGTGGATAAGTAAGTATCAAGCACCATGCTTTAAAAAAAATCTAAAATTGCGAGGTTACGAACTTTCCTAAAGGAATTTGGAGATAGCATTTTAGTATAGACGAAAGAGTTATTTTCTGTAGATTATGTAAAACTAAAGTAAGTCCAACAAAGCGATTTAAAATTTAATTTCCCAATGGTGTAGTGAGTGCACGGAAGCAAATTATGTTGTCTACGTGAAAGCGACACTACTATGAGCATATTTTTATGTACAGTGAATTTAAATATTTCGTTATTTTAGGTCATATTTACCAGTTTTTCGGTCATATTTACCAGTTTTTTATGTAATATTTGCATGCATATTTCTCTGTTTTCTTGTCATAAAGATCCGAACCCTAGTGATAAGTGTATTTTCACTTTGTGAAATCTGTAGTTTATGGTATGGAGATTGGAGACTGTCCCGTCATTCGTTCTGATGGATGTGGATATCCGCCTATAATCCGCAGTCTGGATGGCTGGAATGCGGGGTCCTGGAATCGTGCCCGGCTCCATTGTACCTCCCTGATACAGAGTGCGACGCCTCAGCGCGCTGAGCCACACTGGCGAATTATTACAGCATCACTACTATTCTTACAAAAAAAAAAAAAAATCTATCTACGTACAATTTGTTCTTAATAACTTGGCATTGTCTTAAATCTTCTGACAATCGATAAATTTGTTATCAAATCAACTCGTCGGTTTCAGTACATTACACCCATTTGTAGGATTAAGAGACTGAGTACCTAATACTTACAGAAAGAAATACTGTTAGGATAGCGTAATCATTTCGACGTTTCTGTTTCAAACAGATGCTCATCATTTGCTCAAGTCTAAGTTAAGATAACGTGATAACATACAATTCAAATTTTATATTATACCTATGAATCTGAACATCCTGTTCAGTAGTTTTATAGCTATGCTAGATTATAGGTAATTAGAATTTAAAGATCAAGAGTGATTTCAATTTCCTGTCCGTGGCCGGACGACTTTGTGTGTGCTTTTAAGTCATATTCAAAGGTACAAACTGTAAACACCCAGTCCAGTTGTGCCAGATTATAAGTACAAAAATTTGGTGTTCAGATTAGATTTCAATTTCATACTCAGGAGACAAGTGACATAGCGCCATAATACATATCTCAGATTTTAAGTTAGGCCTACGGCCTACACTTTCAATTTTGAAAATACTGTCAGCAGTTATTTGAATATCTGAACATATCTACATAATATTATAAATAAATTACAGACATAATTTTCGACTACTGCTTCGGGTATCACAACCTAGCAACTGTTGGATTAAATAATTCTTCTCTTCGCCTTTTCGTGTAATATAACCTGTTTACACAATTTTAACCTATTATATTCAACCTATGTTATGAAATACACAAACAAATTAATGCGGCGGGTACAGTAGGTATAATTAGAAACGACACAGCTTTATTTATACTCTTCCGCTAACAAAACATCAAGCACTCCTTTTCGTCACTTAGACTGATGTTACTGTTTCCTAGCATTATGCTTGCTTCCCATCTCTTAAAAATTCCTCTACCCCACAAAACATGCTCATTTACCTCAACAGTTTCGGCATTAATCATCTACTCATTCACTTTAAGGGAATTTCTCCAAACATTCATTTTAAAAGTTTGTATTCCTTTCTACAATACAGCTCATGTTTTTTTTTTTTTTTTTTTTTTTTTTTTTTTTTTTTTTTTTTTTTTTTTTTTTTTTTTTTTTAACTTTACTCACTATAGACAATTTTTTGTTCCGGAATTAGTATCAGAATTTATGAAGAATGTACCACGTTGTATTCAGCTTGCTAATAGCAAGCATAGTAATAAAATTAATAATTATTAAACAGCTGATGCTTATAAAGTAAGCGTGCTCAGTCAGGTAAATAACATGTAATAAATATTATGAAGTTGACGCTTGGTTGTAAATATTCAGTATCAATTCCTTGAATAAGACAATATTGTTCTGTATCCTCTAATTGCTGGGATTTATATAAGCTCTGTCACGTTGCTCTGGGGGCATCATGAGGAGACTTATTCCACATAAAGCAATTCAAAATAATTATTATCTTTATATCCCTGTACAATGAGATAAAATAAATTTCCTTGAGATTAAATAGACCAACCTGAAATTACGCAGTTTTAGGATGATAAGCACTGTTATCGATCAGAACTAACTTGTATGGTAGTTTTAATTCATCAAGCCAGTTTCAACGCATAAAATGGTGGAGAAAAATTATTTTATGCGTTTCTTCAAAATGGTTACTTCTCTCACGATTCTTACTTTTTTTATTGATATTTTATTTTGACACTAACTTGGTTCGTTAGATGATTACGGAAAACATTTTAAACACTGTTAAATGATTATGTGAAAGATAAACAATAAGAAAAGGCAGATTCGGAACAACCACAATTATGGCATTAAATGGCGCTTAAAATTGAAGGTCATTGGTTAGCAACCACAACCATTTAGTGGTCCCACTAAATTTCTAGTGATGAAATACTGTAGTTGGATTAGGATGCCATTGGAACTCCAACGATTCGAATTTTCCATTTACATCTCACCCCCATTAAGTATGTGACAGATTTACACACTTCGTGAGAGCCTAAAAACACCCACGGGAACGTTGCGAGGTAAATCGATACTGATGCACTTTCACTAATATGAGTTTATGTAACGCATATGTGCTGTACAGCAAAATTGGCTTCCTCATATATAAATCATATTTGGCGTAGACATAACGATATCATGGTTATCACGGGTCAAATCAGTTACACTTTTTATTCACATGATTACATGCGCCAAACGTATGGTGATGATAGTGAACAAAACGAAAAAAATTGTGTCATTTGTCAGACTCTGGAATAAAAGCATTTCTCCAACTGAAATTCTCGTAGAATTTCGATGTTCTGAACAAAGTAAAAACACAGAAAATAAGCTTCTGCACACGATCCTCTTATTCCACCTTTTTTCCAATGCATTTCTAGTTCATAATGTTAAACCTAGTCCCAGGAACATTTATTGATGTAACGGCGAGACGTCAACTGAAGTGTGGACGTGACGAATACATCATGGTG
This sequence comes from Vandiemenella viatica, assembly GCA_031002005.1. NCBI lineage: Eukaryota > Metazoa > Arthropoda > Insecta > Orthoptera > Morabidae > Vandiemenella > Vandiemenella viatica. The sequence goes on along the minus strand of JARYHS010011408.1, from coordinate 296,801,018 downwards.
TCAGTAAAAGGCAAAGTATTTTCAAAAGCAAAGCCTGGACAGTGAACACTTGGTGGAAATGAGACTTTACGATTGAAGCCATGTATATTATAGTAGATTGGCGGGTGAGACAAGACGTTTATTTTTAAGACGGAGGAAGCTTCTACCGAGATATTCGATATATACGTTGTTATCCATTGCAAGGAGTCGGGAGGTGTGCTGATCTGCTGCCAGCAATAAAGTATCTTGTTAACAATACTATGCAGTCTTTATGACCCGATGATAACAAACAGTTAAAAATTATTAATAAAATAACCTGCCTCGAGTTTATTCCTACACATTAATCGTAGGATGTCCCATAAGATAGAGATTGTTTCGCCCTACGAAAGATTTTTTGTGTTTGATTAGATGGTGTGCAAGATGTATTACAAGATATCGTTGTAGAAGATGGTTGGCTTAATTACAGTGGCACTTTTCAACCTAAATAACACTCGTAAGTCAACTACTATGTTACTGATCTGCAAAATACTTACCAAAGATTTTTAACACAAAAACCCATCAAATATCTTCTCAATACAATACGAAGTTTACTGCCTATGCTTTCATTTCCACGTCAAAAATGTATCAGTTGTTTCACATGACAGAGGGGTTACAAACACTGAAAGATGTTTCCCATGCAAAGTTCCGTCATAAATGTTTTTCGAACTATGTGAACTGTATGCATAAACCACAAATGCTATATTTTTTTTTTTAATTCCTCTTCCCATGCTTCTTCTGACAGAGAAATGTTGCACTACATTTTGAGTGAAAAAAGTGTCTGTCTTGTGAAGCGAAAGTCGAAAATTTTACTTTTAACATGGAAAAAACTGCCCAAAGGCGATATGAAATTACAGCCTTAAAGCTGATTTTAGGTCCCAACACTTTTCTAAATCTACAATAAAACCGAATATATTTGGTCATGATCGAACTTAATCCCAACTCGCGTTGGATAATTTGGTGATCAAATCGTCCATCATAGAATATGGCTATGTGTACTACTAAATTTCTCAATGGAATTTTCTCCCCAAATAAGTTTCCTAGGAGAGTACAGAGCTGTGTTGAATTTTATTTTTCTTAAGATAAGGGCCTGGTTAACTAATCATGTTTTTGAATACTTACGGAACACACAGGCCCAATGTTCAAACTAAACTTTTCAAGAGAGGAATATAAATAGACCTAGATTTGTAGTCGTAGGCTTCCTCGGCCCGAGTATAATGATTCTTGACGCCGCGTCATTCGGACAGCCAAGAATCATCATACATAGATTTGTTTTCGATTTATAATGAACCCTGTGATTAATCAACATTGTAAACTTTAATAAAAAATGGAATTAATTTCTACAATAAAATTTATACACCTATTCTTTTTACCAAAGGCATAGTTAGTGTTGTAAAAAAAAACGTTTTTTTCTGACTTGAAAAAACTATGAAAAAAAAACGTTTTTTCTGGGACACGTTTTTTTTTCATAACTACTAAATCTCAAATTTGTAAGGCATTTATCGTTTAATATGACTGTTTTAGAGTTTATATTAAGTACTTATCTTAATTTTTAAATCTACTATATTTTTCTGGTTCAGTAGGAAAAAAAATTACGAAAATATTGGCAAAATTGACTGAAATTTTCTTTATGAACGGGGATTTCCCGAAGAGACTAGGTTGCGCCAGAAGGAATTGTTTGGATTGAAACTTGCTATTTGAAATAGTGCTGCCAGCCCTACAAAATTACCTACAGATCTTTTTAAAAAATTAGGAATTTAAAATTTATCCACGGTTTTTGCCTCTTTTTTACTACTTATTGGGCTTTCCTTATATTCGTATACCTGTTAACTCTCATAGTATAGTGGTACTGACTCATTAAATTGTCAGTAAAGGAGAGTGCATAAACCACATAACTCCATTTTGGCCTCCTGTGAACCCCCTCTCCTCCCCCACGTAGCCCTACGTGGCTTTTGCCTCCCCCCCCCCCCCCCCCCCCGCTCACGTAGCACGTAGCTTTCTTCCATTTGATTCCAGAAGACATTTTGTACTGTATTCTCTTGTCAGACTATTGTAAATTACATACGGATATAATTAACTGAGGGAAATAAATACTCACATGCTATTGTGAGTCCAGTTCCTCATTTTAACTGTGAAAAATGTTACGAAAGGAAAGTTACGTGGCCTGGCTCGGAACCCCCCCCACACAGGTGTAAATAAACAGAAAAAGATTAACATAAGAACAAGTGCAACAGAAAAAACAACTAGTGTAACAATAGTTTTAAAGAAAACTGTAATGAACAGTTATGTGAAAGCGTGTGAAGTGCTGTTCCAGACCGACATGTAAAGGAATACCATTATATCTCCACTGAAGATGCCCTACACCACAAGGGTGAAACGCGTCTGGGGAATTAAATAAAAAACAAAATTCACCAAACCAGTTGTTTTCGACGGATTTATTTACAAAATTATCAAACTTAAAAGACCGTAGTACAGAACTATCGGCGCAGTCTTTATGCACAGTGTGTACTTTGCTCACAATTTAAAATTGCAATCTCAAAATCTTTTGCGTACAATACAAGAACAACCAGTAAAAGAAAATTTAACTATTTCTGAAGTTATGGATCTAGAGGAGACAGAAGAAGAGACAGAAAATTGCGACACCGATCGAACAAGTGTTGGTAGTGCTGATACTAGTGAATGTGGTACTGACATAGAGGATGAATAAAATTATATTACCTATATAGATACACTTATGAATCATTATGTGAGACATTATATGATTCAGTAAGACTTAAAACACACTTGTAAAATGGAAGTTCCTTAAATAAAACTATAATTTATCAAATATATTGTTTTCTGAAAAAAAACAAAATTTAGAAAAAAAACACGGATGCTAGGTTTTTTTTCATGTTTTTTTTCACAAAGCTGAAAAAAAACATTTTGTTTTTTTTCAGTTTGCAACACTAGGCATAGTTCACAGTGGGGTGAAAGTTCAGTGGACAAGAACTAATAAAGAAAAACTGACATATTCGCCTCCTCAGCATCATAATCAACATCTTAGTTTTCAGATATCGCAAAGCTTTTAGCATATGCTATGAATAATTTTGGCTCCTGATATAAAACTCATCGGGAAGATTTCAGTCACATAATGACTTTATGGATTATTCTAACAAAAAATTTACCACTGTGTATTCGAGGCTACGGCGCAATTAGCTCAAAAGACAGAAAATAGTCTACAGGGATTTCTAAATATTACCTCCTATAGCAGTGAGAAATGTTCTCCGCGTTTCCAGCGCTGTGCGTAAGAGACCCGACAGATGGTCCAACAGTGCGCCTAGGGTCAATCCGGCTTCTAATTATACCAATGGATCGATCGATCAAGCAGCTTCGGATTCAGGCCCCGCCGCCGATAGGCTATCAATAATCATTAGACGGGGCGTGATAACGCCAGGTACCAACCCCGTAAATGCTAATGTCTCGCGGCAGCGCAGCCAATTAATAGGAGCACCGCCGGCAAGTTGGCAATCGCTATCGGAATGCGGGGGCACGCCCCGGCCACAAAGCACCCCCTGCCCCGCACCTCCGCGGGTTGACTTACGACCCCACAAATTAATAGCGCGCCGTTAAGGGTGTGAAGACCCGACACTGCTTTCCACTCCCAGACTTAACGACGAGTCGCTCCTACACTCACGGGGGCAGTTCGAGGCAACGATTCCTTAAACAACATTCACCAGAATGGGGCAGTTGCCTCACAAACGGTGCTTTCTAACGAGCGTTCCTGTCCACCACCTCGAAGCACGCTGTTAAAAGCAGAAAATCTTCACTGAACTGTCTTTTCGTCGCATCTATCACTCTAAATTTGAGGCTTTCGGTCATTTTTTTTTTCGATAATAACATGAATCTTCTGTTAACATCGCTTGTTAGACTAAATATGTTGTCCGCTGCAAAGAGCTACTACTTAATAGTTTCTTCCACATAACTGTGATACTGTACCTGCGTCACCATCACATATTTCGAAGACTAATCACATAAGAAATGAGTAAAATTCTAGCAGAACACTGACAGCTCTTATATTGGTCGGTATCATATGAAGAAAAATTCCTTCCCATCATTTATATTGCCTAGTAACATATAGATACATAAACAAAAATTTTAGAAGAAAGTAGCTTGGCGAAATAAGTTACGTTTCCAGCTTGATACGCACTGATGCGATGGTCGGATTCGGAGTAAGCTACGCTTATAACTTCCTAGTAAGCCTTTGAACAAAGTGGTGGAGATTCCGTAATGGCGTGGAATTTGTTTGACTTAACATGAATTGGGTGCTCTGTATGCTCACATCCTTGTTGACCATTTTCAGCCCTGTAGTGTACTTAATGTACTCTTATAATGATAATACAGTATCAGGAAAATATTACGCGGTGTCAACAGGTACAGATTGTGCTCGACTGGTTTAGCGGAGCAATCTAGACGATTTCAGGCCAATGATATTGTTGTATATTTAACATTTGTGACTCGAGAATAAAAAGCGTGAAGCATATTTGTGACAGTATAGCCTCAGTGTAGGATAATCTGGTACCTAGCCACAACCTCACAACTATGGACGGTTGCAGAGAACGCGTAGCTGTCAAACAATTGAGAAAATGTCACGCCAAGTTCAAGAAGGGCCCACACGTTATCAGAAGGGTTTCCCATGACTTTATTGTATGTCGAATTTAAATATAATTAACTTTATAAAGACATCTCAGGTGGCTAGCACTTTGACATTTCAAGACGATGTAAGCAGAGGAATTCCATTTCGCGTACATAGATGGGGGATATTGTTATACTGCTATATAATAGGTCTTACCACATCATTCCAAGAAGTATTGCTACCACTCTTTCCTATGACATATTTCTTCTTCAGTAACCAGATTGCATGGTAAGTTCCCACTGAGCATGGTAAGCGGTAACGCTTTTACCTCGCATTCGGGATGACACAGGTTCGAATCCCAGTCCGGCTATCCAGATTTCGCTTTTCCATGACTTTCCCAAATCACTTTCGGCGAATAGCGGATGTTTCCTTCAGAAGGCCATGACCGAATTCATCCCAGTTGCTTGCACCCAGTTGTTTTCCGCCTGTAAAGATCTCCACGTCGACGAGGTGTAAAGCCAGAAGCACAAAAAAAAATAAAAAAATATGGTAAGTATGTAGTAGCAGATTGCTGCAAATGTATCTTGTATGTTGTTACAACTTGTTTGAATGTGCCTGCGAAACTGTTCCAAACATTAAGGCTGATTTTTTTTAATTATAAATTTGAGAAATATACACTTTTAAATAACAGCATAATGGGAGCAGACTCCTTAATATTGCACATTTTCTTTAAAATTTACTATCTTACCTGTGAACTAATATTCAATGGAAGATAAAAATAATCTAGAGAGTTCTATTTCCTTCCGATTTTATTAATTTCGGTTTTTGTTTCTTAATCACCAAATCTTTCAATTCGTTAAACACCTCAAGGTGGATGATGTTCATATCAAACTGCTAAAGTCTTTATTCGCTGGGCATAGTTTTTTACCTTGCTGAAACCACGTTTGATTGTCCTTTCGGCTACAAGTGGTGCACATTTCTACTCCAGCATCGTTGCACTCGCGCAGTGGTCTTCTCCAAGAGCACACTTTACCTTAAAGTTCTCCAGCGGCCCACTCAGGTCTGTGGGCGGGCTAATGACGTCTAGGTTTCCCGAACCAACACACGACTTAGATTACACAAGCAGGCGCCGCTTATTGGCATTCGATAAGGCCCATGTTACCGGCAAGAAGCAAATTTAGTTAGCGACTCCATTAGAATATTGGCCGGGAACGTAATTGGAAATGCGCGCTCCCGAGTTAACAGCAGCAACACATTTCCTTTCATAAATTGCGTTTAATTAAGTTCACCAGTCTTGCGTAATTGTTTCCAGATACAGAGCGCAACCGGAACTGCAACATTAGGGGCTTCGTTTAAGTTTCTCAGTAGAAGGGCGCAAGCGCTAAGCATGGGTTAAATGAAAATAACACCGCTATTTATGCTTTAAGTGGTGCTTGAAATAACAAAATATGGTACCACTAAGATTAAAATCCAACCAAATATTTTTGTTTACCATTCTGCTCCTGTTTTATTTTATTTCTTACATTACAAACATTCAGCTGTAATCAGCTTTTCAGCATGGTTCTGTTACTATTATTCTGACGTTATTTCTTTTTATCATCTTTTACATAGTTCATAAAGTAAGACTATATAAACACCCATGTGTCCACTCCTTACCGGCAGAAGACTAGGAAATAATTTTAAATTCTTATAACTACTTGGTAGCTAAATAAAAAGAAAATATACGTGAATTACATGATAGATGAGAATTTCTGCACTGATTTAGGAAGACGTTTACTGTACGACCGAGTTTCGTAAGATAAAGGAAAAGATCAACTTATGTTATTAGAGCATTACGAAATGGCACCAGACACAATAGGTTGGTAGAAGCCGATATCCGCATTAACTATGACAGAAGGAACAACATGTAGCTCTTCAATAAGACTAACACGTAATAATGAGGTTAGAAATACTTAATGTATTCAACAGTCTTTACGAATATCTTTCCCCTACTGGCATGTAGGGCGACACTGCAATAAATTTGCAGTATACAAAACTGGAAGTATAAATACAGTTCGCAGAGTATTAATGAGGATATGCCAAGGTAAAAAACCTTTTATTTCTCAACAGAGCTTTTCGATATTGTCGACAGCGACGTCATTCAAACCGGGACAGAATTGTTAACAAAAGAAAACGTAGATGAGATTATCCCAGCATTTCCCAGAGCCGATTTTGGAAAACCAAAATTTTAATGACGATACCTAGAATCGGTCATGTTATTTCCGAACACACCGCCGAAATGATACCACTTGTGCAATAAGATTATTGGTAAAGATAAAAATTGACTTTAGCTAGCAATTAAATTTACGCGTTTGTGTTACATTATTAATTAATTAAATATGGATAGTCAAGAGGCACCATTCCGTTATTATATTGGAGGTCGTTCTGTTTACAAATTTGCTCCACTGTTCTCAATTGGAAATGAGAGGCTGTCTGATATTGTCGGCATCAAGCGTTTTATTTGATGTTTTAAGTTGTGATTATATCAATGCTTTGACGATCATAGACACTGGACTATACAAAACATCTGGTAAGCCACTTGTTGTGAATACAAAAAAAAGTTAATAGTATAATGCATAAACCTAAAACAAGTCTTGGAAGGCGAAAATTCCTCCGTATTTTCCGAACGAATTTTTGGATTCAGTGTTTCAGATATCAATACCGAAAAATATATTCAAATAATACGTAACTGTAAAAAGAAAGTAAACTTTAAGAGAAAATTATTAAAAATGACTACCTACATCCTAAAATTCAATAATATTCACAAAGAAAATGAAAACATTACTTCTTCCTCAACTAAACCACCGCAACATTAATAGAAACACAAAAAAAACTGCTGTCAACCCTTGCTTTGGAAATGGGCAGGAAAAAGTTCAAATACATAAAAAATAAATTCTACCAGTTTAATATCAATGAAACGTTTTTAAAACACTTTACAGCAGTTAACACGAATTTACTTCAAAGAAATTATTCCTAAAACGCAGAAAATGTGTTAATGAAACAAGAAATAATTTAATGCCATTTTGAGTTGAATAATACTAAAGACTGCCCCCCCCCCCTCTCTCTCTCTCTCTGTTGAAGTAAGTTTGAAAGTATTAACAGCCGAACAAAATAATTACCAATAATTTCTTCAAATAAGGTTATCATTTCAGACAAAATAGCGTTTAAGGGCAATTATAAGAGATATATTCTATGAGAGGGAAAAAAAACTGTAAACTTATATCTTCTTCATTTCTGTGAACGTAGTTGATTGGAAATATTTTAACTATTGATACAATAAGAACCTATCGTCTAAACAATGTTTTATATTTATTGTTTGGAAAATACTATTAATGTAGGAGCAGATCAAAATTTCCGAAGAAAAAACTAATTTTTTTGTACTCACCACACTAAGGACAAATCAGCAAAAAGTGTATTTGTTCTTACCTGCAACAAAAGAATGATATATTATTATTATTTATTTGCACATAACTATCTGCAGCAAGGCAAAATTATCTCCGTTTTTAACTCCATTAAAATTAGTATTGTCGGTAAAAACTGATAATACCTTCACACCACTGCACTGTTTACTTTTAGACACGAGTTAAGTACATGAGCCTAGAGGGGCAGAGATTTCTTCAGTCTGAAGGTGCTGAGCTGCTATTGTAGTAAACAGATAGGTGTATGGCATGTTGTCCTCGAGACCGCAAGGTGTAGCTATGTTGCCTCAGTAACAGAATTTGAATTTGCCGCTCATTGCATCTCCGTCATTAGTATTGTTATTACTCTAGTACGTCTATATTAATAATAGATTTATGGCGAAAGCCTTTCGTATATATCAGTCCCTATCATTTTGGGGAAACCGAATATTTTCAATAGAATAAGTTTAAGTAATTCCCTTACTTGCTCATATATGAGGCCTAGTTTATCACTGACAAGATTCCTTTCGAGATCGATAAACATCCAGTTTGCATGGTTTTATTGCTATTTGATAATCCTTGTTGCTTTAGATTATTATACCAGAAGAGACATTTATCAACGTTACTAAACGCCTTACTTATATCAAACCAAATCGGAGATTTGGTTATTAAATGACGGAGTCATTTTTTTTTAAAATAATTTGCTATGTAGCCGATATCCGTATAGAAATTTTGGTTTCATCAATATGCCAAACTATCCATAGAAGTAAAACAAACTTACGTCGAATACCATTAACTGCTAGCACAATTCTCCACTTATGTACGTGGTAATTCCAGCAATACCTTCCAGACTTTGTTGTTTGTAATTTCCTGCTTGATACTGGCATTCAATTCCTGCTGTGATACTGAATTACCCGTATTCCGTGTCATATCAATGACGTACTGTATCTTTTATTGGTATACGAGGTAACTAAGCCATAAAGCCAGAAACGAAATAAATTTCATCTCGGTCAATGAGAAACAATTTATTTTACAATGGGTAGCTTTGTTAATGCAGTTCAATTTGCAATCGATTGTTTTTAATCCCACGAATCGTATTAAATGAAGATCAGAGTGCCCCAAGGAAATGTTGACATCATAGCTCCACTGCGGAAGGCACCATTTATATAGTGTGTTTATAGGATCGGCTGGTTTCGCTATTCATTTTTCTTATGGTGACTATCACCAGACTATCTGGATGAAACTCTAATACTTGCATCTAGAGGATGATGATATGAAGCCAGTTACTGCCATATGTTCTTTTTCAAAGTATATATTTCCCGACTATTTCTGCAAATATTTGATTAGAGCTGGGAAGGTAAGGAATATTTTTATAGATGAAAAGTCTTGAAAATTTTTGAAAAACTTCGAAAGTACAAACAAACTTTAAATATTATGTTGAGTACTATCAAGTAATATCACGTTAGACTGATGATTATCCTTTATCCGTAGATTCAGGTTCAGTGGCTGCCCTGAGGGGCCTTATTCCTCAATGGAAGCTTTCTTGCGAAATCTTGACTGGCTTGGTTTCCCATTGCCTTCCCCAGAGGTGAAAGTGTAAGTACATACCATTGTTTTGTGTGGATTACTGCTATGTGAGTGGTTAAAGCGTTGCTTTACGTATGAATGAAAGATGAAGGAAGGAGACAGAGGTCAAAACTCGGTGCTGGCCTATTCAATCCTACTGTTCCGAAAGACACCTTATAGAGCCACCGAACTCAATCGTCGAAGAATTGCCATCAACAGTGTCCATATACACTACGGAAAGGTTTGGATTTAGCTGACGATTTTGGCGCACAATCTTTAGAGTGTGAATTGTGCTCAGTCACCTCTCCTAGGCTGCCAGCCATGTCCTGATGATGAACACTTCTTCAAACACGAACCAACTAACACCTAGTTAGGCGCTGGACACCATCACTGCGCCGGATCCAACGGTGCGAAAATCAAAACAGATTGTCACTTACAAAACGTTGAAAACGGTCTACGTAAATGTAATAATGTTCAGCTGATGTATTACGGGGATTGAGCAAAAAACTATTATAAATATATACAGGGCGTTCGCCGGGAAACGCTACCCACTGTCAGCGCTACAAGGAAGCAACTGCTTCCGGCGAGCGAGCGGTCAGCTTCCGGCATTGTTCGACCGTCGGCCGCTGACTATTTCATAATAATTACGCTTCATAAACTTGTATGTGCTAAGCATTTAAATGTGACGTCAGTTGCGGATCAACAGTGCCATCTTGGACACCCTGCAGGTACCAGTTGCAAAATCTAATCCTATGCCCTTGCTCTATTTCTGTAATTTTATGCACCACAATTGTTTTGTACGGCTTTAAGTGAACTAGCTTTGTTACTTTCCAAGCTGACGTCTTAGATACGCCTGCCTGCTGCCCTAACTGACTTAATGATTTTTTGGGTGACTGTTCTAGTCGAAAAGCGATATCGTCAATTTTCTCCTCTGTGAGAATACGGTTGACCGACAGTCTCTTTTTGTTAAAAAATGAACCCGTTTCTCTTACTTTTTTAACCAGACGCAGAATTGTTGATTTAGCTGGCAGTAAAGCGCAGGATATTCGCGACGAAATTTACTGCGACACTTTTTAAACGACTTCTTCTTCACATATGTATCGTAGAGAAATATTCTTTGTTGCAAACTGTAACGTACCATAATTTTACTCACACTCAAACACGGTACAGATTAGTAAGAGTATGAAGCCCCAAACCAGCCAAACCGCAAAGAAACGTTTATTCACAACACTGTTGGGGCAGCGGAGGTGTTAAACAGTGCGGTGATTCACGGCGCCGTGTGGCGGGAGTTGCTGGCACCACTGACCCAGCAAGTTGCCGACGGCAACAGACTGGGAGGGTAGCGTTTCCCGGCGAACGCCCTGTACAAATCCATTTGGTAATTTAACATCGCAGAAGTAATTGTTCAGTATTCGCTGTAGATGTATCACATTTTTAGAACACACCTGCCGTTTCTTTTTTTAGTATTCCCTTGGTTACCGTCAACATCAAAGCCTTAAATTCCGAGACTTGTGCCATTATTCATAACGTCATTCATAACGCAAATATTCACTCATTAGAGTATACGGCAATACACACTACGGTGCGTTTTACTGGCAGAAGAAATCTGAGAGGAGACAGAAGAGAGAGGAGAGGACGGAAAGAAATAAAGAAAAGTGACAGCTGAACGTCTCTTGCACCACATTCCAGGGAAGGAGTAGTAAAAGCTGCTCGTAGCCAGTTGGCAAAAGGAGAGCGCCGTAAAATTTTCATGGCACCTGGCCCTTAAATTAAGGACCGAATCGCGTAGTAAGTTCTCTACGGAACTCTCCAGATAAAGGAAATGTAGAGCATCTGCAGTCGGCGTAGCTGTTATGGAGAGGGGTATGCTGTGAATGGAACCTCGCCACAGACAGCAACAGGTGCCCCACGTTATATCTGCACCAATAGCAACAACAGGCCAGCGTCAGAACGGTACTTTACCATCGATGTTTGTGCAATCACTAACAATAAGAAATTAATACAATAATCTCTAATGTAAAGTAAAACGCTTGGACACGCCTTGCTCTATACTCCACAATTCACAGACTTGTCCGTCGCAAAAGATACTTTCCAGCTATGTTAATCCGTTCCCTCTGTATCCCATTCCTTAAGAGTACCAGGGAACAAAGCTTTAAAAGATTTATCGGTAAATGCCTCTGATCTTATCTCTCCTGTCATTGCGGTCAAATTTTAGGGTTTCTTTTAGTATTTTTCTGCGATGGTAAATGAAAGTTGAGGTTTGCTAATGAATTCAAGTGGTAAGGACGTCTTCTGCCTGCCACACAATGCCACCCTAATCTACTTTACCAAGTCAGTAACAAGACTGCGGGAAAAGATGACAAATCTAGCAACTACTCGATGAATCCTTTACAGTAGATGCAGAGGCAAGAGAGTTTCATGAGATGTCTGCTTAGTGTATCCATTACAATTCTTCAAAATCCGAACAGTGAATTAAAGTCTGGATTTAGCTTTACCTACGATTCTAATTTCACTTCCAGCGCAAGTGAATTGTTTTTGTCTGTTATACGTATTATCTTATACTTAATTAAATTTAGTTAAAGTTGCCATCTTGACACCATGATAAAATAACTACGATAACTAGTTGAATTTGTGAACAATCAGCAGGACTCCTTACTTCCCTACGGATACCTGCATACAGTCTTAAATTGCTGTTAACTTTGTCTCATTATAGTGAGTAAAAATTAGAAAATGTTTCCCATTCACTTAAAAACTAACATTGTGGGATTATAAATACCATATTAGAAACACGAACGATTTCTAGCTGGAAGTGGTGGAAGAATCGCTAGATATTTTATGCAATGTCATAAAATAAACATTGGCAGGACCTGTGTCGGAGTTATGGCTGTCAATCTAAAGAGCGTAGAATTAGTGCTGCAGCGTTGTTAATTTGACACGAAAGAAAAGAAAATTAACTGATACAAGTTGTTTAGGCTTTTCGCATCTTTCATTTGCATGGAAACACAGCTGCGGCAAATGTACCGGGCCATGGGTCGACTACACTCCGCGCGAGTCCCTCTTGTATTTCAGGTGTCGACGAGCTTTCTCGAGCTTAGCATTGGTCATTTTGGACTTTTTGGCTTCGCCATTATCAGTTCTGAATGAGATTACGATAGTTTTAAAAAGTTTTAGCACACACATGCCGTTATTTTTAATCCAAAGTAAAATTTCACAACTTGAATTACTAGTATTGGTTTGAAATTTTCACTGCTATTACTGTAACTACAAAAATATTGTTCGATAAAATGATTTCATCGACAGTTAACATCCTAGATGTGTAAGTTTTAGGGCGCGCTCTACCCGTGCTGGGAAAAACAATAGCGTGGTCAAGCTATGTTATTTACAACCTTTATTCCATCATCTGCCGAATGGTACATCGTATAAGCGTGCGTGTTTTGTTGTTTAGAAAATATTGTAATTTCAAGCTGCAAAGCTCGATTTTATATTTACCAAAAGAAGTGGACCTATTACACTTCCTGGACGATCAATGTAACATCGAGAGTAATAAAGGATTTTAAAGCGACGTACTGCGACCAATCAGTAAGGAAATCAAGGATTCGTTCACAAATCTAATTTGATACTCCATACGGTGAAATATTTTTAAGAGGTGATGTATAGTACAGTATTTAATGCTTCATGAAGATTCCTTAAAAAAAAAAAAATGCTCTAACTTGCGATACTGCGTCAATAACTTTGATTACTGAGTGAGTCAATAGGACCAGCAGCGTATCGCACGATCTATTTTTCCAACATCTGTGTTGATGCGGTATAAGTTGTCTGTTTTCGTCTAAGAATTTAATAATGTTCGAGCGAATACCATGCTACAGTACTCTGAGAATTATCAGAGTTGTTTGTGGGTAGTTCAAGTCATCCCTTTGTTCTCTTTTCTTGGAAATGGGAGATACCTGCGCCTTTTCTAAAGGCTAAAAATTAGATAGGAATTGCTTGATTTCGCTATAAAACTGTGCGGTTTCTTTTAACGAGATACCATCCAACACAAGATGCTTCTGTCTTCTTCAGAGGCTACGATTGTTTTTCAAAAACGAATCAATTTTTAATTCAAAAAGTTGAAAATGTATATGACATCCGAATTTTTTTAGTGAATGAATTTAGTGCTGTCATTAACCTTACATCTCTTGTGCATTAATAGCGGCATAACTGCTGTTATTACCACCGACATTTGTTGCGTGCGACCAAAACTTGTTTGGGTTTTCTGTGAGTCTCTTAGAAAGCGAAATGTAGTTAAACCGTTGAATGCCTCACGCGTCGCATGTTTCACATGTCCAATACGGAAGGAGCAGTGTGGCCAACATTCCGGTCACGAAGGCACGCCACCCTATCGTATCGGCTGAGCGGGCGAATGGATGGGGTGCCTGGGGTTAATTCCACGTTTAGCGTCGTAGCTGCCCCAGCCACCCTCCCAACAGAGATCCCACAAAAAGGCCGACACGACTCGACTCTATACCTGACCCGCCAAGCTCACACCTGAACGGGCAACAGTCCCTTCAATTCATTATACACCCCTCCCGCCTTATCCTTGTGAACTTTTCTCAATATGTTGAACGCCGCGGCGACCTTTCAAAGCAGAAACTGACAATCGTGTGTAGCAGCGTTTCTCAAACAGAGGACCAGTAAATTGTCAAAAATAACGCTGCGGACCAATAACGTATATAGGTCTAATTTTTTAGCTATATGTGTATTATTAACATCTGGAATATATTTTATTGCGCCATTATAACATAATAAATCTAAAAGTATATTTCGTATTCCTACAGAAACTCAATTATGAAACTGAAATAAATTAAAAGTTACATACTGATCAGACTCTTATTAGGAACCAAATGAATAAAAATTTTACTATAAGATGGATTCTAAAATGCAACACCGATCTAAATGTACAAAATTATGTTCATATTTTTTATTATTATTATTATTATTTTACTTCACCACTCTTATGTGACCAACCCTACCATTTACCACGATACCTCCTCACACTTAATACAAGACTCAGAAAATAGCAATTTACTTAATCCCGAGACGAACGACGCTCTTTTAGACGCCGATTGGAAATTAATATAGAATATTGTAGGAGTTATGCTATCCTATTCTCATACTAAAAGTGTCAGATTTTTTGCCTGGTATGGTCATTGACACATTCGTGGCTTTTAAAACGTTGGTATTAAAGTTTAAACTTGGTTATAGCCTTATAGAGAACGAATACGATATCTAAATTTATAAAATTCTGGCTGTGCACAATCTGAACCATCATCGCAGACCAACGGTTGAAAAACACTGATGTATATTACCACTTTCTTTAGCAATATAAAAATACATTGGCTCCATCCAGGCATATGTGTGGCTGCAGTTGTATGTTAAATGGTAGTGAGAGAGGGAGTAAGGAAAGCACCGTCAGAAAATGTGTTTAAGATTCGAGCTAGTTCAGTTTTAGTTTTTATTTAGCTAGGTTTTCGTTATAGGATAGTTCATCTCATCAGAAAACATGCACAAATATAACGAAATTCGGTTTGCTACTGGAAAATTCAGTGCACATGGGTGGTAGCATATAAAAGGAGAATAAAAGCCCTCCAACACACGAAACACCGGCTGCTCGAAAAGGAAATTCCCAAATTTCGGCGAGTTTTCTCTTGTATGATCAAAAATATTTAAAATGATATGCAGAGGAACGATTCTCTTCATTTTCAATTCCTAATTCATACATCTAAATACAAGAAAACAAAATGTTTAGTATAAAATTATTTTTAAATTTATAATTTAAAACTGTGACCCCTTTGTAATGATAGACTCACTTACAGTTCAATTTATTTAAATGTAACCCTTTTGTCTATTATATTGCTCGCCTGTTTTGTTCTTTTATATTACGTCAAATCAAGAAAACACGTACTATCGAGAAACATTTACCATTCTACGTTTTTGGCTTGTAACTGGCTGCATTTTTCTTATAGCATAGAACTAACAATTTTCGGTAAGACCAGTATGAATCCTCAGCGAGAGATCTAAACTTGTACTGGCATTGTGAAGTTCTGATTACTATTTGCTGCAGGATCTGATATATTTACAAATAATGACGTAATGCTATATCCCAGTAACTGATTGACCATTCCGCTTGGGTCAGTTCACTTTGATTGACGTAGAATGAATTCTGGTTGGGGGAATTGCCTGTTTAAGAGTTAATTGCATGGCTTAATTTATTTTCCCCCCCTTTAGCCATGTAATGTCCGTAATGCATAGGGGTGTTAACATTTCAGAAGCATATATACGACGCGATAAATCAAATCCCATGTTACTGCTGGTAGTATGGCTTAAATTGCCAGTTACTGTTAGAATAAAAAAACATATTAAAAAACCTAACGAAACAGTAGATGAACATTCTTTAACCTAAATTATACTAAGACCCATTATAATAGATACCGGCAGTATAACTCCACATTTGCAAAATCGTCCTTAGGCCTCATTGTGACCTCGCAGGTAAATCTTAGTGGGGATGGGAAACTGACTTCCATGGAGAGTCCACAAACAAACAAGAACGCTGCTGTTTTATTCTGAGGAACTTAAGCAGTTTGGGCGCACTTGTACTGAAAGGCCTTACGTCTCAAGACAACTAGAGCGAAGAAGATACACTCTACGCCCACTCCTTCTATTTTCACAACGGAAGCATTTGCGATAAGGCTAGCTCTGAAATGCATTACGTCCTTAGAAGCTGCGGATGTCATTCTCGCTAAGTATTCTCCAATCTACAGCGGCTCCAAACATCAACAAACAGGCGCACAATATTATTCTTGATGGTGTGCAGCAAACAGGAGAGTGAAAGAGAAGGTATTAAATAAGATTTGGCTTAATAAGATGACGCATTGGAATAACAGAAAACGAAATTGCAGATGCTCTCTCAAAAGACATATTTAAATCTGGCATGGAAGTAGAATTGTTACTACCCGTCAGACCTTTTACCGTTTTTTAGAGAGAAGCATTGTAACTGTGGTAGGAAGATTAGAAATTGGTCTAGTTTTAGCGGATAATGACCTATGTCATAGTTCAGAGGACTACTCGAGTCAAACCATGGTTTAAAGGCATACACGTATATATATAAAAAAAAAAAACAACAACAACAGTAGCATTATACAGACATGATTGCTATTGTTAACAACACATTGTGTGTCTGTGATGAATAAATGGTAACACATTAAAACAACCTTGTTTTCAGTGCAACATAATCAGAGGATATCAACAGAATTTGTTATAGGCTCTGATCAAAGCAATACACAAGCTACCAAAGAGAGTTACTTGTATATTGTATAATAACGACAAAATGCTCTACAGGATATTCGCCACCTTCATTAAAGACACTTAATTGAAGATTTAAGTCCTTAAATTACGCATAACAATAACAAAAATACAGAAATTTTATTGATGTGTGCTTAATTAGCATAATTTCATAGAATGTGAGCTTAAGAGTTAAGAGAATGTATGAGTTGGCTCTACTGCATGTATCCAAATTCAGATTGCGATTACGAAAACTGAAAGTAAACTAGCTTTGTAAGTTACGTGTTGCAATCGTCATTTTTTTTTTTTTTAACGTTATACTGACCAGTTGGTTGTTCTCGATTCCGAAACTCGGTTGTGCGGAACAGTGAGGAGCTCTAACCACTGTGGAACCGGACGATTACTGGATAAGCTGTCAATGTTTATCCTTAACAAAGGCTTTGTTTTGCTTCGATGACCGATGATCTGTGTCGTGTGATAAACAAACAATTTACACGCAGCACGAACACGTTACCACTTTTTCACCCGCTGAAAAATTGAGGCCCGTATCGTATACCATCGCAGCTTTTGGAGTGGACACAGAATTTCGTTTTAAAATGATCCCAGCACGTCATAAAAACAGTAAAAAAAAAAGATGAGCAGAAATTATTGCAGAATATATGTAGATTGGCAGAGGTAACAAAAGTTAAATAAGTAAAGATAAACACTAAAATCGTAATTCGCTAAACAAGAAACGTGAAGTAAAAATCTACGTTTTATTTGGGTTCAAAATATATAAAACGTTACAGAGATTTAGACGAGTAAGCGCGCCGGTTTAATTAATGTGATTTAATCCGAGATTGCATAGTCAGGAACTGATTTCGGTGAAATGTCGTGGGAAATCGCCTAGGTTACTTGCTTGAAACCTCGAGCATATATCACACTGAAAACAGAGGCAATCGAAAGGACCAAGAAGAAAATCAAAGTACAGATCCCAAAAAAAAAAAAAAAAAAATCAACATGAAAGCAACCGAAAGTCGGAAACCGAGTACTCTTATCTTATTGAGCGATTAACGTTCGTGCCTCACATTAGGGAATTCGCCGATTAAGATCCTCAACAGGGCATCCAGATTTTAGATTCCCATGGTTTTTCGAAGTCATTAAAGGCGAATACCTGGATGGTTCAATCAGAACACTATAGCCGAATTCATTGCGCGCTGCAATCTGCAGTTCTAATGAGTCGACGTTAACGAGCGGTAAAAAATAACCATATCGAACTTCCAATTATAACTATTTATTTCAAGAACTCGATCAAAAACATCAAGGAAGCAGAGAACATTACCAACATGTGCCGTTTCAAAGGTGTTTGTGCCGACATCGGAATATTTATTCTTTTATTAATATTTTCAAAGTGGAGATAAATTTTGTGATTAATAAACCCTCTTGGAAGCAAATAGTTCGAACAGAATGAGTACTCCCATTTCTAGTTACAAAAAGAGAGGAATCTTGCTACATCTCAAATTATATGACGACAGCGCGAATAAAATCAGAGTTACGATACGAGGCGTTTCCTTTCTCGTGCCGCTGTGGGACGTGGCAAAGATCCCTAAAACTTCAGCCACACATCTCCTGCGTGAGTGAAAGGATCTGTTATTGGTCGTCAAAGTATAGAAACACAGGTGGCAATCATTTGGAGCGGCCTCGTCCTACATTCGCCACACTCTCACTGGCAGCCTAGTGCCAGCTTGTTATCATCTAGCAAGTCTCACGCCACTTGTTTTATTCAACCCGCTTAGCGACCACCTATAAACACGCAGCTAACAAGTGCACGTCTCACCTGCCACCTTCAGGCGGTAAGCTCAGCATGACGAGTAATGAGCCAGCACAAGAAACAGGCCCAACTTTGGCAATTACCGACCTTATCCCAAGCTCCGGAAATATAGTGATATTTTATTTTTTTATTTTTGAACATTACTGCGTCAACGTAATCGTATATTTTACTTCTCTGCATTTACATTAGGAGTGTTGATAACATATCGATATATAGAAGTATCGAGATTATTATTAGAAAAATCGATATTTATGAGTGATTTTTTAGGGTGATATATCGACAATGAAATCTGGATATCAGAGTCAAGTTATTTTTTGTTTCCTTTGCAGACAATGTCAAGTTACTGTTAGGGAAAAAGAATACGAACACTGGTGTTGCACACGCAATAAATTTAATCATATATTGAATTGCAGGAAACAATAGAAATTCTTAAAACCTAGCTGATCAAATAAAATATTTTTTGCTCATTATTTTAAGCATTCAGATAGTGCTTCTGATCAATTAAGATCCATTTAAGCAGTTAGCACTCGTTCGAATTCTGGTCTGAATATGTTACGAAAGCCAAAGTGTTAACATTAAGAACTAATTGTAATGTATCAGGTCTTGTCTGAAAGCACAATAACCTACCTAATGTTTCAATTCATTAGTCATTTGTTTTGGCTAAGAAATATGTTCTGCTAAAACACTGTGCAGCTAATTTCTGGACGTCCTTTCCGAGTACACGGCAATGCTCTCGGCAAGTCTAGACAACGGCGGTACTTGCAATCGTTTTCGCGAAGCGATTGGGTCAATTTTGTATCTTTATATTTTCTTTGTGGATGATGCTACATACCCATAATATCTACTGTACATATGTACCATCAAACTTAGCAAACACATTAAGTTTTGTTTCATTCATGTTCCTTGTTTGGCAGTTATTTACATGCAAATTTCACTGATTTTCTCATTCACTCACTGATTGACTGACAAACATCAAAACTCTTAAGGACTTCCAGTAATCGTAGAAAACAAATTTAGAATACTGACCACGTTTTTTCACAAATCATAAAAAAATTAAAATTTGAGAATTTTCTTGTACTTAAACTTTATTTATCCCGAAAGTGAAATTGCTTTCTCTCTTAATATCTTCACGTCACAAATACGTTAACTAATGTATTAAATTATACTTCATTCATCTCCTTACTTTGGAAGTTAGTGGAATTCAAACTCTTTAAAGTGACTTCAACACATCATCATCATAATTCCGCACAATTCCAGTTGTCCTATACATAGCGTACATGGCGAAACGTTGATGGTTTCACTAAAAAATCATAAGAAAAGTGCCTGTATTTATCCTATGGCAATGTCAAACGTGAAATATCTTGGTGCAAATTAGTACGTTAATTTCTTTTGTCTGGTGAGGCTATTCACCTTAAATATCTGTTACGCACAAAGATCAGAAGCTTAAGTAACACATCAAAATTTACTTTGTTCTTATATTTAATCTGGAAGTTATTGCCACACCGCCTACTAATCTAAGGAGAGCAAATGGGAAGGAAGTCGGCCGTGGCCTATAAAAGAAACCATCCCGGTATTCGCCTGGAGGAAGTGTGGGAAAGGCGATATCACTCTTCAACTTGGCATTAGGGATGACGGGGGTCAAATCCCGTCCAACCATCCTGTCTGCGGTTTAGAACGAATTGTTTTAAATAAGCATGCATATTGTCGAGGGAAGTATTCCCAATTGAAATTTGGGTATTAGCAGGCATATTGAGATGTGCGGATAACAAAGGTTTGATAAGATGCAAAAATTATATCTAAAAGTAAGACGACCGAGAATAAGATATTAACTTACGAAAAGAAATGAAATTCTACATAAAACAATTCTTGTAAAATAGTGTTTGAGCAATTACGCATCCTAAGATTTTAACAGTAAAACTTCTACCTAAATAAATGCCTGTATTGGAATGCTTTATCAATCTTACAAATTCAAAAACGCCAAGATTTCCCTCGAACCTCTTTCGGGTTTTACAAGTCTCAGATGCACACCGTGCCTTCAATTTTAGTAAAAATTATGACATGCATAACAGCCAAGTAACAATTTCAAAAAACAAATCTATCCATAACAACCTGAGAAACCATTTTGTATTTGAAAGTAAATACTTGGTTCAGAAGAATATATCTCAACTATCAGTAAACAGCCATGAGGCCTGGCCTTATTTTTACACGATCTGTTTTTGTGACATTCTTTTTCTAAGATAGGTTCGATATATCGATACTTTTTTCTTCGATATATCGAAACTCTTTTCTTCGGTAATACTTATAAAAATCGATATCAAAAATGCAATTTTTTAAAATATAAGCAGCCCTCATCACAAATTTTTGAGTCGGCTATAGGTCAATCGTTCTCGATTTTAAATCTCTGAATTCTTTCTAACATATGATTCGCCACACATGAATACGGTTGATCCGATGTTTTACAAAATCTCAATAGAAAAGTATGGAGCTTATCCACAGTAATACACAACCAAGGTTTTTTTGTTTTTACAAATTTCACTCCTCCCTGGTGAAGCCTGAGAGGCGTGTTGCTGGAGGGTCTCTGGAACCCTTTTCAGCCAAACTAATCTAAGGAGAGGGAATGGGAAGGAAGTCGGCCGCTGCCTATAAAAGGAACCATCCCGGCATTCGCCTGGAGGAAGTGCGGGAAAACCGCAGTCAGGATGGCCGGACGGGATTCGACCCCCGTCATCCCTAATGCCAGGTTGGAAGGCGATATCGCCCTTAACCAGGCTCAGTACAGCAACTAAGTTAGGCTTCTAGGATAAAATTGTATCGTCATTATACAGACTACTACTGCGAGGAAAGAAAAAAAAACGTTTCGTTAACTGTGATTCACGAGAAAACTTACTCCGCAGGGTCTCTTGAATAAAATTAGTTATGTTTCATCTTCATGCAAATTGGGAAACTCAGAAATAAAGAATAAAATGTGTACCTCATTGTCTGTGTATTCCTTTGGACGCAATTTATGCAAAAGCTATTGATGGGGTTTTGATGAGATTTCGAGCAATGTAACAGCCCATAATTCAAGGAGTAACAAAAGTATGTTTCATTTCGGTGTGACATTATAAAGCTGCAAATTAGTGCCCATTTAGAGGCAATTTAATTCTTACAGATGAAATGTTTAGCAGGATACGTATCAACGCCGTGGTATTATTCGAAACTGATACGAAATTCTTCGGAATTAAAACTGATATTCACTTCTTTCGCATTACCGTTAAACTATAAATCTCCCTTACCTGCTAAGCTTACCCTGTTATTTAGATGGTAACGACAGAAGAGTTCTGAGCCGCGGTTAAGAAACTCTGCCACTAGGTCACTAAGACTACAAGAAATGTTTATAATTTAGTTGCAGGATCCTAAAAAGCTATAAGTTTGATTTTATATCGCTTTCTACAGACGTTTATATATGGCGCCAGACGAAGCTTTTTTTAAATTGTAACTGCAAATCATCATTAGTCATTTAACTAACGTCTGGGAGTCGTAACTCCATAAAACTTCTCTCTTCATTTGGGACATTCTTGACTATGCATTGGCTGAAAATAAGGAGGTCAAATTGCCCGTGCGAGTAACTTCTGTAGATGATCTAACTTACCAGACACGGTAGTGTACATGCTAGTGTGTTGACCTCACCTACCGAGGGTCGCTGGTTCGTGCCCATCCGATGGCATTGGTGGTTTGAATTAA
Organism: Vandiemenella viatica; assembly: GCA_031002005.1. Classification (NCBI taxonomy): domain Eukaryota; kingdom Metazoa; phylum Arthropoda; class Insecta; order Orthoptera; family Morabidae; genus Vandiemenella; species Vandiemenella viatica. The sequence continues at coordinate 296,778,538 of JARYHS010011408.1, read as the reverse complement.
ATGTTGTGCTAGTCTTGTGTTGTCAATACTATGCAATAAGAGAAATACATACATTTGTTGAGGAAGCATAAAAACAACGCTGCAAAATGCTATATAAAAAAATAACCCACTTCACCTCATAATTCTTTGTATAATAAAAGTTACGGGCAACAGCTAGAGAAAATCGTCTCAGATCTGAGAAGATTAAAATTTGAACGAAGGTGCGAAACCGAATCCTCCTTAACATGATGAAAATGACTCTGCAGCTGCGCCCCCTAGCTTACAGTAGTCCTCAGGACATAGAAATTATAATAGGTACAATACTGCGTTGACTTAATTCAGAAGTTATTTTTTCCACCAGACCCTTGGCGTAAAACACAGGGTGGGATAAATTCGGGAAGCTATATGTCGGTAATCCCACGGCATACCTCGATATTTGAGACAGGAGTGCCTTGCCTTGTCGCAAGGGAGTATCCTCTTCGGTTCTCATCGGACGGCATAATAACTAGGCATGGCAGAGAGAGGGTACGGAGATTGCAGACGTTCAGGCTTGGTTTGATATTGAACCACAATGGTCCAATCCGCAGTGTCTATGGATTGAGTTCCGCTGTCACCGGCATCAACTACCCCTAGTTACGATCAAATTTTCCTTTGCATTTCCATATTATTGCCTATTTAGTACAGTTTCTAATCATTGGAGATTCTAAAAAAAAAATGTGTTCTGATCTTCACGTTTAATAGCTTAGATCATTTTGCTTCCCTGTAACGCGTGACAATTGATCTCACATTTGTCATTCACGGTGATAAGTGATAACGTAAGTTGATAGATTGAAATTCCTTAAGCAGCTGTTAGCAAAGGGAAATTATTTCTTCCAATCCCGCATTCTAGACATTTACCTAAGGAGAAAGACTAGGGTTCATGTCATAAAATAAGTCAATTTCTACAATTTATTCCACCGCAAAAGTTCAAAGAATCGTTCGTCCATTACGCCGGAAAAGTTGTAGAGAGTTTGTGTCAAAAATAAATCTCCGCCAACCCAGCCCACCCAGTTTACTACTATTCAACTCGCGTATAGCGATTATGTCTTTTTTCTAATTTAAAATGGAAGACAATTTCTTCCAGATTATTCGCCCAGCATATAGTCGTCGACTTCCACAGCCGGAGTCAGGTTGTTAGTATCCACATTGACCGAGCACCACCGAGACAGCGTAGTCTGCCTCTTGATAACCAAACTGACTTCCTTTCTCATCATGTTCCTACCCCATATACTGCAGTATACTAGAATTAATTGCACAGGCATAATTTGTTTCTTGACTTCAGTGGATCTCCATGTTTTGTGGTCCCCTGAAAACATTGGCCGATATGCGTGTGTTGTCTGCGAGTTCGTAAGAGACTTTTGCTAAGATAACAGCCCAAAAGAGCCTGGTGGGTGAGCTATCGTTCCTTTCAATGCGGGGAGATCAGAGCTAGTTTGCCGAACCAATCATACAAGGTTTGGCTGAGCAATGTTTCAAGGAATCATACCAAACGAATGCCGAAAGGCATTCCTCAGCTTTCGCAAGAATAAATATTCTTCCATATTATCGTTTCCACAGCTAATAGGCACAGTCATTTCATTTGTACGGTTCCTTCAGTTCACTACCTCTGCTGTGTTATAACTAATTAAAGTAAAACTTCAAAGATCTCGTATGTTATTTTTGTGAGCGAGGTAATATCTTCCCAAATACCAGGTAGATGGAAGTTAGGATTTTTTGTACTGTTGAAAAATGACAGCTAAGTTTCCCTAAAGTTCTTTCATATTTTTCAGTTTCGTCTCAATTTATCATTTTATTTCTATCGCGCGATTCGAGTCTTTGTAAAGTATATAGAGTCAGAGCTATTTTGTGTTTAGTTAAAGCGCTTTTGTTAATAAGTCATCGACAGGATCTTTACGGTGGGGATTCTTTCTTCTTTACTCTGTCTAGGGAAGTACAAGTTTTCAGATGCCTACTTGATTCTTCCACTTTCCTTCCAGCTATTGAGCCAGCCCGCCCCCAGCCTGTCTGTGCCCGCAGGACGCTGCCCGTCTCTGCCGAATGAAGATTTATGTCTACGTTGTCTCTCCCCTACCCCGAGGGGACTCGCCGACATTGACGAGTCCTGACGCTCTGCGCAAGCTCCAGATTTAAAATTTATCCCGCAATTCTCAAGAATGTAGGTCACAGACGTCCCTTCCGCGTACGTTCGAGAATTATTCCGACCTCTTTTTCTTCCAGCGGGAAAGATCGCAACCTGCACTTCAGTATTCATGACGAGACAAATTATTAATACTGCCATTTCCGCTGCTCCAAGTTTTGTTCCATCGGAAGCAGACGCCCTCCCAACCTGAGGCACGCAAGCGCCATTAACTCTGGCAGATTCATGGGCGGCCGGCTGTATGCCGGTGAAAATGCGCTTCTTCAGGTGGCGAAGCTTTGAACAGGTTTCTACGAACTAGCAAGAACTTGTGGCTAAGTAAGGTACGGAACATTCGAGGAGGGATGGTATCAGAATATTAACATGAGCAAATTATCGTGCGTAGTTCAACGAAATGCACAGCTCTTTGTAAGCAATGAATATGGATTTCCTTTTACCGCTCTATAATAAATGCAAGTCATGACGTACTCAACTAATTATCTGAAAAATATTAATTTCTCTTGAGTTGCTATGTATTTTATCATGTTTCGCTAAGCATTATCTCGCAGACGAATTTTGACTCTGTTCGATTATAATCTTGTTAATTAGTATTTTAATATTTAAAACTTAAAATTTGACAAACAGAATTTTATTACGCATTATTAAATACCATGAAAGTAATTGTTAAGCTTTCTGTTAATCTTATAAAGTAACAATTTGAGTACATACCTAAATGTCGTTCCCAAGTCAATGAACATAGATTCTTGAGAAAATTTGTTTTAAAGTTTTCAAAGTTTGACGCCTCTTTACCACAAGGCATCATTTTTGCAACGCTTCTCTCAATTTTTACCGTAGTAAACATTTCATGTATTCTCATTAGAAAATAGAACGTTTCAAAATTAACTTAGGTCTCTCGATTCGGGTGTTTGTATTGTGTTTTGTTATTATTCAAGTTGCCTCGCCCTCAGACGTTCACAATCTAAGAGTGTGAAAGGACAGTCAGACAACATTTTTCCCCATTTCCCCGTACCTCCTCTGCTACGTCCACTCAGTTAACAAAGGTCCTCTCTATCAGCGCCGTTGTGATTATAGTGAGACTGCAAACTCCCCCAAACACAAATAAAGACGTATACGAACGACCTTCTTGGAAAAAAAAAACATCTATATCGAAATTTAGAGCTATAAAATATCTTGATAAACATTCGTATTTACCAATTTTCACATAATAGCATTTTTCATGCTTTAACTACGATGTAGTCATAAAAAAATCCATTTGAATCCCTGAATCCCTTCAAATAAATTTCTTCTTCGTTCTGACTTAATTGGGGACTCATTGTACTACAGCAGTTAATTGCATACTACAGTTACTACTATAATTGAGCGCTCATTGTTTGTGCTTCTATGTTCCGCAAAAAACATAATAGTTGTTGCCCCACATTTACTGAAGTAAATAAAGAGAACTCTGGCAGTACATGCCATCAGTCTTAACATAAAACTAGTGCAGCATGGGTACTAATCAAAATTAACTAAGAGTGCTAGATTGTACACGCTGAAATGGATAAAATGTTGCTAAGCAACTCGCTACCTTGAATCTGGCTTCAGAGAAAGGCGATTTTACTTCACTGATGTATCGCAAGTATGGAGTATTGCAAAAAAAAAAGTATCATTGTATCTGACATGATTCGTAGATGAACGACTAATAGCTCAATGTAAAGCAAATCGATTGATAGTATTAATCTTGTGTGCTATTTATTCCATTTCACAGATAAAAAGACCATCGAATTCTCCGGAAATTTATTGTATATTTACATCAGTTTTCCATTTACACGAACCAACAAATTTTCTCTTATGTATGTTTGATATCGCAAAAGTAAAAATTAGTTATTCTCCAATATCACTAACCAAGACGCATGAAACATTTCTCTAGAATTCGCTACTCTTTCAATTTATGAAACCGATAAAATATTTAAAATAAACCACATTACTTCTATATCTTTAAGAAGTTCTTTCCTGTATTCACTTCTTCACGATTTAAAAAACTGTTAAAGTAAAATCTAAAAGACGTCTCACAACGAAACATTCCTTTAGTTAAAATGTAAGAATTGCCCGAGTTAATATTCTTTTAATTGTAAACATACATTATTTGTTTAGTATCACATATTTTAAATTCTGTTTATGCAACTTCCATAATATGTTATTCATCAACTCATAATTTCAGCTTTTTATAAAGCTTTTATATTATTAAAGTCAGGTAACCTATTTTCATTTTCTTTATACGAGAAACTTCTGTTACAATAATCCTTTTTTTCCTAGACGGAAGCTTAAGTGCTGAAACAGATACACCATCTTCCAACCAGTTATAATAAAATTTTACAGGAAATGTGGAATTTCACAAGCAATGTTTTTTTTTTTTTTTTTTTAATTACGATTGCATGTCACTAATGAAACTCCGCTGCCCCCGAGTAGGCGACAGAGCAGCCCGATAGAAGTGACTGGCAGGTTGCCTACGGCGCCTTATATCTGACTGCGGGCGATTGGCAGCGGAGATTGCAAATAACATCGTCCAATCTTCTCGGCAGTTATAGTAGGTTTCTCCCTCCCAGTCACCATTTAATTGGAAAACTTATCAGAATTCACTTCTGCCTCCTTATAACTGTTCGGCGTAGACGGCCTGTCCACAAAATCGAAGAGAGAACTTTTTGGGACAGAAATTCCTCTTGGATTTCATATTAAGTACTTTATAGTAAATCGAATCGTATTAATATTTTAGGCAAGTATTGGATACGCACACGCACAAATTCCGTTAACTTAAAAACGCTACATACGAACGATTTTCAACTCATAATCTTAGTTTCATGAAACAAATTCTAATTTAGAAGGAACACAGGAAGTAGCATACGTGCTAGATGTTGCGGCAGGCTTCATATCTGATATTTACCTGCCTGAATATTCTCTGACCAATGTGTATTGTTGTTCCGAAACATTCACGGGTTAGTCTGTAGAAACTAGATTATTTTCATTCGGGTATATTAGAAATCCGTGACCTCCAATTTAGAAAATTTAAGAACTTACAAGCAGTATGTTGCGCCGATGCTGATTTATAATTTATAAATCTAACACTTTCCCATAATAGTCTGTATAACTATCTATTAAAGAAACAGAGTCACAAATATACATCACAATTTATATACCATATTTCTTTTTACACTATTTCATCACTCAGATATGGAGAATATACAGCACACTTCAAGTTATGTCTGCTGTGTACTGATATTACATCTTAAAGTATTAAAAAACTAATTGAGAAAGAACTATGTGAATAATTTCATTCTTTCAGTGGCCTTCTTTGCCTTGAGACTGCTTTTCTATATGATGGTAGTTTATATTCTTGCTTCGTTTTCAACCTGCATTCAGATTTCTTATCAACTATGGTGAACAAGTTTTAGGATTTCAGGCTATAATTCAGAATAATTTCAGTCCGAATAATAGATTTGCGATGCAGAGGACGTTAGCTTAATAGAAACACTGTCTGCTCGCTTTCTTTGATATGACTGCTCTCCATGAGCACTGCAAAGATCCCATCCAGCCTGGTGGAAGAGCGAAACACAGTGACCTAGTATTTTGAGAGGAGGGCTTGTTCGATATCTGTTTTGGCCATCTAGATTTTGATTTGCCATGGTTTCCCAAATCAGATAATGCGAATGCCTCGACGGTTTCAGCAAAAGGCCATGGACGTGGATTTTTTTTGAACCTGTTCTCCGTTCCAATGACCTAGGCGTAGATTAAAGCCCCGCAAAAGTATCAATGAGCCAACAGGTGGCTAATTATACGTCAACACGAAAGTAAAATAACTACAGCATTCATAACTTGCTATCATATTGCCTTTCGAATTAAAGTTATCATATTTATCGCAGCAGTTATTAGAAAAGTAATCGCACAATTTTCTTTTACATTGTCCGATTTCTCAGTTTGAGAGACATAAGGCATGTAGTTTTCATATATGTATGTAATGAAGCTATCTTTTTTATTCATGACTAATTAGAAATTTATAGTGCAGTTAATATATATATATAAAATTAACCTGATAAATTAACAATTATTTTGTTAAATGCTAGACTCCGCAGGTAGCCGACTGTGAAAACGCAGAATGAGCTGGAATTAGGTCTGCAGGACACTGCATTATTTTCTCAGAAGAAAGCCGCTTCCGTGAAATGAAAACAGCAACGTCTACCCGTACCTTAAATTGTGAACTGAGAAAAGACATTAGTGTAATTTATGTTAGTAGCACTGGTGTCACAAACTAATCAAAAACGAAGGGCGAAGTTTCCAGTCATCAGAAGTTCATTTGTCAAGAGAGATTTGTGCTATAAGCTTTCTCTGTTAACTACCTTAAATCGAGGAGCTGAGTAAACTTCATACAGGGTTTTAACCCCCCTTTTAAATTGTGGAATTTAGCAG